>CM029602.1:28310131-28736255 GCA_017311375.1 Mytilus coruscus | reverse complement strand
AAAATGTGCCCAAAATAAAAAATGTGCTCCGCCTGGAGCAGCTGGATACGACCGCAGAGGTCAAACTATGAACAGTTGGGGCAAGTATGGACACAATATTCAAGCTTGATACAGCTCTGAATTTGGATAGTGATTAAATATTTGACACATTATAGATTTCTGACACAGAATAAATGTTGTCAGATAACTTAAAAATTTGAAATGAGTCATTTAATCTACTTAATGGTCCAATATCCAAAATCTAATTCCATGGTTAGATTCAGCATATAAAAAATAAATGGAGAATGTGTCCATGGGACACAGATAATGCCCCGCTTGCATATAACGTTATAAAGGGACATAGCTCAAGAACTGTAAAAGTGACGCTACCCAAATTTGTACTTGATCTGAGTTTTGTGGTAATAAGCATTTTTTATAAGTTTCATAACATTTAGTTGGGAGCAAACTTAAGTTAGAGAACGGAAACGAAAAATTCAGCAATTTTTCCATTTGTAAAGGGCATAACTCTAGAACGGTAAAAGTGACGCCACCAAAATTCGAACTTGATCTGTGTTTTGTGGTAATTAGCATTGTGCATAAGTTTCATAACATTTGGTTGAGGCAAACTAAAGTTAGAGAACAGAAACGAATATTTCAGCAATTTTTCCATTTGTAAAGGGGCATAACTCTAGAACGGTAAAAGTGATGCCACCAAAATTCAAACTTGATCTGTGTTTTGTGGTAACTAGCATTGTGTAAAGGTTTCATAACATTTGGTTGAGGCAAACTAAAGTTAGAGAACGGAAACGAAAAATTCAGCAATTTTTCCATTTGTAAAGGGGCATAACTCTAGAACAGTAAAAGTGACGCCACCAAAATTCAAACTTGATCCGTGTTTTGTGGTAATAAGCATTGTGTATAAGTTTCATAACATTTGGTTGAGGCAAACTAAAGTTAGAGAACGGAAACCAATTTTGGGACGTATGTACGTACGTACAGACGGACAAGGGTAAAACTTAATGCCCCCTCCGCTACAGCGGGGGCATAAAAAAACCATGAATTCAAACAAAGTTTAATTTTGGACCCTTTGGACCCTAATATGGACTAATTTGAAAACAGGGCCCAAAATTAAAAATCTGAATGCACAGTTAGATTCAGCATATCATAGAACCACAAGAATTCAGTTTTTGATGAAATCAAACAAAGTCTAATTTTGGACCTCAATGTAGACCATGTAAAAATGTCCAAATATCCAATATAGTAATACATGGTAGAAACCTCAAACAATTCAAGACTTTAAGTTAATCCTCATTGAAATTGGTTAAAAGATTTGTATTTATTTTCAATTGAAGATTTCTTGCTGTTGTGCAATACTTCGCTGTTGCGCAATACTTAGTAAATCTGTTTACAAACTAAATATAATAATTTACACACCCTGTTTGGTGTGTATCTCCAGCCATATCAGTATTTGTTGTTTCTTTATATAGATCAGAAATAATTTATGTTAGAACCAGCTTTGCCAGTATTAGAAAAGTCTTGTTTTTGGCCCCTATTTGACCTCTAGTTTCTTAACGATTAAAGCCACAACCCACAAAATCAACATCAACCTTCTGTGTGTGGTATGGAACCTTGTGGTACAATTTCATAGAGATCCATTGACTTAAGTATTTGTCCGGAAACCAGAAAAACCTTGTTCCTCCCCCTTTTTGCCCCTTATTCCTGAATGATTTGAGCCATAACCCCCAAAGTCAAACCCAACCTTCCCTTTGTGGTATGGAACCATGTGTTTCAATTTCATAGAGATCCATAGACTAATACTTAAGTAATTGTCCATTAACCAGAAAACCTTGTTTTTCCCAACTTTTTTTGCCCCTAATTCCTGAACGGTTTGGGCCATAACCCCCAAAGTCAATCCCAACCTTCCCTTTGTGGTATGGAACCTTGTGGCACAATTTCATAGATATCCATACACTTATACACAAGTTATTGTCTGGAAACTAGAAAAATGCCTTTTTTGGCCCCTTTATGACCCCTAATTCCTAAACAGTTGGGACTTTAACCCCCAAAATCAATCCCATCCTTCCTTTTGTGCTATTGAACCTTGTTGTTAAATTTCATAGAGATCCATTCACTTATACTAAAGTTATAGTCAGGAAACCAAATGCCTTCGGACGACGACATGATAGCAATATACGAACGCAAATTCTATGCGGTCGTATAAAAATCTAAAACACTGGTAGATTGGGCACATCAGAGAACACCAATATTTGATATTCTTGATGAAATCAAACAAAGTTTAATTTTGGACCCCAATTTGGACCAACATTGACACTGGGCCTAAAATCAAAAATCAAAAACACTAAGATTGGGCATATAAAAGAACACCAATAGTTCAATTTTTGATGAAATCAAACAAAGTTTAATTTTGGACCCCAATATAGACCAACTTGAATAGTGTGCCCACAATCAAAAATATAAATACATGCTTAGATTCAGCATATCAAAGTATCCCAAGACTTCAATTCTTTTTTAAATCAAACAAAATTTAATTTTGGACCCTTTGGACCTTAATGTGGACCGAACCTATTTGAAGACAGGCCCCAAAATTAAAAATCTAAATACACAGTTAGATGCAGCATATCAAAGAACACCAATATTTCAATTATTGACGTAATCAAACAAAGTTTAATTTAGGACCCTTTAGACCTTAATATTGACCAATTCAAAAACAGGGCCCAAAATCCAAATTCTAATACCCGGTTAAATTCAACATATTAAAGAACCCCAAGAATTCAAGACTTTCAATTAAAACCCATTGAAATTGGTCAAGAAATAAGCAATTTATACAAATTATTACAAAAAGTATTGTTTTTTGCCCCATTTTCCTTAAATGTTAGGGTCATAACGCCTAAAATCAATCCCAACTTTCATTTTATCGTATAAAACCTTGTGACACAATTAAATAGCAATCCATAGACTTATAATCAAGTTATGTCCAGAAACCAGAAAATCTAATTTTTGTTGCCGCTTTTCGACCCCCAATTCCTAAACTGTTTGGGCTATGACCCCCAAAATCAATCCCAACCTTCCTTTTGAGCTTTGGAACCTTGTGGTAAAATTTATACACAAGTTATTGTCCTGAAACAAGAAAAATGCTTGTTTTTGGCCCCTTTTTGGCCCTATTTACTAAACAGCTACGACAATAACCCCCAAAATCCATCCAACCTTCCTATTGTGGTATGGAACCTAGAGCTTAAATTTCATAGTGATCCATACTTATACTCAAGTTATTGTCAGCGAACCAAAATGTCTTTGGACGACAAATGTCTTGGACGATGACGCAGACTTTGCCATAGCATAATATGAATGCAAAAATTTTGAGGTCGTATAAAAATAATTGATTGGCATTGATTTTTGAACTTGTCCGAGACATTGCTGATATAAACCTATGATATAAGTTACATTAAAATTTGGCAAGAATTGTACACTTGAGAGGGCTAACAAGATGGAGGGGCAGAAGCACAGACGGAAGGACGGACAGAGAGACGGAAGCACAGTATTTCTTTGTCCCTTCCAAAGCACTGGGGGGACAAAAAGATGATAAACTACCTGAAACTAGAAAATGATATACTACCTAAAATCAAAAGATGACAAACTACCTAAAATTAGAAAATGATAAACTATCTTAAATTAGAAATGATAAACTACCAATATTTGAAGACGATAATTACCTAAAATTGGAAGATGATAAGCAACCTTATATGAGAAAATGATAAATTATCTAAAATTAGAAGATAACAAGCAACCTTATATGAGAAAATGATAAATTATCTAAAATTAGAAGATAATAAGCTACCTTAAATGAGAAGATGATAAAACTACCTAAAATTAGAAGATGATATAACTACCTAAATTAAATGATCATAAACCACTTAAAATGATAAGATGATAAACTACCTTATATTAAAAAATTATGAACTACAGTTGAATCTCCTCATGTCGAACTCTGTTGTGTCGAAAACTCAGATGAGTCGAAGTAATTTCTCGGTACAATAAAATGCTCCGCAGGGCGCAGCTTGATACGACCGCAGAGGTCGAACCCTAAACAGTTGGGGCAAGTATGGACACAACATTCAAGCTTGATACAGCTCTGAATTTGGATTGTGATTAAATATTTGACACAGCATAGGTTTCTGACACAGAATGAATGTGGTCTAAGAACTTAAAATTTTAAATTGGACATTCACCTATTATGGTCCAATATCCAAAATCTAAGTACATGGTTAGATTCAGCATATCAAAGAACCCCAAGAGTTCAATTTTTGATGAAATCAAACAAAGTTTAATTTTGGACCCTTTTGACCTCAATGTGGACAAAGTTGATAACGGGGCCCAAAAATCAAAAATCTAAATACATGCTTAGATTCAGCATATCAAAGAACCCTAAGAATTCAATTTTTGTTAAAATCAAACTCAGTTTAATTTTGGACCCTTTGGACCTTAATGTAGACCAATTTGAAAACGGGACCAAAAATTTAGAATTTGAATACACGGTTAGATTTGGCATATCAAAAAACCCCAATAATTCAATTTTTGATCTAATCAAACAAAGTTTAATATTGGACCCTTTTGACCTCAATGTGGACAAAGTTGATAACGGGGCCCAAAAATCAAAAATCTAAATACATGGTTAGATTCAGCATATCAAAGAACCCCATATATTCAATTTTTGTTGAAATCAAACAAAGTTTAATTTTGGACCCCGATTTGGACCAACTTGAAAACTGGGCCCATAATCAAAAACTAAGTACATGTTTAGATTCAGCATATCAAAGAACCCCAAGAATTCAATTTTTGTTTAAATCAAACTAAGTTTAATTTTGGACCCTTTGGACCTTAATGTAGACCAATTTGAAAACGGGACCAAAAATTAAGAATCTAAATACACAGTTAGATTCGGCATGTCAAAGAACCCCAATAATTCAATTTTCGATGAAATCAAACAAAGTTTAATTTTGGACCCTTTGGACCTCAATGTGGACCAATTTAAAAACGGGGACCAAAATCCAAAAACTTAATACACAGTTAGATTCAGCATATTAAAGAACCCCAAGAATTCAAGAATAAAACACCATTGAAATTGGTCAAGAAATAAGCAATTTATACAAAGTATCTTCTTTTGCACAATACTGTGCAATTGAATATTTCTTGCAATTGCGCAATACTGTGCAATTGAATATTTCTTGCTATTGCGCAATACTGTACAATTGACAATTTCTTGCTATTGTGCAATATTGTGCTATTGGATATTTCTTGCTATTGCGCAATACTGTGCAATTGAAGATTTCTTGCTTTTGCACAATACTGTGCAATTGAAAATTTCCTGCTATTGCACAATACTTAATATATTAATTTACACATCCTGTTTGGTGTGTATCTCTTGCCTTATCATTATTATTTGCTTTTATATATAAATCAGAAATTTAATAATAAAGTTTTTGGCAAATTTCCAATATACATAATTTAAAAGCAGTTTAGGTGAGATAAACAAAAAAGCTTCATCAGCAATATTTTATATTGGCAAATTTCCAATGAAGTTCATTAAACTAAAGTTATTGGCAAATTTCCAATGGAATTTATTAATAATAAAGTTTTTGGCAAATTTCCAAAATAAATAATTTTAAAGCAGTTTAGGTGAGATATTCAAATGAGTTTCAATTACCAACCTTACACTGCCTTTTAAATTATGTTTTGTACTTAAGTAATTGTCCATTAACCTGCAAACCCTTTTCCCCCCTTTTTTGCACCTTATTCCTTAACACTTTGAGCCATAACTCCCAAAGACAATTCTTACCATCCCTTTGTGGTATTCCAATATCCAAAATCTAAATACATGGTTAGATTCAGCGTATCAAAGAACCCCAAGAATTCAATTTTTGATGAAATCAAATAAAGTTCAATTTTGGATCCTCTAAACCTCAATGTGGACCAATTTGATAACCGGGCCCGAATATCAAAAATCTAAATACATGGTTAGATTCAGCATATCAAAGAACCCCAAGAATTCAATTTTTGTTAAAATCAAACTAAGTTTAATTTTGGACCCTTTGGACCTTAATGTAGACCAATTTGAAAACGGGACCAAAAATTAAGAATCTAAATACACAGTTAGATTCGGCATATCAAAGAACCCCTATAGTTCAATTTTTCGATGAAATCAAACAAAGTTTAATTTTGGACCCTTTTGGCCCCTAATTCCTAAACTGTTGGGACCAAAACTCCTTTTGGCCCTAAATTCCCAAAAGTTTAGGCATTACCCCAAACTCAAACCCAGCTTTCCCTTTGTGACATGGAACCTTGTAGTACAATTTCATAAAGATCCATACACTTACACACAAGTTATTGTCCTGAAACTAGAAAAATGCTTGTTTTTTGCCCCTTTTTGGCCCCTAATTCCTAAAACTTTGAGGCAATTACCCCCAAAATCAATCCCAGCCTTCCCTTTGTGGTATGGTACCTTGCAGTACAATTTCAGGGAGATCCATACACTTGAACACAAGTAATTGTCTGGAAACTAGAAAATACTTATATTTGGCCCCTTTTGCCCCTTATTCCTAAACGTTTTGGGCAATTACCCCCAAACTCAATTCCAGCTTTTCCTTTGTGATATGGAACCTTGTAGTACAATTTCAGAAAGATCCATACACCTACACACAAGTTATTGTCATGAAACTAGAAAAATGCTTGTTTTTGCCCTTTTTTGCCTGTAATTCCTTAAATTTTGAGGCAATTACCCCAAAATCAATCCCAGTATTCCCTTTGTGATATGGAACCTTGTGGTACAATGTCAGAGAGATCTATACACTAACACACAAGTTATGTCTGGAAGTTACCAAAATGCTTATTTTTGGCCCTTTTTTGGCCCCTAATTCCTTAACTGTTGGTACCATAACCCCCAAAATCAATCCCAACCTTCCTTTTGTGGTATTGAACCTTATGGTAAAATTTCATAGAGATCCATTCACTTAAACTAAAGTTAGAGTGCGAAAACCAATGTGTCTTCGGACGACGACGACGACAACGACGACGACGACGACGACGACGCCAACGTCATACCAATATACGACCACAAAATTTTTTTGCGGTCGTATAAAAATGGCAAATTTACAATAATTGAACGCATGGCAGACAACCAACATCAGTGATCTTTCAGTAATTGTTTCGTTCCGTGAGTGATTCCACAATTCATAGTGATTGCTTTGTATCTGTACTTGTGTGTTTAATTATTATTATGATGGACCAAAACATATGGAGCTTGAATGCACAATCATAAATTGTCATATCAAAAAAGCCACAATGTTCAAAATATCTAGATTACACAAATCTCATACCACATTTATTTCATGCATTTCACTATGACACACTCGACCTCGGATTAGTTGAACCTCGGATAAGTCGAATAATTTTGTCCAGGTTCGGTCCCTTCGATTTCGACTTAATGAGGTTCGACTGTACTTATAATGTAAAGATGATAAACAATCTAAAATGAGAAGATGATCAACTACCTAAAATTCAGAAACAAACATAGGTACTGTGGATTTATTTTTATTCGTGGTATACCAATTTTAGTGGATTTCGTGGGTCACAGACAACCATGAATTTAAGAATTCAATGAATAATAATCCCGAGAAATATGTATTCAGTCGGATGTTTACATTCCGGTTATGTTGTGCAATCCTAGTATAGTGTTGACCTGCGATAAACATGGTAACAGAAAATATGTTGTTGAATTATAAAAGTATTTTGATTAAATAAATAATGAAATCTGTAGAATAACAGAGAGAATTTACGTTTTTAATTGATAAAAATAGTTGATGGGAAATAACTGCAATTTGTTAATTACCGTGTCATAATTTGGTTTATAGGTGATTAAAAAGGTTTATTCCCGATTGTCCCACTTTTTAAAATTTTAGAGTTCTGATTGTCCCACATGAAAAGTTCTGATTGTCCCACATTATTTTATGATGTAAAATGTTCTTAAATAAACAAGGTAGTTGTTGTTTGTTTAGCTTAATAAGCAAGAATTGATTATTGCATGTTCAAACTATAATTTGATATAAATTCTGTAAATAAAATATGATTTATTTTTTTTAAATCATAAGATTAATGCACTTTTGATTAAAAAATTATATAACATTTCTGGGTTATAAAATATATCTATAATGTTATTAAATCATCAGATGGATGCACTTTGATATTAGGACTCGTCACCAACTATAAAGGAGAACCAGACATTCATCAACTTATACGCAGGGCAGCAGTTCTTCTTCTGGTCCTACATACAGAAATAGAAGACATCATTGGCTTTGAACTAGCTGTCAGTAACTGCAAGTACTCTCAGATCTGTACTTAGTGTCTTTTTGTTGTGGGGATATATAAGTACCCTGCCACGTCCACTCTGTGTTTTTGTTAGATGTATTTCTGCTTTGTATCGATCTGATGAGTTAAGCCCTTTCAACTGATTTTTATATATAAAAATAAGAAGATGTGGTATGATTGCCAATGAAACAACTCTCCACAAGAGACCAAATGACACAGAAATTTACAACTATAGGTCACCGTACGGCCTTCAACAATGTGAATGAGCAAAACCCATACCGCATAGTCAGCTATAAAAGGCCCCGAAATGAATATAGTTTCCCCATAGAAAATGTCAATGGAATTCCAGTGGAATATCAGTTGATTCCACTGGAATTCCACTGGATTCCAGTGACCCATTGGAATTCCACTGGTAAATCATATAAAACTAAAAATTCCAGTGGAATTTGATTGGTGATTCCACTGGTATGACATTTGAAAATGTTACCACTGTAATTCCACTGGAATAATGACATTGGAAAATTTTAACACTGTAATTCCACTGGCAAAAAAATAAAATTGCCATTCTGTTGAAAAATGTTTTTAATGCAACACCCTTATTTGTTTCTTATACATTGAAATTTCTCTGAATACAGCCTCTCCCACCATACCGGCCAAATCAAGAAGACCCAGCAGATTTGCATTAAATTATATGGTTATTCCTTTAAATCGGATACCGGCCGGTTGTATTTAAATAATTAAATCATTAGAATTCAACCTCATAAAACGGGCCTTGTCATCTCAAATGATCTGAAATCAGTGATCCCTATGTATCACTTGTATAAATGTAACCTACAGATCGTCCGGTCAATCAGGTCACCTAATACTCCAAGGCTGTGATTTCTGTTCACCTGTCAATTTAGTTTCAAAACCCTCTTTAATTGTGTTATGACAGGTTGTAACAATTACAACGTACAGCACACTCAGGTACAGGCAATTTTTTTTTGAAATCAGTATCCTAAGTACTGAACAGATGGTGGGTAGAACATTTTAACTAATTATTAGTGAAATATCATTAATGTATGGTGTTTTTATTTTTTATTCCTGCAAAATAAAAAAATAAAATAAGATGAAATAGAAGTTGTAGCTGTATTTTACGATAGATATTATATACAAAACTAAAATTCACAAAGAAAAACGTATATTTTGATGAAGGTGAAATACATTTTCAAATATTCTCAAACACCCATATTAAAGGGAAGTAACTCTTGTTGATTTCAAATTTCAACAAACCTGCAACCCCCGCAAATTGGTCGTTTTTCGTGGTCCAACGGACGACCGGTTTTGAGAAGTTTCACTGAAATACCGTTACAGGGACGAATCAACTTCGGGCCGATATTATATTGGACGAGATTGACACCTTGACGTAAACGCACTTGCATACGTCATTAAAATATGATTACGCTGGATAATAAAAATGGAGATTCCAAACGCAGATGTTTTCAGATAAGTATTTGATTTAACATATAATGATTATGAAATACAATTTGTTGAGGCACTATAAAACATTTAGGATTTTAATCTGAGCAAAACATCAGAAAGTTTTGGCAGACAATTAAATTAATGAAGATATATTGTTGTCACATTCATAACAGACATATCGTAATCTGACATGTAAATGGTACATGGGTATACATGATAATTTGATATGTAGAAATTAAATTGTGTAAATTAACTTGGTGAAAATTATAAGTCGCCAGTTTTATCTTCAAGGGATAAAAAAGGGGGGTACTTAATTTGAGTTTAAGCTTCCAATGTAAGATATAATATATGCATAATGCTGTTTCTATTGAATTTATTGCTTCATAGAATCATTACCTCTTGAACAATTGATTCTTTGTGGATATTTTTGTACTTTTAGGGGATTAAATATGAGCTGCCAGCAATGATATGAAACAGATTTTATGCAGACTCCATTTTAATACCTTTATCCAGCAATTCAAGTTGGAAGTACAGAGACAGCAAGTTTTAAATTACAGAAAGGAAGAGAAGTTTATATCTGACACATAATTTTTATATTAGTTAATCAGTTTGTGGGTGAGGTTTAAGCTGACCATATATATAGTCACTGTTTTTATTCTACTTATACAAACCATGCAGGCCATTATTGTTCATGGATATATAGGATGTTAAAAATTTTATTTATTTGAATATTTGAAGTTGATCAGATCAATCATATGATCAAGCACTATATTTTGTGTTTCTCAGAAGTAGTGATAAGGCTACCAATTGGTCTAATATGTCCCAGAGTAGCAATTCCACTGGAACTGCACTGTTATTCCACTGGAGTTGCAGCAAAATACCACTGGAATTACATTCGCATTCCACTGGAATAATTTGGCTGGAACTCCACTGGAATAACAGTGAAGTAACACTGTATTTTCCACTGGAATTCAAGTGATTGCAGTGGAATAATTTGGCTGGAATTCCACTGGAATACCAGTGAAATAACACTGGAATTTCCACTATAATTCCAGTGGAAAGCCAATGTAGTTCCAGTGGAATTCCAGCCAAATTATTCCACTGAAAATCACTGGAATTCCAGTGGAAATTACAATGGAATATCAGTGGTATTCCAGTGCAATTCCACTGATTTTTTTCTCTAGGGAATTGTTCTTATGTTTTACTGTTACACCACTGTCCCAGGTTAGGGGGAGGGTTGGTGCACCTTCAAACTAGTTTAACCCTGCCACATTCTGTATGTGCCTGTCCCAAGTCAGGAGCCTGTAATTCAGTGGTTGTCCTTTGTTGCTGTATATCATATTGTTTTTCGTTCATTATTTTGTACATGAATCAGGCCGTTAGTTTCCTCGTTTGAAATGTTTTACATTTGACATTTCGAGGCCTTTTGTAGCTGACTATGCAGTATGGATTTTACTCATTGTTGAAGGCCGTACGGTGAGCTATAGTTGTTTATTTCTGTGTCTCATTGGCAATCATACCACATCTTCTTATTTTTATATCTGGTTCAATGCTCTGGAAGACCTGGAAAATTTGGACTCAACAGCAAGTACCACTCCATTTACTGAATACATCACAACATACTTGGTTGAAAACAATATGCAGCTATGGAACCAATACCTATACAAAGGACGACTAACCACCTCCCAGGATGGCACAACAGCTTGAAGAAGATGATCCAAGTACCACACCCAAAAATATAAACTCTACTCAACTATATTAAGGAAGAGCATGCCTACAGGAACTGAAAGAACGTCTTCAGAATGGTGAAGTTAAGTGTGTTTCAGTATGCTAGCATTCCCTCTTATCTGTTACACTTGGACTGATGTGTTGTGATGTTTATGTTATGTTTTATGTGTGCTTTAATGTTGGTTGTGCTAATGTATTATTATTGTTGTACCTTCTGTGTGCTTAATAGTAACTTTTTATAATTCATGTCATATGTGTGCTTTATTGTATTAAGCTGTCTATTATGTGTGCTTTATTGTATGAGGGTCTGGATGGGAAAGGGGGGTGATAGGCCTTCACTTCTCTATTCTTTTAAGTTTTAGCCATTGTATTTCAGCACCCCATTATTCTCTATTATTTAATCTCTTTTTTTTTGCCTATTTTTCTCTATTCTTAATTTGTTTACCCATATTCCTGTAGTATTGGCTTATTATTCTCTATTCTGTAAACCCCATCCAGAAACCTCTTGTATTAAGCTGTTTATTATATGTGCTTTGCTGTAACTCTTTATTATACATTTATGCTTGATGACTTGATATTATATTCTATGTTTGATGATACTTCAATTACACATTATATGTGCAAAATAAAATATGTCAATATTATTATTTGTTTATGTTTATTTTATATTCTATAAGTTACATTGATTAAACAAATACCTGTAATTACCTGTTGTACTATTTCCTAACAAATTAATCTCTGTCAAAACAATTCCAGATTGTCCCACAAACATCTTCCCGATTGTCCCACAAAATTTCATTACTTTTTTACCTGTAATTTCAAAAAGTGGGACAATCGGGAAGACACCATTAAAAACAAAAAGGATAAGTACGGGACATTGCCCTTAGGTAATATTGTTTTTGACAGGAACATTAAATTTCACACCTTTATTCTGGTCAGAAACAACATTTAATCAAATTAATAATTTACTTGCACATGAACACATTGTGATGTACATTTATGGGTACAAATCATTAATTTTACAAATAAAACTTTAATTTCAAAATCTTTCATCAAAATTAAATGAAATAATTATTTCCAACATGAAACTTAAAATTTAGAAAAAAATAGCCTTTTACATGTTCCTCAGAGTTTATATAACAAAACCTCCTGATTAGTAAATATTGTAGCATGCCTTATTTTATGAGCTTGGGCTGCAAACATCGTGAGCGTGCATGATTTTCAGTGGCGGATCCGGGGGGTTAGAACCCCCCTTTTTTTGACGATCAAGGCATTTCAATGGGGACATATAGTTGGAACACCCCCTTTATCCTGGGTTAGGAACCCCCCTTTCATAAATGGCTGGATCCGCCCGATTCTAACTTTTGAACATTTTCTAATGACTGCTTATAATGTCGTGATTAGAGAAAAAACAACTGTCAATCAGTTGTACATCAAATGGCTTTGAATACCTTTCGGCAAGAAATGATAAATTGTTTAACAAACAAATAATTAGTTGCCTTTGTCCACGCTTGCAATCAAAGTTTTTAAATGATCATTTTAGGTTAAAATGATCAAGCCAGGTTTTTACAATTCAAAATATTTTCAATGAATTTCTATCTTTTATTTTTTATTATTCAAACAGAGATCCACGAATTTACGTATCTGAAACATTTATTTTTTATTTTTCAAACAGTGATCCACGAATTTACGAATCCCACGAAATGTCTTTTTTTCTCTATCCAGGAAAATTGACACCCACGAAAAATAAATGAATCCACAGTATTGGAGAGAAAGAAAAGGTAAAACTTTTTCTTCCTGTGGCACATAATCCAAATATTAATAAATCCTGATTGGTTTCATAAAAAATATCCTTCAGTTTTGCAGTTGTATTATACTGTATTCAGTTAGGTTAAATATATAAAGTAATACCTATAAAAGAATCTGGATCCACACTAGATACATAAGAATACAGGCTTTCAAGGAATACAACCACTGTTGTGAACAAGACTTGTTTAGTGTTGTTACCAGTCTTCACTTGTTGAGATCTGTGATGTAAACTTAGGATCTGTTGGCACTGAATGTCTCTGAAATATATACCACATCTAAAAATACTATTGATTCTCTAATTCAAAAACAGTCTACAGGCATGTCCTGAATAAATTCATTGTCATTTAACTGTCTATTGGATGAAATGAACATCAAATGTGGGTTGTCCACTTTAATATAGTTAAGGGGAAAAAATCAAGGTTGAGGCCGACTTTGTTAACTAGACATTGTTCCCTAGTACAGACACTCTTTTCTGGTCATAAAAGTGACATGAGGAGTACTTATTGTAAAAACAAGCCCTAATTGTAACTTATGCAGAGTAAAAGTGTTGTTTATATAGGAGGAATGGTTTTTCTATGAGATGGGACTGTCAATTCCATTTTAAGGTCAAAGGTCATGCCTAATTTGGTCAGCCTAATTATCAGGGATTAGGTTCTCAGTTACATTTGCAGGCTGCAGGCTTCTCAGTTTTGATTTAGCTGTTGAATACAAAGGATGTTTACTCTATAGGAATAAGTTTTCAAGTTCATTTTACAGTTTTACTTATTCACTTTTATTTTCTACTGTGAAACTTGATCTCAAATTGCAAGAAAAAAATCTAGAATCTGCTTAAATTTTGGTAATGACCTTTTATGAGCTATTGAAGTCTTTTATGACAAGAAAAGTGGGTGATATGGGGCAAAATATTTTACCCTGTATCGTAGGAAAAAACCCAAGGAGTCCGAACATCTGACAAAAATTCCTAAACCTGACATGACTAAATCCTTTATAGGCACCTAAATATACAAGATCTTATTCAGGCTTTTGGTAAATACAAGTGCATCATGTGTGTGGTATATCCTGAACAACGTGAAGAGCTGATGCATAAAAAGAGGACTTAATTCAAATTCACAAGTTCTATGGAGAGAAGTTCTATATCTATCACAAGCTATTTCCAGCAAAGGCAGCTACACTTATTAGAGAGAAAAACGTTAAAGTAGACTGGAGCAAGAGAGACTGTGACATTTTGTCTTTCAGTGGGGGCATCAAAGTTAATTCTTGCTCTTTATTTAATCAAGCTGGTCATTCAACAGAATTTTGTTAAGATCAACAGGGTACTAATAGTAACTTAGTTTACAATAGGTCAGTTAGACCAAACATGTCAAACAAACTTGATAAGCAAGGTCGTAATTGTGTTTTCCGATGGTCAAGAAGTGTGTAACAATTTAAATAATGTACGGGGTTGCTACAGACAAACACATAACCGTCTCCATGCATGTTCAAATTTTAGATCCACAGGTCACCCTGCACCTACATGTACAGGTAACAGACAGACCATCACAATTTACCTCAAAAGTCTTCACAAACCTTCAAAAATAGCAGCAAAGATGTCATATGAGAGCACTAACAACGCAATTTTCCATATATAAGCAATATTTGTAAGGGACATAACTCTTTTAATAAAAATTATTGATCAGCACTGATTGTCAAATTCGTCCAAGACATTGCTAATATAAACCTATGATTTAAGTTTCATAAAATTCTGGCAAGAATTGTACATTTGAGAACGCTAACAATACAATTCTCCATATGTTTCAGATTTGATCAAGAGAGAATGTGAAAAAGGTTTGGTGTATGGACCATTTCAACATGCTCCTTTTCCTCATTTTAGAGAAAGCTCTTTTAGGGTAGCAACAGGGAAATATTCAGATAAGAAAGGATTAATTTTAGATTTTTCATCACCATACAATGACAAATGTATGAGTGTTAATGATATGATAGACAAAACTGATTGTTCTATATCTTATGTGAAAATAGATGACACTATCAGCATAATTTCAAAATGCAGAAGAACTTCTAGTCTTTGCAAGTACGATATATCCAACGCATTTAAATTTGTCCTTAAAAACCAACACAGTGGCCACTGTTTTGTTTGAAGTGGGAATCTATGTATTATTTTTATGTTAGGCTCACCTTTGAATGTCATTCCAGTCCCCCAAGCAGTGTGCTATGTTGCTGAGAATAACTATAAGGTACAGCATATCCTGCATTTCTCCGATGATTTCCTAACAAATGACCATCCCGACAAAGATGGAGAGAGGACAATGGCAATAATGATGACAATATTCAAACATCTTGATATTCCCATTGCCAGTCATAAAACAGTTGGCCCTACTACTTGTCTAGAATATTTGGGTATCATACTACGCTTGTTTCTAGAATAAGAAACAAACTTCAAGTACTTGCAAAGGGGTTTGTGTTTATACCGGCCCACAAAGCAGCCAACAATGTGATGGTGGTATGATGTAAAAAGTCAGTAGTTCTGAAGAATATAGTTATAAATTCTTCTACTTTCGATCAGTGTGCTCCACAGAGAGACATATAGTCAACAGTGATATCATAACCACATCACAGCTTAAGGCCTCTTCTGAACATTTGAAGGTCCCTACTTTGTATTGGTTACCTAAAGTAAACTACACAAAAAACCCGTAAAATATTGTTTCATCTTGGACTCTAGTAAGTGTTCTACAACTTAATCTAGTAGTGGAAAGATACAATGCAACTCTTACAGAAACCATCAATAAAATGAGAGAGAGCTCTAACCTTTCATGGGAGACTGCCGTCAGTTGGGCAGTTCATGCTAAGAACAGTCTTTTGAATGTCTATGGCTAAAGTCCATATCAAATAATTTTTGGAAGGAACCCAAACATGCCATCATCTATAGTTAACAAGCCTCCTACATTAGAAGGTACAACAATTAGTAATGTTATGGGAAAGCATTTAGTTGGCTTACACGAAGCTAGAAAAGCTTTTATTGCAGCAGAATCCTCTGAGAAAGTTAGAAGGGCACTATGTAAGCAAATCCAGCCTTCAGAAGAAAAATTCAAAAATGGTGACAAAGTTTTCTTCCTTCGAGACAATCAGTGGAAAGGACCTGGCTGGGTCATTGGTCAAGATAATGTAGTTGTTTTTGTAAGATATTGAGGAACATATGTGCATGTACATGAAAGTAGAATTAAAAGAGACATTGATGTTGAAAGAAAACAAAAGTTTACGCATAAACATACAGCAAAGTCAACTCCTGTGCGTAAGTCACAAGCTGCAACCTATAACAACACTGAATCAGATCATGACCTAGTATACTATGAGAGTGATGAAGAAGAACCTCATCGTAATGAAACTGACAATGATGAAAGCCAAGAAAACAGAAAAGGATCTGCAGACGAGAGTGTTGCTGATAGTTCTGATAGAGGTGATAGTCATGCTGGTAGCCAGAATAGTAGTTTAAATGGTGAAGATAGTCCTGAATCTGATCATAGAGACAGCCTTGATTTGGAAAATCAGGCAGAGAATGATATACATTTGGAAAATATGGAACATAATGCTAAGTCACAGGCAAATGATTGCATGAAATTAAAGAAGGATCAGATGGTGAATTTTAAAATTCCTGGTGAAAATGATACAAGAGAAGCAATAATTTTAGGCAGGGCAAGAAAGGCTACAACTGATAAGAAGAGCTGGTACAATATAGAATACAGTCAGCCAGAAAATATTAGAGGTGATCAGATATCAATTGATCTAAGAACAGTCAATGATTTAAAAGTTGTAAACCAGTCAGATGACAAGAATAAAGATATACTTTTAAGTGATATTGATTTTTTAGCGATGCTAAAGAGGCAGAGCTGGATAACTGGAGAAAGCACAATGTGTATGAAGAAGTTGAGGACAATGGTCAAAACTGTATATCCACAAGGTGGGTTTATACTATGAAAGAATTGGAGAATGAATTTCATAGAAAAGCTAGATTGGTAGCAAAAGGTTTTGAAAAAGACAGCCTAGATGAGATACCAAAGAATTCTCCAAAATGTGAAAAGCAGTCTCTACGACTGATTTTGTCGATTATTGCAAATAAAAGATGGTCAATTAATTCAGTGGACATTAAAACTGCTTTCCTTCAAGGAGAGAAGATGCAAAGAGAAGTCTACTTGAGACCTCCCAAAGAAGCTAAAGCAAATGGTAAAGTCTGGCGCCTAAACAAGTGTGTATATGGTCTTGCTGATGCATCCTTAAAGTGGTATGAAAAAGTTAAAACAACATTGCTAGATTGTGGAGGAACAGTGTCAAAGATTGATTAAGCAGTATTCTATTGACATTATGAAAAAGGTTTGACCGGTGTCTTAGCAGTTCATGTAGACGACTTTCTTTGGGTAGGATCCAGTTCCTTTGAGGAAAGCGTTGTATCCTGGATTAAGGATCTGTTCAAGGTAGGGAAAGAATCCTGTGAATCTTTCAAATATTTGGGTCTTGATCTCAGCCAAGATAATAAAAATATTGTTCTCAGCCAGAAAGACTATGTCAGAATGTTGAAGACTGTTTTAATAGATAAAGACAGGATGAAAACGTCTCCTCTTTCACCATCAGAGCAGACTCTATTGAGGTCAAAAGTAGGACAATTATTATGGTTAGCCTGACAAACACGTCCAGACATTGCTTTTGATGTTGCTGCCATTTCATCAAAAATTAAGACTAGCACAATTGAAGATCTTAAGAAAGTCAATAAGATAGCAAGGAAGGTGCAAAATGATCCTGTTTCACTGCATTTTCAGAATCTTGGACAGAATGTGAAGTTTATGTTGTTCAGTGATGCTTCATTTGGAAATCTTCCAGATGGTGGAAGTCAAGGTGGTTATGTTGTCTTTTTGATGGGCGATGATGGTAAAGAGAACTCCATCACTTGGCTGAGTCTAAGAAATTACGAAGGGTTGTACGTAGTACTTTGGCAAGTGAAGCTTTGGCCTTAGCTAATGGTGTGGATTGTGCAATATCTTTAGCAGTTCTTTTTAAGGAATTAACGCATAATGGGAACGATTTGAAGCATTTTCCAGTAAATTGTTTTGTTGACAACAATTACCTTTATCATGCAATATACTCTGATAAACCTGTTGGAGAGTAGAGATTGAGGGTGGAGATCAATGCAATAAAGCAATTGCTTCAAGGACGACAGCTTAAAGAAATAAAATGGATTCAGACAATGTTCTCACAAAGCATGGTGCTTCTGGACAAGACATTTTACGTTGTTTTGAAAAAGGACTTCTGAATTCAAGCCTTTTGTAATGGTGTAACTGATTATAAAAAAAAGGGAGAAGAAAGATCAGATAAATACTACTTGATATTATGACATTTTAATGGCCTTTATTTTCTTTATTATTTGGACATTAACATTTCTAATGAAAAGAGAAAAGGATTAAATTGTTAACTATTGTGTTTTCTATTATTCTATTTATATTATTTTCAGGTACTTGTTACTTGGTGGGTTTTGTTTATAGATTAGTAAAGACATTAGATTAGACAATAGACTTTTTATTGAAGCCATAATTAGTCAACTAACATCCACAGGGCTTGGCTACCTACTATACCAAGTGTCGTCAACAGGGTCTGAAGCTAAATTTTCCCAGCTGAGATTCTGATTCTATAATATAATAACAGTTAAGTTTTATCAAGCCTTTGTTATCAACAGCCTTATCAAATTGTTGAGGATAAATTTGTCGTCAGGTCTAGTCAGTTTGTCTGATTCTGGTTTTTATAAGGTCAATAGTTGTGGTTCTTCACCTTATAGACACAACTGAGAGACTTGTAGTGTTGGCCATGGATGTTAAATAGCTTGAAATAAGCCCATGTTTGTATATAGGTTGAGCTATCATTTGGCACCAGTCGTTCCATGGTAAAAGAGACACCACCTTAATAGACACTTTAATGTAAAAAGACCTCTCAAATTTTAATTAAAGATCTTGAGGTAATCACAAAGCACCAGTCATACCCAGGATCACATGGAATGTGTTAGGGGCATCACTTGGCATTTGTCGCTCCATTGTGCTTACATGTCTATGTAGGCCTTAAGTCATCAATTTGCATCTATCCCTCAATGTTTGTTAAGCGATCATGTTTCCCCCAGGACAAATGATTTTAGCCATGCTGATATATTTGTAGACCTTGTCTTGCTGATCTTTTTCACTATTTAAAGTTTTTCTCCATCTTTTATATTTTTCAAGATAATAGGCAATAAACTGTTGACACAGAGATATGTCTCACCTGTATGTAATTTGTTAGTAAAATGGAAATGTTGAAATTAAAATAGCAATTCTTAAACATGCAAAATATGCAAAGTCAATGAACCATGTCTGAAGGTAATGGGCCAAAATAATTTCCGTGGAATTAAGATATGCCAATGCTAATATGACTGCAAACCAAATATCACTGACTAATCATAATTGGTTCCCCTTAAACTGACCTAATCAGTAACTATAAAATGTAAACTATGCATACCAAATATAATTGAAAGATTCAAAGTCAATAGACCACGATTCAGAGGGGACAGGGCTTAAAAATCTCCATGGAAATGAGATGTGCCTATAGATGCTTATACAACTGCAACTACTTACAAACTTTAACAAATTGTTGACTCCACCAATGCTGCTGGAAATAGCATAAATAAATCTTGCTTTTTGACTCCATCATGGTGAGACAAAAATGAAAAACTAGAGGCTCTAAAGAGCCTGTGTCGCTCACTTAGGTCTATGAGCATCTTAAACAATCGACTCTCTCCAACATTGTGGACTAGAATAGAATTCATGATAAAAACTTTTTTTTTGTTCATCTTGTATTGCTGATCATTTTTTCTGTTTACAGTTTCTCTCTATTTTCTTTAGTTTTATCCCAAATCACAAAAAACAGTTAAAAAATAATCATTTAAGGCAACCACTCCTTTGCCACATGTGGGATTCGAACTCACTACCTCAGTGTTGACAGGCTAGATTGACTACATAGACCACTTGCCCACTGAGGCCCTTATTTTTTTTTATAGTTTGCAAGATAACAGACAAAAAAAAAACTGATAAAAATCTTTATTTTAGGGCAATGACTTCCATATAGAATCGTCTGACAACTTTGGTCGAAACAGACAGTACAAAGAAATAAAAAACAAATAGTTGCATTTCACTGGTAAGTTCTATTGAGCCTTGGGGGCCATGTTGCTGGTTGGCAGGATCATCCAACACATTTTTAAAAGAGAGAAATTTTTGGAAAGTTAACTTAGGATGGTGATGTTTCTTTGGTCCTTTTTAAACAGTGTATCTTCGACAAATTGCTATTCCTGTGTCTGTAGTGATTTTTTTACATTTCAATGAATGGCACGTTTATGTGTATCACTGAAAAATTGTTTAAGTCAGGGATTTTGTTACCAGAAATTACTTACCCATATACTTAATTCTTTCATATATATGTTAGACTCAGATCAACGTCTGGTCTCTAATCGACTTCCTATTCACAAATCAACATCCAATCTGACGTAACATTCTCAAATCAAGATCTTATATTATTACACTCAAACGGACGTCTAATGTGACGTCATATATTACCAAAAACAAAATCTGATCTAGTGGTGCCTCTTCTATTAAGCGATGTCCAATATAATTTTATCATTTATATTCAGTTTGATCTTTATTTATTTTCTCTGTACAGATCGTTTTATTTCGTATTATGCTGCCTAAATAGACTTTAATATTGATTCACTTATAGGGTCTTTGCATCGGAACTAAACACATTTATTTAAAACCAGTTGTTGGCATGACACGGGTTATGCTCTTCTCATATATTTTATGATGGTATGATACTAAACCCTAACGGAGGGATTGTGCCTGATATTCATATGATGAAGACATAATCTTTCAATCAGTTTAATTGAGGTCTGGAGCTGGCATGTCAGTTAACTGCTAGTAGTCTGTTGTTATTTATGTATTATTGTCATTTTGTTTATTTTCTTTTGTTACATCTTCTGACATCGGACTCGGACTTCTCTTTAACTGACTTTTAATGTGCGTATTGTTATGCGTTTACTTTTCTACATTGGCTAGAGGTATAGGGGAGGTTGAGATCTCATAAACATGTTTAACCCGCCGCATTTTGCGCCTGTCCCAAGTCAGGAGCCTCTGGCCTTTGTTAGTCTTGTATTATTTTACTTTTAGTTTCTTGTGTATAATTTGAGTTTAGTATGACGTCCATTATCACTGAACTAGTATATATATTTGTTTAGGGGCCAGCTTAAGGACGCCTCCGGGTGCGGAATTTCTCGCTGCATTGAAGACCTATTGGTGACCTTCTGTTGTTGTCTGTTCTGTGGTTGGGTTGTTGTCTCTTTGACACATTCCCATTTCCATTCTCAATTTTAATTGGGTTTTTATTTATATATTTTTATACATTACAAATCATAATGATTCAGTTGACACATGAAAAGGAACAACAAAGGAAAAAACATCCCATCCCAAAGAATCAACTAAAACAAATTAAAATATAATGCATGGGTAAATGACACCACGGACAGCAAATTATAATTAAAGTTTTGTGTGGAAGATGTTGATCCACTAGATCTACCTCATCTATTTCCTTCCTTTCATATTCATATTCATATTTGAGATGTGAGTATCATCAAGGAGACAGCAACTTAACAACAAAGATAAGGGAACAATATCTACAGAAGCAGAATACAGTCTTTCACAACTGACACTGTTTACACAATATGTTGAGCTCATAACTGAAAGTAATGAATAAAGAAGTGGGCCAATTTTCCAAAAATTCTCCAACTAAAGATAATTCATAAGATATAACATACGACAACTACTGAAGAGGTTCCTAACTTGGGACAAAGAAATAGTTTAATTAACAAAAATAACTGAAATCCTCAGACCATATAATAACAATATGTAGAGTCATTGTTATGGCAAAGGATCAGATTCAATACTAGTATGTCAATTAAAATTGATATTATTACCTGTTTACATTGATGACAAAATAATGCAATCAAATTTTTGATAAATTTAATTAATTAACTTTTTATCTTATGTGTAACAAATAATTTTTTTTTAAGGTGTAAGGTCTCAGATAAGAACTGAAAAATTGATTTGGAAATGCAAAAAGACATTGGTAAGAGGTGCATAGAATCAGTTTTCAATTTGGAATCTTACTCTATAATGACGTCAAATTGGATTTGAGGAATGGACATCTATTAGAGACCAGATGTCGATATGAGTCCTTCATAAGTACAAAGACTTGGTTTGAAGGTTTGGCAGTACCTGATCACAAACTGGATATCATGTCATTAATTTTTTGTTGTGTTTAACAGAGCATCCAAATTTAGATATGATCCATGTAAACTCCTAACAGATACCTACATCTACATCTTTTGGACCATGTTGGATAGCTGTTTTTATTGGCAATCATACCATATCTGCTTATTTCTATATGTACAACTTGCAATGGTTCAATATACAGAATAAAGTAATTCTATAGCTCATAAGTGAGAAAATCAAGTGTTAAAAACTGTATTTTTTAAGCAGTTGCTGAATCATGAACATGAGGATATGGTCTGGGGCACAGTTATTGTCCTTTGATTTTCGTTTCGTTGTCTACAAATAGAGTGCTAGTGTGGACAGTGTATAACTTGCTAATTTTTTTTATACACCTTCTAAAGTTTTTTCTTTATATTTTGTTTATAAAATAGTAAGAAGGGGGTTGAATTTAAATGTAAAAAAAATTTGGGGCATGAATTTTCAGGTAGAGTAGTAATTTGGTCCAGTTTGAAAAGGTAAAAAATTAGTATGTCTGAAGCTGTCAAACTGAATTATGGACCCCCTCAACATAAAATTGTCCATATTTTGAGAAAGAGCCGCTAGACTTTTCTATAATTTTGATATAATTTGTCCGAAGAGTAGTACACTAGACTAAAAATCTTTTTTGAATAGAGCAGGCGCGATTCATTTGTGTTTTTGGTCTAAAAATGCACTACCAAATAACTGTGTTCTGAGGCCATATACCAGAAAGAAACCTAAGAGCATAAAGCATCTATAAACCTTCTGAAATATAAAGATTTATACAAATAGTTTTAGCCTTTAATGTTACTAATTTAGAATGCAAATGGTTATATCCTACATTCTGCAACTTTCAGCAACACAAAATACGCAAAGTCTCAGTACTGTACCTTGTTTGACTAAAAAATAGTTTATCAATATCCCATCCTAGATGGTGACCAATCTGTATAACAAGTTTCTGTAAGTTCTCCCATGGGTCAGGAATTTGACATTCTTTGTCTAACAAGCCAGATATTGATGCTTGTCTGCTGAGCTTAGTTGGTGACAGGATATCTATAATCATAAATCAATTATTTCTATTTTATCACTCCAAAGATGCAGGGTATATATAAATGAAATAGCAACTCAAAACACAAACAAGATCTCACATGCTGAAATGCCTTGCCTGTATAACACAAATAAGGTCAAAACAGACCTGTTTACTCTCTTTGAGGGCTCATAGAAGTTTGGGTACTCATTTGAGGGCTCATAGTAGTTTGGGTACTAAGATGAGGGCTCATATTAGTTTGGGTACTCATTTGAGGGCTCACTGTAGTTTTGGTACTCAGTTGATTATAAGTCCAGTGGATATCAGAACATTTGATCAATTTATGGTAAAAGCATGAAATTTTGCAGTGTTAAGTTTTGATGCTAATGAACATTTTTGGATATGGAGCCACGAAAAAAAAAAATCCAATATGGCCACCCAATTAAAGATGGCCGACAAAAGGTACTGGGAATACAACACCATACATTTGATGAGGTCTACCAATATGAAAGAGTTTAGTACATATTCAAGTATGGCATCAAATGAAAGCCTGCTTCATAGCTTTCAAAATGTGATCAGGTTTTTTATCTTCATTGTTGACAACTATTCTGACAATTAAAATATAAACCCCCTACCCTATGAAAAATTGGCAATGCAAAAAAAACTTTTTCAATTGTAAACAAACACCAGAAATATAATAATAAACTGTTATTTTGATGTTTTCTAGTAATTATTGTAGTAGTGGACATATTTGGTGGTATTTTTAGGTTTCAAACACGATTTACAGTCAGAATATGAGGAAATTGTAAATAAATTTTTAATTTCCAGATTTGTCAAATTTCACCTTTTGCCTCTGATGTCCAATCTGCTTAAGCAAAAACAGTTCAGTTGATCTCAATTGAAAAAAAAGAATGTTTAAGCTTCCATATAAACATCAGATATTGGTAGTTTTAATAGAATAAATACTAAAATTAAAAATATTGAAAAATATGACTCCTATCTCACAAAATTTTCAACTAGAAAATGTGAATTCACAACCAAAGTATAAACTAGCAAAAATTAGTTTTAACTATGTACAACAGATATATTTGGAAACCATTTGGATACATTAATATCATTTGTGTAGCATAAAGTTTTGGCAAAAGGAACAATTTGGGATTTTCAGAATTTTCAGATTTTATTAAAGGAGTAGGTTCAACAAGGCCCTTAAATGGCTTCTATTTCTAGCTTTGATTTTAAATAAGGATTTACAGACCAATATTTCAATGAATCATAGCTAATACATTGACTAGTCTTTCTGTTGATTTACTTACTTGCAATCAATTCATGAAGTCACAATTGGCACTCATTTTGATTTTCAACCAAAATTTAATAAAAACGGGTAAATTTCAATTAATTTGTTGGACAAGAAACATAGAGCGTATGTGTGGACAAAATTATCTTTTCCTGTAATGTTTGTTATATCATTTTACATATCTGACTTGAATATTAAGTTTGTTGATGCATCTTCTCTATGTTTTCTATGACTTAATTTGGTTGAAGTCCTTTCGATTTTGTCAAATTTTGCCAAATTCTCTATTTTTGGCCTATTTGGGATGTAAAATTCAAGACTTTAAAATAAAACTTGGACAAAAAAAGTTCTAATTAACTTTCTCACATCATTTTTGGGGCCCTTTATAGCTTGCTGTTCGGTGTGAGCTGAGGCTTCCTGTTGAAGGCCGTACTTTGACCTATAATGGTTTACTTTTACAAATTGTGACTTGGATGGAGAGTTGTCTCATTGGCACTCATACCACATCTTCTCATATCTACTTACAGAACTTACCCCTTTTGTCATATTTATTCTTTTAAAATCAAAATACATATGTTATATCCACAACTATTGGCTTTCCCATATGGAGGAATAGATTATGTATTTTATAAACCCAAATGATCTATTATCTGAAAATATGAAATCTGATTAAAATGGGAATTATCACTCCTACCCATGCAAAGTTTGAAAAAAACCGAATAAAACATACCTGTCAACCTATGACAATGAAAATGCAGGTCATCTCCTGCATTGAAGAATGAAATCTCAGGTCATAACGCGTACAAAGTTTTTCGAGCTGAATTTTAGGATTTAGGGGACATTTTACATATAATTTAATTCATACAATTTCCAAAACATGTTCACTTGGTTAAATAATTTACATTCCATAACATGAAATGTGCCAGTTTGTTTGTTCTTTTCATACAACTGTGCAACTTTCAATCATAAAAAGATTTGACTATAATAAAATAAAGTTAAACAATTAAAGGAGGTATAGATGAAAAAAGTAATTTTCAAAATTTTTATTTTTTAATTGTTCTAAGGTAGAAAAATAAGTAAAAGTGTTATTCTTATATGTTTTTGCATTCAATTCATTTTAGATTTAATCTTTTTACACAAAAAAAACATAAGTTTAAGGAGTATATTGTGAATGGTGACAAAAAAGGGGAAGTAACTCAAGTTGTTTTTAAAATAACTGACATACACAAATTATTTACGACCTAAAGCTAAGGTAATTGGTGTTAATTAACAGTGTGTTTGACACCAAAGCTGTCAAGTGAAGCCATGCACTGAAATGGGTCACTTAATTTGAGTTTACACAGCTAGTTGAACTTCATGTCTAGGGAGAATTACGAATTTGCCGGTATTTCAAAGGGAAAATCACTTATGAAATCAGTCTGAAGGCTTAGGAATCCGGGTGAAAGCGGGTCATTTTCCGAATTCCCGGGTTATTTGGCCACCCGGCGGGTGTCCCGGGTGACCCGTCAGAATTGTGAAAATCTCGGTTCACACCCGCAGGATCCGGGTCAGTTGACAGGTATGATAAAATTCATCCAATAAAGGTTTAATTATGAAACAATAATTTGGTACTTTTCCTCGAATGTGACCTACCAAATTTAACTTTTCACCAGGTTTGTACTTATATGAGCAATATGAGCAGTGCCACATGTGGAGCAGGATCTGCTTACCCTTCTGGAGCACCTGCAATCACCCCCATTTTTTGGTGGGGTTCATGTTGCTCAGTCTTTAGTTTTCTATGTTGTGTTTTGTGTACTGTTGTTTGTCTTTTCGTCGTTTTCCATTTTTTGCCATGGCATTGTCAGTTTGTTTTCGACTTGTGAGTTTGAATATCCCTTTTTTGCCTCTCTTTCAAAAGAATTAATCTAATATTAAGTGCATATAATTCAAGACACCTAAATTATTCAAAGTAATTTTTGTAAAAAGAGAAATTAATTAAGAACGGATAACCTCAAATTTAAAGATTTTTCTGATTTAAAAATAAAATGTTATAAATATCAATCTTATATCAAAATGCCACAATTTTACGCATTTTGTTTACACTCTAGAGATCAATTATTTTCACTTACATAATCTAATGACAAAGCTAAAAAAACAAGCATTCTGAGAGTATTGCATAGCAATACATAGTCCCCTACCAGTTAAAAATTCATTGATCTATAACTTGTCATGGTGTAAACTATATAACAAATATCAAGTCAATATCTTCAAGCATGACGAAGAAAAGTGTGGAAAACTGATTAAGTAAATTTTCGAAGTCCAAGGACCATAACTCTGCACAACATCATCAGACCAGAACAAAATTAAAACTTGATCTGTAACTTGTCATGATAAAACTATATACCAATTATCAAATGAATGTCTTCAAGCATGACGAAAAAAAGTGCAGAAAACTGATTATTTGAGTGAATTTTCTAAGTCCAAGGACCATAACTCTGCACAAAATCATCAGACCGGAACAAAATTCGAACTTGATCTGTAATTTGTCATGATAAAACTATATATCCATTATCAAATCAATATCTTCAAGCATGACGAAAAAAAGTGCGGAAAACTGATTATTTGAGTGAATTTTCTAAGTCCAAGGACCATAACTCTGCACAAAATCATCAGACCAGAACAAACTTCTAACTTGATCTGTAATTTGTCATGATAAAACTATATATCAATTATCAAATCAATATCTTCAAGCATGACGAAAAAAAGAGTGGAAAACTGATTATTTGAGTGACCATAACTCTGCACAAAATAATCAGACTGGAACAAAATTCGAACTTGATCTGTAACTTGTCATGATAAAACAATACACCAAATATCAAATCCATATCTTCAATAAAAGAAAAAAAGTGTGGAAAACTGATTTGTCGGACTGATGGATGGACAGACAGACAGACAGACAGACAGACAGACAGACAGACAGAGTGTAAACCTAAAGTCCCCTTCAACTTCGTCGGTAGGGGACTAATAAGCCTACCCTTTTTAAAATTTTCAACATACATGTTTTTATTTCAAAAGGATAAAAATTATAAATTTGAGACATTTTGGAAAATCTATAAATGTGAAATTTTCCGTTTTTTCAAAACTGAAATGGCATTAGGCAGGTGAGACAGTTGAATAAACATCTGTTGTATTACAGTACTACTGATTTATACCAGGGACCTGTTTATCAAATCAGTCTTAGGATTAAGACAAGTTCTAAGACCATCTTAGGACATACCTTTGTCCTAAATGGGTTTGTTAAACATGTTGCAATCAAGGATTTTTTTCTAGGAATTGTCCTTAGTTTAGGATACCAATTTAGGTGTCTAAAGATGGTCCTAACTTTAGGATATATATTATGATATCTAATTTGTATCTCAAACTCTCTTTTTAGCACTATTGGTTGCAACATTGGAATTTGAATGAACAGTAAAGATTTATGCTTTCCAGAGAGCCTGTTGTTCGGCATCTGTAAAGTAAGGATTTCTCCTTTTGTTCAAATTCACTCGTATATTTTTTGACAGTAGTGAAACAGGTTAACCACTATGTATTTATATGGAAGATGCATGAGATTTGCATTGAACCCTGTTAAGTATAAAACTGTGAGACTTTGAATTCAACTCACTCACAAATAGTTCATTATTTTTTACCGTTGTAAATATTTACACTTAAATTGGTCAAATTTTATGGAAAACGTAATTTTTTTTAATTGTGTTGTTTCGTAAAAGTTTAAATGTACAGTCATTATATGTATTTTATTTTTATAATGATATTGATAGTTCTGTTAAAATTTTTATTATTTGATCATTATTTATTATTAATATTATACTTATTTTATTCTAATTGGCCATTAACACTTTTTTATCTTGAGCATTTAGCAATACTGATTGATTATTCATTTAAACATCAAAATGAAGTTTTATTTTTCACAATGGATTCATATGGCATGTTCTACCTACAGAAAAATGAAGTTTAATATTAACAGTAAATGCTGATCATAAGCATCCTTATATCTTTACACATATTTGCAGAAGCAAGACAAAAACAAATAATATTTAAAAGAGATTAGAAAAGTCTATTTCTATATATATATATATCTAATTCTAAAGGCTATTGTATGTACTTATTTATTATTGCTGATATTTTCACCTTTATTACATTTCGGTGTTAATAAGAGACATGCAAATAACAGCCTTTTTGAATAATGTAAATATGAGTTCCAATTTTTTTTCCTTCATAAAGTGTCTTAAAATAACCTAATAAATTATGTTTTCATCACAAAAAAACATTTAATAAAAATAACACTTTATAAATTTGGTGCGTCCAAAGTTATTTTCTGGATTTACTTTCATCAGGAACACTCATACCCGGGGACGTTTAAGTATACTGATACCCTTTGGCACTAACAGTCCATCAGCAGTGGTATCCAACCAGTGCTAGTAAATGAATTAAACAGCTGCGCCAAGATCGCAAAATAACCCTTGGTGTGCACATTGAAATTGTTGCAATAACAAAATGGAATATTAAGAAGGCATTTCATTGGAAGTTATTAAAATGGCTCTGTAAAAAAACATGCATTAGGATATCCAAGAAATATGGCTTCAAATATGAGTCCCATAACTCCAGAATGACTAACCATAAAATTTTCAAAATTAATAAAAGTCAGTCTACATTCACTAATTCTAACAGCAGTGTTCAGTTTGCAGTAATTTGATAGAAGCAAACTGGAGCTAGTGCATTTAAAAAAATGCCTTGAGTTTTATCTATCTGATGGTATTTAATCAAGGCACAATGGAGTTAGTGTGCGGTATGTAAAAAATTGCCTTTAAGTCCTATACCTCAAGAATGACAAAGCGAAATTTCAAACCAAAACGGAGCTTTCTCCCATCAATCCTAATGTTGTGTTAAAATTGCATGAGAATTGGTTAAATCAAATTTGAGTTATTGTGTGAAGTGTTGACAGACGGACAGACAGATACATGTATATAGGTACAGGATATCTGATAGTTTCTAATGTAAACATCTCTATAATTCTATATCCAGTAGGAACTCTTTCATAGGACATTATAACAGATAGATATCAAAACGAAATTTATCAAGTGTATAGCACCTGATGTTAAAAAGGAGCTTGCATGCACTATCTCAACTGGGGTTAATGGAGAGCTTGCAGGTACTATCTCAGCTGGGGTTAATTGAGAGCTTGCATTCACTATCTCACCTGGGGTTAAAGGAGAGCTTGCATGTGGTATCTTACTTGGATTTAATGCACTCACCTGGGGTAAATGGAGAGCTTGCATTCACTATCTCATCTAGGTTAAATGAAGAGCTTGCAGGAACTATCTTACCTGGGGTTAATAGAGATATTGCTGTGAATTCAATGTTAGCTATATATAAGACTCACCAAGTAGTCGTCTGCTTCGTCGTTGTATTCGGGCACCCGCTCGATCTCCTCGTTCAAGGTACAAATGATTCCTGCTTGCAGCAGGCATAGCTAAACACCAGAAATAAGGAACATGCTAATAAACGGAACTTAACAAACTCCCCTTCTTTCTTTTTGAAGGAACTAACTGTTCAATAAAATTGTCGATAACATGCAGATGTTCAATTCCTATGAACACATTAATATATAAATCCACGTAGTCTATATACAAATGATTCCTGCTTCCCGCAGGCATAGCTAAAACCAGAAATAAGGAACATGCTAATAAAATGAACACATTAATATTTAAATCCACGTAGTCTATATATACTATTTACAAATCTGGCTTTTGAAAGTTACTCATCCAAGCACCTGTTCCCCAAGACATCATCTTGAAGTGCCCTGAGCAGGTTATGGCATGAAGCTCCTTTTTTGGTCAAGCAATCAGCAAGTTGATGTTTTGTTTCAATCCATTTGACCGATACTATTTGGTGCATTTGAATTAATTCTCGAATACTGCTTATTTCAAGCCTCAGCCTTTTTATTGATACTTGTTTAGTTGATTTAATAGCATCCCACAGTGAATGACCATTTTCTAAATAAGGAAATGTCTGTACCAAGTCAGGAATATGACAGTTGTTTTCCATTCGTTAGATGTGTTTGAGCTTTTGATTTTGCCATTTTATAAAGGACTTTCTGTTTTGAATTTCCCTTGGAGTTCGGTATTTTTGTTATTTTACTTTTTTCTGTTAAGCAAGTTATTGGCAGTCAAGTTGGATCAGCTTTACCAGACATAAGCTCTGTATACAGTGATGCTACAAAAATACCACTGTCAATAGCATCTGCCATTGCCAGTGTTTCTGCTGCTACAGTGCTTCTTGCAACTCTTCTTATTCTTTTTGATTGCCAAGTGATAGACGAGAAAAGTCCATTTTCACCAACAAGCACAATGAAATGTCCTCCTTGTATGCCTCTGTCAGATAAATTACCTAGTGAAAAATCACTAAAAACTAGAAGTCTAATTGCATTATCATTTCCAAGTTTTTGTAATTTCAAAGTGACAGTTTCAGACTTAAGATTCTTAATGATTTTGTTTGCTTCATTTAGAGTTTGTATATTTGCCTTTTTTAGAGAAGATGCCAGGTTTGATGCATTAAATATCACATCTGGTCTACTTTGTCTTGCAATCCAAAGTATTTGACCAATTTTAGATTGTAGAAGGCCTCTTTCTTTTTTAGTTAGAAGCGCTTCTTTGTCTCCTGTACAACTTTTTTCAATAGGAATAAAATGGAGACTATTTTGGTGAGTGTTTTGCCTTAAATGCAAGTCATTTTTATGTTTTGAGAGTTCTATTCCAACATATGGGAATGATCCATTTTCCTCTAATTCTTCTTTTCCTACACAAAAATTGATCTTATACTATTTATAACTTTCTCTTCAAATTCTATTGAACCGCCCCATAAAAAGTCATCAACATGACAAGTAAGGACACCTTCTACACTGCCTCTATTGTCTTTCCAGAAAAATACAGCTGGATCAACCTTGGATACATTAACTTTTCATTGTTCAAGAACTTCTTTTACTCTATTATACCAACTAAGAGAGGCATCTGACAGACCATAAATACATTTGCAAAGTTGCCAAACAACCTCTTTGCACTGAGCTTCTGGTGGTGGTTTGACAAATACTGGTATCTTTCTTTCTATTTCAGCTCCTTGTAAAAAGCAGTGTTAATATCCATTGTGCGTGTTTTCCAACCTCTTTGAGCTAGAATAGCCAGGACTTATCTTAGAGAATCTGTTCCACAAGTGGCTGAATCTTTTGGTATATCGTCTCTGTTAATTTCTTCCAATCCTCTAGCGACTAATCTTGCCTTATGTATTGTCCTTTCTGATGTGTCCTTTAAACTACATATCCATCTCGTGGAAATACACTTTAGACCAGTATCTTTGCATTCCTCATAAACACTGTTGTTCTTCCATGAAGTTAGTTCTGTTTCAGTTTCAGGTAGTGTTGATACCTTAGTTAATCTGCACTACTCTTACAAGCATGCCACCATGTCTTACAAAAACAACAGCTCCAACTTGTCCAATGACAACACCAGGACCTTTCTACTCTTTGCTATCTGGTCTTTTATAGTAAACTTTATCACCTGTCTGATAAAAATACCACTTGGACGAGTTTGTTTTCTCAATGCTCTGAATTCTTTCAGAACATTCACTTCTGGTGAAAGCTGTTCTAGCCGAGTGCAATGTCTCAATATGTTTTCCAACAATTTCACTCATGGTGGTACCTTCAAGGGCAGGCAGCTTATCTGTTAAAACACTAAGTAGGTTTGGATTGCGTCCATGAACTAACTGGTATGGACTATATCCATGTTCATTATCCAATGCATTCTTTGCTATGAGGGCCCAACTTAAAGCAATGTCCCAGTCACAATTATTATCTGCTTTCAATTTGAGTAAGGTGTCAGTAAGAGTTTGATTATGCCTTTCAAGAAGACCATTACTCCAAGAACTTCACTTCAATGTTGAAGTTCTCTGCCATATCTCGTACTTCATCATTATTAAATTTACCACCATTATCACTATAAAGACGTTTTGGTGAAGCATGTCTTGAAATCCATGATTCCAAAAATTTCTTAACAAATCCTGATCCTTTTTTTGTTTTCATAATACTTCCTGCACTTAAGTGTGTAAACTCGTCGATTATATGTAGATACCAGACATTGTGTTCTAGTTCATGCAGATCAACAGCTACAGTTTCATTAAATTCTGTTGCCAACTACAGGTTTAGAACTTGGTCTTTTGTTAGCAATATTCACAATATTCACAATTGTCACAAACTGCACGTAAAAGATCTAATGTATCAGCATTGTTCATTCCAGCCTTATTAAGAAGCTTAGCCAAACGGTTATATGTTACATGTCCAAATTGTTTGTGCACTTTAACCAACGTCTTGCATTTCATCTGCGATATTAAGTATGTTTTCTTCTGAGCTTACATGTATTTCAATCTTTGTTTAACAATGTTGACACAATAATATCCACTAGATGTAAACTCTAATTCCACTGGTTTATTAAACATGGTTGCCTTATCATTCTTTAAGTCCAGGACAGTTCCAGCTTTCTTCAGTGATTCCTTACTGAGTAACAAAGGGATATCAGCTTTTACAATTTTAGTTTCAATTTTGCAATTGGTACTTCCTATCTGAGCTGATATAGTGGCACGCATAAAAGAGTTAACTACTTTTCCATCACCAAACTTAAATGCTCCACTACTTGTCATTGTAGAAATGTCCCCAGTTTTCTCTAAAAACTGTTTCAACCAATTTTCCCCACACACAGTACGGGTACATGCAGTGCCTATGATTGCTGAACATGCTGATTCAAGTACAAATATTTCACTCACAGGTGGCTGCTCTTTTGAGAAAAGTGTTAAATTGCAATCCTCTACAATTTCAGACTCAACTAAATTAACAGAATTTCCTTTGTCAGGACAGACTTTGGCCCAATGAAAAACACTCTGGCAGATAGCACATTTTGTTCTTTTTCCAAACTTGTTTAAGGGATTAGTGCCCCTTTCCTTCGGTTTGGCCCCTTTCTTTTGTTGTGTATAATATAACGGTTCTCATTTAATTGTAATACTTGGAACATTACCAGTCATTTCATTAGGTCCAGATGTTCTTTCACCAAATATACCTTGCAGTGCTGACTTCATTGAGGTATATTTAACATCACTAGATCCTGTTAAGGCTAGTTGTTTGTCTCTAGAAGACAGGCCAGCATTATCCAACAGTTTGAAAGTAAGGACAGCTTCAGGGAGTGTCATATCATATTTGTTATATCTTTTGTCGAACTCAACAATGTAGTCCAACATTGACAAATTTTCTGTTTAAACAAACGTACCAAAATTTTTGTAAGCTTCTTATGCTTTGTCCTTATCATCCCGTAAAAACACCTTGTCCAATTGTGTTATCAGCTTATCCATGCCGTCTTCCTTAGCCAGATCAGCAGCCGGGACTTCCATAGCAACTTCCCATGCATTTCCCGTTAGAGTAAGTGATACAGCAAGTGCTTGTTTGTCAACTATCAATTCGGTCACTAATTGCCAGACTGAAATTTCATTCTTCCAGGTTTCATAAGTCATTGTCCTCGGATCAAACAAAGGGGTTCTTAAAACTTGTTGCCATGTTTCTCTCTACGCTCTGCTACCATTTAAATTCAATGTTAGCTATATATAAGACTCACCAAGTAGTCGTCTGCTTTGTCGTTGTATTCAGGCGCCAGCTCGATCTCCTCGTTCAAGGTACGAATGATTCCCGCTTCCTGCGGGTATAGCTAAACACCAGAAATAAGGAACATGCTTATAAACGGATTTTAACAATTGCAGGTATTATTTCACCTAAGGTTAATCCAGAGCTTGTAGGTACTATCTCATCTGGGATTAAAGGAGAACTTGCAGGTACTATCTCACCTGGCTTTAATGAAGAGCTTGCAGGTACTATCTCACCTGGTGTTAATGGACTCACCTGGGGTTAATGGAGAGCTTGCAAGTACTTTCTCACCTGTGGTTAATTAAGAGCTTGTGGGTACTACCGTATAGCGGGTTATTTTCAAAGGGTATTTATTTTCACTTATTTTGGCTGATAAATGAAAATCGCAAAAAAAAATTCAGCAAAAGTTTATGCATTCGGTACTTTCTAATAGCTACAGTCTTTTGTGAACCATCTATTTTTATCCGGTTGGCAGGTTAATAACAGTATATAGATATAAGAAGATGTGGTATGAGTGCCAATGAGACAACTCTCCATCTAAGTCACAAATAAAAGTAAACCATCATAGGTCAAAGTACAATCTTCAACATGGAGCCTTGGCTCACACCGCACAGCAAGCTATAAAGGGCCCCAAAAATTACTAGTGTAAAACCATTCAAAGGGGAAAACCAACGGTCTAATCTATATAAAAAACGAGAAACGAGAAACACTTATGAACCACATCAACAAACGACAACTACTGAACATCAGATTCCTGACTTAGGACAGGTGCAAACAATTGCAGCGGGTTTAAACGTTTTGATGGTACCAAACCTTCACCCTTATCTGAAACAATAGTGTAACATCACAACATAGGAAGACACACTATAAAATATCAATTGAAATGGCTTAACTCAATCAAAAACATATTAACACAAGTGAACATACACTGAACGAATAAATTTGATCTATGATACAATGTAAATATAAATCAATAAAATAAGGGAAGAATAATTAAAGTAACAGTATTATACCGCTGTGAAATGTTAAACAATTTCAGAAAAAACAACAATACTGTGGATTCCTTTATTTCGTGAGTATCAATTTTCGTGGATAGAGAAAAAAAGACGTTTTGTGGTATACGTAAATTTGTGGATCGTTGATTACAAAAAAAAAATAAATTCAGATACGTAATTCATGGATTTCTTTTTGATTTAGGAGATCATATAATCTCCTTGGTTTGATCAATAATAAAACAAACAAAAAAGAAGGAATTCATTGAAAAAGTTTTGAATTGTCAAAATCCTCGCTTGGTCATTCTAGGTTAAAGTATTCATTGAAAACTTCTGTTACAATAATGGACAGAGACAACTAATTATTTGTTTGTTTTACAATTTATAAATTCTTGTCGGCATTTTATTAGGCGTTCAAAACTCTATGATTGAAAGCCCATTTCCGTAATCACGATATAATAAACAGCCATATAAGTAAAAGGTGTGAAAATATATGTTCCTGTCATAAACAATATTACCTACGGGCAATATCCCCGTACTTAATCCTATTGATTTTTAATCACCAGTAAACCAAACTATGACACGGTAATTAACAACTTGCAGTTATTTTCCATGAACAGTTTTAATCAATTTTAAAAAGTAAATTATCACTGATATTCGATATATTTATTATTGATTTAATCAAAATACTTGTATCTTCTTTCAATAAAAACATGTGTTATGTTACAATGTTTATCGCTAGTCAACAATATACTAGAACTGCATAACGTAAACGGAAATAAACATGTGACTCCATACACATTTTTTCGGGATTATTCTTCGTTGAATTCTTTAATTTGTGGTTCGCTGTGACCCACGAAACCCAAGAAAATTGGTATACCACGAATAAAAATGAATCCACAGTAACCTTAAACAAAAACCCGCCATTTACAATAATATTATACACAGGTAAATGAAAATAATTTTGTTGTTAGGTATACAGTTTAAAAGGAGAAAGGAAATATTTTTACAAAATAAATAATTTTGATGTTCATAGTTCGTCGAAGTGAAAAATTATAGTAATACCAAATACTTATCAAAGCTGGTATATAGACCAGATATGTTCGTTTTAACAACATAAATGCCAAAGGGCATTGTACATAAACATTTTTTTATAATATGACATCATAAGTTCTAATTAAAACTGTATACCCTTATCAATTAGTGTCAAATAATTTGAAGAGTATAAGATACTCTGTCAGGTATTTTACCTTATTAATAAGCGTCAAATTATATAAAAGTTGAGAGTCACTCTTGATAGTTTCATAACCTAATTAGTACATCACAAGAAGTTTGTACACCTATGACAAATATCAAGTTACCAATGTTCTATTGTTTAAACTATATCAGAATATAATCAATAAATAAGACGTAATTCAAGTATTAAAAATAAAATGCTCTCCTAGGCGAAGCTGGATACAACTGCAGAGGTTGAACCCTGAATAGTTTGGGCAAGTATGGACACTACATTCAAGCTTGATACAGCTCTGAATTTGGATTGTGATTAAATATTTGACACAGCATATGTTTCTGTCACAGAACGAATGTGGTCAAAGAACTGAAAAATTTGAAATTGGATTTTACCTATAATGGTCCAATATCCAAAATCTAAATACACGGTTAGATTCAGCATATCCAAGTACACCAAGAATTTAATTCATTTATTTATTAATCAACCATAATATCTTAGTACACCAAGAATTTAATTAATTTATTTGTTAATGGAAAACATTAGCTAAGTTTTTAAAGGGGTTTGCTTCATAAAAAAAATATATGTATAACATTCTGAAAATTAATTTATACAGAATAACAAACAAACCAACAACACAGTTCTTCAAAAAATTTACAAAAAAAAATGAAAAATAAAATGCTCCACTAGGCGCAAGCTTGAGGTCGAACCCTGAACAGTTGAGGAAAGTATGGACACAACATTTAAGCTTAAAACAGCTCTGAATTTGGATTGTGATTGAATATTTGACACAGCATAGATTTGTGACACAGCATATGTTTGTGACACAAAATAAATGTGGTCAAAGAACTGAAAAATTTTAAATTGGACATTTACCTATTATGGTCCAATATCCAAAATCTAAGTACATGGTTAGAATCAGCATATCAAAGAACCCCAAGAATTCAATTTTTGATGAAATCAAACAAAAGTTTAATTTAGGACCCTTTGGACCTCAATGTGGACCAATTTGATGAAGGAGCCCTAAATCCAAATTTAAATACATGGATAGATTCATCATTTTAAAGAACCCCATAAATTCAATTTTTGTTGAAATCAAACAAAGTTTAATTTTGGACCCTGATTTGGACCAACTTGAAAACTGGTCCCAAAAATCCAAAATTTAAATACAGGTTTAGATTCAGCATTTCAAAGAACCCAATATATATTCAATTTATGTTGAAATCAAACACAGTTTAATTATGGACCCCGATTTGGACAAACATGAAAACTGGGCCCAAAATCAAAAATCTAAATACATGTTTATTAATAGACAATTTAAGCTTAGTTTTTAAAGGAGTTTGCTTCATCAAAAATAAAATATATATAGCATTCAGAAAATTAGTTTATACAGAATAACAAACAAACCTACCACAAAATTCTTCAAACAATTTACCAAAGAAAAGAATTTTTTTTTTTTTTTCAAAATATCATTTATCATTAATACAATGTCTTTAAAAATCTATAATATAAAACTTATCTGTAATTATCTTCAAAATATCTAATAATGAACAGTAAATTTCAAACTACAGAGCTTATCATCAACACCACTTAGGTAACACAAAATTTTCAAATAAATCTGCCACTCCAATTATAATTGTGTAATAATTACCACATGTTTGTTATCTTGATAATAGGTGAAAATTATTTAAAACACTTAGTGTAATCAAACTTTATAGATATAATTAATAGTTCCCAATATTTTTTCTTTCATTTGTCACTAACTTATATCTGCAACTTATCTATCAATGTCAACAACTTTATCTACACAATGTATTGTAATGAAATATATCCTTTAATAAAAAGATTATTATCTAAAAAATAACATTTTTTATTAAGATTTAACATAACATAAATGGCACAATTGTATTTAAAAACTTCAATTACATACAACTTCCACATCAACAGATGGACAAAGGTCTATTTCAATTTCCAAGGGAATTCTCAACCATAAGAAAATATTCAAACATGTTAACAATCTTTAAATAGAATACAATGCATACACAATTATCACCACAATTAATATATCTGAATCAGCAAATCTATTTTAAACTATGACTCAATTTAAAATTTCTATTAGTTTACAATAAATCTATAAATGTAGAGCTTGATTAACTATATAATATCCCAACCCTCCTATTGTGATATGGAACCTTGTGCTAAAATTTCTTACATATCCATACACTTATACTAAAGTTATTGTCTGTCAACCAATTTATTTTCCATGAACCAGTGATGTAAACCACAAAAATAGTTCTCTAAAATTAGATATGATTCTTGTGCAATTACATCTCTGGATTTAGATTCTGAGCAAATATGTAATAATAGCATAGTTTCTGACACAGAATGAATGTGGAATAAGTTCTAAAATAATTTTAAAATTAGACATTTACCAATTATGGTCCAATATTCAAATTCTAAAAACATGGTTGGATTCAGCATATCAAATAACCACATTGTTTCATTTTTTGTTAAAATCAAACTAAGTTTTATTTTGAATTTGGACCTTTATGGGGTCCAGTTTGAAAAACAAACAAAAACTCAAAAATTTACAACACTGTTAAATTGCACACATTAAAGAACACCAATGATTTAATTTTTGAAGAAATCAAACAAAGTTTAATTTTGGACCCAAATTTGGACCAACTTTGAAAACCAAGCACAAAATCTAAAAATCTAAAACACTGTTGGATTGACCATATCAAATAACACAAACTATTTAATTTTGATGAAATCAAACAATGTCCAATTTTGGACCCCAATTTAGTCCATCTTAAATACTGTGCCCAAAATCAAATATCTAAATACACGCTTAGATTCAGCATACCAAAGAACCCCAACCATTCTTTTTTCTTTAAAATCAAACAAAGTTTAATTTTGGACCCTTTGGACCTTAATGTGGGCCGACCATGACCCAAATAAAAAATCTAAATACACGCTTAGATTCAGCATATCAAAGAACCCCAAGAATTCTTTTTTTTTAAATAAAAAAAAGTTGTATTTTGGACCCTTTGGACCTTAATGTGGACCAATTTGAAGACAGGCCTATAAATAAAAAAAATCTAAATACACAATTAGATTCAGCATTTCAAGGAACACCAATAATTTAATTTTTAAAGAATTCAAACAAAGTTTAATTTTGGACCCTTTGGACCTTAATATGAATCATTTCAAAAACAGACCTTAAAATCCAAATATTAAATTCCAAATAAGATTCAGCATATTAAAGACTCCAGAGAATTCAAAACTTTTGAATTCAACCCCATTGAAATTGCTGAAAATAAATGGGGAATGTGTCCATGGGACACAGATGATATACCCGCTTGTCTATCATATAAAGTTATAAATGGACATAACTGAAAAATGGTAAAAGTGACGCTACCAAAATTTGTACTTGATCTGAGTTTTTTGGTAATAACAATAGTGTATAAGTTTCATAACATTTGGTTGAGGCAAACTTAAGTTAGAGAACAGAAACAAAAAATCAGCAATTTTTCCATTTGCAAAGGGGCATAACTCTAGAACGGTTAAAGTGACACTACCAAAATTCAAACTTGATCTGTATTTTGTAGTAATAATCATTGTGTATAAGTTTCATAACATTTGGTTGAGGCTAACTTAAGTAAGAGAACAGAAACAAAAAATTCAGCAATTTTTCCATTTGTAAAGGGGCATAACTCTAGAACAGTTAAAGTGACACTACCAAAATTCAAACTTGATCTGTATTTTGTGGTAATAAGCATTGTGTATTAGTTTCATTACATTTGGTTGAGGCAATCTAAAGTTAGAGAACGGAAACCAACTTTGGGACGTACGGACGGACGTACGGACGGACGGACGGACAAGGGTAAAATTTAATGCCCCCTCCACTAAGGAGGGGGCATAAAAATAAGCAATTTATACAAAGTATTGGTTTTGGCCCCTTTTAACTAAACCAATAGGGTCATAAACCCTAAAATCAAATGCCAAACTTTATTTTATGGTATAACACCTTGTGGCACAATTAAATAGCAATATATAGACTTGGCACTCATACCACATCTTCTTATATCTACTTATACTCATGTTATTGTCCAGAAATCAGAAAATCCTAGTTTTTTGGCCCCTTTTCAGCCCCTTATTATTGAACGGTTTGGACTATGACCCCTACAATCAATCCTGACTTTCCTTTTAAAGTATGGAACCTTGTAGTAAAATTTCATAGAAATCCTAACTCTAATACAAAAAATTAAGTGTCCTCAAACATGAAAAATGCTTCTTTTTGACCCCTTTTTGGACCTTAATTACTGAACAGCTACAACAATAACCCCCAAAATAAATCCTAACCTTCCTATCATGGAATGGAACCTTGTGCTTAAATTTAATACAGATCTAACAAGTTATACTCAAGTTATTGTCTGTTAACCAGACAAATAATTGTTTTTGTTAGGCCCTTTTTGGCCCTAATTCCTAAACAGCTACTATAATAACCGGAGATCCATACACTTATATTCAAGTTATTGCCTGCAAACCAGAAAAATTGTTGTTTTCTGCCCCTTTTTGACCCGTAATTATTAAACAATATGGGCCATGACCCTCCAAAAATCATTCCAAACTGTCCTTTTGAAGTATGGAACCTTGTGGTAAAATTCCATAGAAATCTATACTCTTATACACCAATTATTGTCCTGAAACATGAAAAATCTTGTTTTTTGCCCCTAATTCCTAAACAGCTATGACAATAACCCGGAAAATAAATCCAAACCTTCCTATTGTGGTATGGAACCTTGTGCTAAAATTTAATAGAGATCCATACACTTATACTCAAGTTATTGTCTGTGAACCTGACAAAAAATTGTTTTTGTTAAACCCAATTTGGCCCAAAATTCCTTAACAGCTATGACAATTACCCCCAAAATTAATCCCAACCTTCCTATTGTAGAGTGGAACCTTGTGCTAAAATATTGACCAAATAAATATCACTTATACTCAAGTTATTGTCTTAAAACCAGACAAATAATTGTTTTGGCCCTTTCTGGCCCCCTAATTACAAAACCGCTACGACAATAACCCCCAAAATCAATCCCAACCCTCCTATTGTGGAATGGAACTTTGTACTAAAATTTCTTACACATCCATACACTTACACTAAAGTTATTGTCTGCGAACCAATTTATTTTCTATGAACCAGTAAAACTGACCTTTTTTGGCCTAATTACAAAACCGCAAGGACAATAGCCCCCCAAAACTATCCCAACCATCCTTTAGTGGTATGGAACCTTGTGCTTAAATTTCAGAGATCCATGAACTTATACACAAGTTATTGTCTGCGAACCAAAAAGTCTTCAGACGTAGACGCAGACAACACCATAACATAATACTACTTGCGGTCGTATAAAAACTATTTTGAAAATGTCATTCATCATTAAGACAGTGTCTTTAAAAAATCTATAAAACTTATCTCTTTTCAAAATAAATTTCTCAAACTATATTTAAACATAATTTCTAAAACTAGAATATGATGCTATATCTATTTTTAACTATGACTCAACTTAAAATTTATAACAATTGTGCAATACAGCTCTAAATTTAGATTCTGATTAAATACTTGATATAGCATAGTTTCGGACACAGAATGAATGTAGTCTAAGTACTTAAATAATTTAAAATTGGACCTTTACCAATTATGGTCCAATATCCAAATTCTAAATACATGGTTGGAATCACCATATCAAAGAACCCCAAGAATTAAATTTTTGAAGAAATCCAACAAACTTTAATTTTGAACCCTTTGGACATCAATGTGGACCAGTTTGATAACAGGACCCAAAATCTAAAATCTAAATACATACTTAAATTCAGCATATCAAAGAACCAAATATATTCATTTTTTTGTTAAAATCAAACAAAGTTTAATTTTGGACCCCAATTTGAACCAACTTGAAAACTGTGCCCAAAATAAAAAAAAAAATAATTATATGCTTAGATTCAGCATATCAAAGAACCCCAAGAATTCAATTTTTGTTAAAATCAAACTAAGTTTAATTTTGGATACTTTGGACCTTAAGGAGGACCAGTTTGAAAAACGGCCCCTAAATCAAAAATTCGTAAGGGTTCCGCGGAACCCGGTGTCTCGCCTACTTTTGCTGTTAATCGCAGGCTCAACAAAAATGAGGAAAAAAATTAATAAAAATATTCCTCTCGATACTATCTTTTGATTGTAAGAAGCTTCTGTCCAAGTTTGGTAAAAATCCAAGATAGTTTATGAATCTAATAAATGTTTTATAAACTTTAACTGCAGGCTGTATGTAATGTTTACTGGAAGAAAAACTGAGTCCATTTATAAGTAAAATACGAAAAGACAGGTACAGAATTTTAACAAAATTTCCTTCTAGATATCATAAACAAGCTTTTGTCCAAGTTTGGTACAAATCCAGGATAGTTTAAGTTATTAAAATTTTAAAAACTTTAACCACAGAGTGAATGTAATGTTTCCTGGCAGAAAAACTAAGTCCATTTATAAGTAAAATACGGAAAAAAAATTAATTCTTTTTACTAAATTTACATCTGGATACTATCTTATGATCATAAACAAGCTTCTGTCCAAGTTTGTTAGAAATCCAGGATAGTTTAAGAAAGTTATTAAAATTTCAAAAACTTTAACCACAGAGTGAATGTAATGTTTCCTGGCAGAAATACTAAGTCCATTTATAAGTAAAATACGGAAAAACCAGAATTTTTTTTTAATTTACTACTGGATACTATCTTATGATCATAAACAAGCTTCTGTCCAAGTTTGGTAGAAATCCAGGTTAGTTCAAGAAAGGTATTAAAATTTCAAAAACTTTAACCCCAGAGTGAATATTTGTGGACGCCACGGCCGACGACAACGATGACGGAATGTAGGATCGCTATGTCTTGCTTTTTCGACAAAAGTGGAAGGCTCGACAAAAATCTAAAACACTGTAGGATTGGGCATATCAAAGAACAGCAATAATTCAATTTTTGATGAAATCGAACAAAGTTTAATTTTGGACCCCAATTTGGACCAACTTGAATACTGTGCACAAAATCAAAAATCTAAATACACGCTTAGATTCAGCATATCAAAGAACCCCAAGAATTCAATTTATTTTTAAATCAAACAAAGTTTTAATTTTGGACCCTTTGAACCTTAATGTGGACCAATTTGAAGACAGGCCCCAAAAATCTAGATACACGGCTAGATTCAGCATATCAAAGAACACCAATAATTCAATTTTTGATGAAATAAAAGAAAGTTTAATTTTGGACCCTTTGGATGTTAATATGGATTAATTCAAAAATAGGGCCCAAAATCCAAATTCTAAATACCCAGTTAGATTCAGCATATTAAAGAACCCCAAGAATTCAAGACTTTGAATTAAACTCCATTGAAATTGGTCAAGAAATAAGCAACTTATACAAAGTATTACAAAAGTATTGTTTTTGGCCCCTTTTGCCGAAACCGTTTGGGTCAATACCCCCAAAATCAATCCAGACCTTCCTTTTATGGTATAACACCTTGTGGCACAATTAAATAGCAATCCATAGACTTATACTCAAGTTATTGTCCAGAAACTAGAAAATCCTAGTTTTTTGGCCCCCTTTCGGCCCCTAATTCCTAAACAGTCTGGGCAATGACCCCCAAAATCAATCCCAACTTTCCTTTTGTAGTATGGAACCTTGTGATAAAATTTCATAGAGATCCATAATCTTATGCACAAATTAGTGTCCTGAAACATGAAAATTGCTTGTTTTTGGCCCCTAATAACTAAACAGCTACAATAACCCCCAAAATAAATCCCAACCTTCCTATTGTGGTAAGGAACCTTTTGCTAAAATTTAAAAGAGATCCATTCACTTCTACTCAAGTTATTGGCTGTGAACCAGAAAAATAATTGTTTTTGTTAGCCCCTGTTTTGCCCCTAATTCATAAACAGCTACTATAATAACCCCCAAAATAAACACCAACCTTCCTATTGTGGTATGGAACCTTGTGCTAAAATTTAATAGAGATCCATACACTTATATTCAAGTTATTGCCTGCAAACCAGAAAAATAGTTGTTTTTGGCCCCTTTTCGACCCGTAATTATTAAACAGTTTGGGCCATGACCTCTAAAATTCAATCCCAACTTTCCTTTTGAAGTGTGGAACCTTGTGGTAAAATTTCATAGAAATCTATACTCTTATACACAAATTATTGTCCTCAAACATGAAAAATGCTTGTTTTTGTCCCCTTTTTGGCCCCTAATTACTAAACAGCTACGACAATAACCCCCAAAATAAATCCCAACCTTCATATTGTGGTATGGAACCTTGTGCTAAACTTTAATAGAGATCCATACACTTATACTCAAGTTATTGTCTGTGAACCAGACAAATAATTGTTTTTGTTAGGCCCTTTTTGGTCCCTAATTCCTAAACAGCTATGACAACAACCCCAAAATTAATCCATACCTTCCGATTGTGGTGTGGAACCTTGTGCTAAAATTTAACAGAAACATATATACCTATACTCAAGTTATTGTCTTAAAACCAGACAAATAATTGCTTTTGGCCCCTTTCTGGCCCCTAATTACGAAACAGCTATGACAATAACCCAATAATCAATCCCAACCCTCCTATTGTGGTATGGAACCTTGTGCTTAAATTTCATTTAGATCCATACACTTATACTAAAGTTATTGTCTGCGAACCAATTTATTTTCTATGAACCAGTAAAACTGAACTTTTATGGCCCCTAAATACAAAACCGTTAGGACAATACCCCAAAAAAACAATCCCAACCATCCTTTAGTGGTATGCTACCTTGTGCTAGAAATTCATAGAGATCTATACACTTATACTCAAGTTATTGTCTGCGAACCAAACTGTCTTCAGACTCAGACACAGACATCACCATAACAGTATACGAACGCAAAAATTTTGCAGTCGTATACAAATCATTTAATCATAACAATAGACACTTGTTTGATAGACTTTTTTTAACTGCAACCATGTCAGTATCCACCAAAAATATCAAATTTGGAAATACAAATCCGCCAAACTAAAAACCGCCAAAATTTTTCGTATATTTTGCTGCCCCTAAATCACAAAATTTAGACACCCGCGAAAAAAAACCCGTTATACAGTATCTCACCTGGCTTTCATGAAGAGCTTGCAGGTATTACTATCTCATATGGGGTAAATGAAATGTTTGCAGGTACTATCTTACCTGGAGTTTTGGAAAGCTTGCAGGTACTATCTCACCTGTGGTTAATGGAGAGCTTGTATGTACTATATATATATATAGCTACATCACCAAGGGTTTATGGAGAACTTGCATGTACTATCTCACCTGGGGTTAATGGAGACCAAGTTAGTACTATCTCATCTAGGATTAATGGAGAGCTTGCATGCACTATATTACCTGGGGTTAATGGAGAGCTTGCAAGTACTTTCTCACCTGAGGTTAATTGAGAGCTTGCAGTTATCTCATCTGGGTTAAATGGAGAACTTGCAGTTAGTACTAACTCATCTAGGGTAAATGAAATGTTTGCAGGTACTATCTCACCTGGGGTTAATGGAAAGCTTCTATGTACTATCTCAACCGTGGTTAATGGAGAGCTTGTATGTACTAAATCACCAAGGGTTAATGGAGAACTTGCATGTTCTATCTAACCTGGGGATAATGGAGACCAAGCAGGTAGTATCTCATCTGGGGTTAATAGAGAGCTTGCAGGTACTATCTCACCTGGGATTAATGGAGAGCTTTCAGGTACTATTTCATCTGCTGTTAACATACTCACCTGGGGTTAATGGAGAGCTTGCAAGTAATTTCTCACCTGGGGTTAATTGAGAGCTTGCAGGTACTATCACCCCTGGGTTTGATGGAGAGCTTGCAGGTAGTACTACCTATAGCGGTTATTTTCATGGTGTAAAATTTTCTTAAATCCAATTAAATATTTTGTGGATACTGCAATTGTTGCAGTTAAACAGTTGTAAAATTGACAAACAAGTGTCTATTTGTTATGGTTAAATGTTTTGTTGTTTTTTTTTACCTGAATGACATCTTATTTATTTATTATATTCTAATACAGTTAATCAATAGAATACCAGTGACTTAGATATTTGTCACAGGTATACAAACTTATGTAAATGTAAATTTTAAGGTTGATTAGTTCAAACTGACCGGACCTTTGATGTACTTACTAATAAGGTTTACAATTATCAAGAGTGGCTTACAACTTTTATATAATTTGACACTAATTAATAAGAGTAATTACCTGACAGAGTACCTTACACTGTTATCTTATTTGACACTAATCGATAAGGATATACACACCTGACAAGTCATTTTATAAAATACATGTATGTACAATGCCCTTTGTCATTTAAGTTGTTAAAACTAACATATACCGTTATTGACCTGCCGACCAGAATAAAATAGATCGATTCCAAAAGTTTTAGCTATTAGAAAGTGCAGAATATATGCATAAATTTTTGTGAATTTAATTTTCGGTATCTCATCTTGGGTAAATGAAATGTTTGCAGGTACTATCTCATCTGGGGTAAATAAAATGTTTGCAGGTACTATCTCACCAAGAGTTAATGGAGAACTTGCATGTACTACTACTACTACTATTAGTAATAATATCTTTATCTAAAGATATTAACTCATTTGGATAAAACCAATTTTCAAGAAGGCTCTCTACATACAATATTAACTTCATGAATAAAACATAATCAATCACCAAAGGCTAATGGAGAACTTGCATGTACTATCTCACATGGGCTTAATGGAGACCATGCAGGTAGTACGATCTGATCTGGGGTTAATGGAGAGCTTGCATGCACTATATCACCTGGGGTTAATGGAGAGCTTGCAGGTGCTATCTCACCTGGGGATTATGGAAAGCTTCCAGGTACTATCTCAACCTTGGTTAATGGAGAGCTCGATGTACTATATCACCAAGAGTTGATGGAGAACTTGCATGTACTAATAATAATCATAATAATAATAGTATCTTTATTTAAAGAAATTAACTTATTTGGATTTAGCCAATTTTCAATAAGGCTCTCTTCATACAATATTAACTACATGAATAAAACATAATCAATCTATTAATATACAAATATATTGGGCTGTTTTCTGCTCTTTGGTCGGGTTGTTGTCACTTTACACATTCCCCATTTCCATTCTCAATTTTATTAAATATAAACAATTTATATAAATACGAAAATATACCAAAAATAATACACCTATAGTATACATTGAGGATAACCTTATAAATTTTACAATCTCACCTGCAGTTAATGGAGACCATGCAGGTTCTATCTCATCTGGGGTTAATGGATAGCTTGTAGGTACTATCCTACCTTGGGTTAATTGAATGCTTGCAGGTACTATTTCATCTGGGTTAAATGGAGAGCTTGCAGTTAGTACTAACTCATCTAGGGTAAATGAAATGTTTGCAGGTACTATCTCACCTGGGGTTTATAGAAAGCTTCCTAGGTACTATCTCAACCGTGGTTAATGGAGAGCTTGTATGTACTAAATCACCTGGAGTTAATGGAGAGGTTGCAGGTACTATCTCACCTGGGATTAATAGAGAACTTGCAACTTCTATCTCACCTGGGGTCAATGGAGAGCTTGCATGTACTATCTCATCTGGGGAGAATGGAGAGCTTGCATGCACTATCTCACCTGAGGATAATTGAGAGCTTGCAGGTAATATCTCATCTGGGGTTAATGGAGAACTTGCATGCACTATCTCACCTGGGGTTAATGGAGATCTTGCAGGTACTATCTCCCCTGGGATTAATGGAGAACTTGCATGTTCTATTACACCTGGGGTAATGAAGAGCTTACAGGTACTATCTCACATGGGGTTAATGAAGAGCTTGCAGGTACTATCTCACCTGGTGTTAAAGGAGAGCTTGCAGGTACTATGGGTGGTTGCGTGATGTACATAACATAAAACTCCACAGCCAGCTGTAACCAATTATGAAACTGAGATGTTGGTAGTTCAAATTTCTTCTTCTTTTGTAAAACTAATGGTAAAACATCACATACTGAAAGTAAATACATTTGTATCTTAACATTCTGTAAATTCAGATATGATTGGCTGTCTTTATTATTCTAACAGTGGATGACAATAGTTGAAGTAAATCAATTTTATATCAGGATAATATGCTGTTTTCGTGTGATTAAACATAGAAATTAACACCAGTTTTAAGCATTGCCTTACAAATCTAGTCACATTTTTTGCAATAATAAAAACATTTTAGCAATTTCTAACTGTTATGTTGTAAGATTTTGTCTGTGATGAATAATTTTAGGTTGTTTCCAGTTTTATTGAGAGTAATTCTTTATAATGTGTGAGTTGATCAAGGAAGACATGTGTTTAAAGTAGTTTTCAAATAATACAAGTAGAAATAGCAAAGTTTCTGTTTTGGTATAGAAAAAAAAACACCCACATGAAAAATCAAAATATCAGGTGCACCACTTCATGCAAAAATGTTATCAAAAATCCTACCTGGCTAACACAATTTTCAAAATGCTGAGTGATTTAGTGTAGGCATGGTAATATTTATAGAATATACTGAGTCATATCTCAGAACTTGGCAGGAGTAATTCACCTTTAGTGTAGTGTATTTACCCAAAAATTTTCTGTAACAATTCACTGGAGATTTCATATTAGCATCCCATTCTGCTTTCTGTAATGTTCCAACTAACTTCAGCTGAAAATAGACAAGAGACAGTCAGATTGACAGCAAACCAGATATTCCTGCATGAAAATGATATTTGCTAATCTGGACCCCCAAACAGGATCAAGTAAAAAAAGTAAATGAGTTTTTGTAGGGTTGAAAAAAATGGGAAGGCCAAAATCAATCTTGACCTTCTATTTATCATAAGTGACATAATACTGGAATTTAAGTGAGTATATAAGAAAACACACATTTGTTCAGCAGTGGTGGGTAGGCAGAAACCATGAAATCAATAATGAAAGAAATATGTTGATGAGATTATAACCTTATCTTATATGAAACTATAGAATATTGTGGTCACTCCAATAACTTTCCTGAAACCCACTTTCAAACTTTTGTTTCTTCAAAGTATCACAAGATTTTCATCTCAGCCTTTTCAAATTATCGCTTGGACAACACTCTAAGTATCACTTCATGCTACTTAATGGATTATAACTCATTAACAATAAAAGCTAAAATCGTGAAATTCGAACTTGACCTTCTTTTAGTCACAGGAAACAACATATCTAAATTTTAATAGATTTTGTCAAAGCGTTTTCAAGTTATTGCATGGACACTGTTTGGCAGCCTCCTGCCCAACCAACTGCCGTACATCACAAATTAATAACAGATATTTTCCTTTGGAAATCCGGTTAAAAATTGAATTGATTTTATGTGATCAAGTTTGTCTTTAATTTAAACTAAAATATCCTTTAACTGCTCACCTTCTAGGCAGAGAATTCATCAGAGAGCTTACATCAAAACAATCCCTTTTCACAATTCAGTGTACACACAAATACCTAAAGTGCTCTTTTCCGAATTCAGTGTACCCACACAATTCCTAGAGTAATTTTTTCCCAATTCTGTGAACACACAAAATTCCTAGAGTGACCGTTTCCCAATTTTGTGTAAACACAAAATGTCCTAAAATGCCATTTTTCTAATTCAGTGTGCACACAATCCTAGAGTGACCTTTTACCTATTCATTTTAAACACATAATTCATAGAATGTCCTTTTCCCAATTCAGTGTACACACAAAATTCCTAGAATGCCCTTTTCCCAATTAAGTCTACACACAATTCTAATAGTGCCCTTTTCCTATTTCCCGGTACACACAATTCCTAGAGTGACCTATTCCCAATTCATTGCAAACATAAAATTTCTAGAGTGCCATTTTTCCAATTCAGTGCACACACAGACACACTTCCAAGAGTGCTTTTTTCCCAATTCAGTGTACACACATGCACAATTCCTGGAGTGACCTTTTTCAATACAGTGTGCACACAAAATCCCTATAGTGACCTTTTCTCTATTCAGTAAAATTGAGAATGGAAATGGGGAATGTGTCAAAGAGACAACAACCCGACCAAAGAGCAGAAAACAGCCCAAGGCCACCAATGGGTCTTCAACACAGCGAGAAAATCCCGCACCCAGAGGCGTGCTTCAGCTGGCCCCTAAACAAAAATGTGTAGTAGTTCAGTGATAATGGACGTCATACTAAATTCCAAAACATATAAATGAACTAAAATTAAAAATCATACAAGACTAACAAAGGCCAGAGGCTCCTGACTTGGGACAGGCGCAAAAATGCGCCGGGTTAAACATGTTTTGTGAGATCTCAACCCCCCTATACCTCTAGCCAATGTAGAAAAAACAAACACACAGCAATACGCACAGTAAAACTCAGTTTAAAAGAAGTCTGAGTCAGATGTCAGAATAGGTAACAAAAGAAACTAAGCAAAATGACAATGATACATAAATTAACAAAGGACTACTAGCAGTTACTGACATGCCAGCTCCAGACCTCAATTAAACTGATTGAAAAATTATGTCTTCATCATATGAAAATCAAGCACAATACCTCCCGTTAGGGGTTTAGTATCATACCATCATAAAATATATGAGAAGAACATAACTCGTATCATGCCAACAACTGGTTTTAGAATAAATGTGTTTATTTCCGGTGCAAAGACCCTATGAGTGAATCAATATTAATACCAAAATATGCCATCTTTAATGACCTGACAACAGTATCGTAACTATATCCCTTCTTAATAAGTCTGTTTAAAGGTTTGGTTAGCTTTTGAGGTGAATGCCGACATTTTTGTGCTTTGTAAAGAATATTACCATAAAAGATTGGATGTGAAATACCTGAACGTATAGATAAGATGTCTGCATGTTGATTTATATTTACGAATGATGTCCTTGTACCCATGATGAAATTTAGTAAACGTTTTGACTAGTTTGTGATATCGAAAACTCTGGTGTAATAATTTTTCAGAAATACATAGATTTCTTTCGTTAAAATCAAGTACATTGTTACATACACGAGCGAATCGAACAAGTTGAGATATATAAACACCATAAGATGGTGACAAGGGAACGTCACCATCTAAAAATGGAAAAATAACAATAGGAAATGAAAAATCATCTCTTTTATCATAAATTTTGGTATTAAACTTCCCGTTAAAGATATAGATATCAAGATCCAGGAAAGGGCAGTGTTCATTGTTAGTATTAATTTTATTTAAAGTCAGTTCAGCAGGATAAATCTCTTTAGTGTACATACTGAAGTCGTCATTATTGAGAGCCAATATATCATCCAAATATCTAAAAGTGTTATTAAATTTTTGTATCAGATGTTGTTTCGATGGGTCTTTGCTGATTTTAGTCATAAATTGTAACTCATAACAATACAGAAACAGGTCCGCAATAAGTCCGCAATAAGTGGTGCAGAGTTAGTCCCCATTGGAATTCCGATAACTTGACGATATACGAAATCTCCAAATCTAGTAAAAATTCAAGGGCAGTTATAGTATCAAAGCAGGTCCAATTGACATAGTTCTTTTGTTTGTTGTTACTAAAAAATGACCTAAAAGAGTTTGAACATATATATTCGATTTCTGACTTTTTAAATGCCCATTTAATTAGGTTTGTGAATTTTTTCTTAATAAGATTATGAGGCAAAGTGGTATATAGGGTAGAAAAATCAAAACTTTGAACAGATTCAAAATCACCAATATAAGCATGCAATTTATCAAGTACTTCCAACGAATTTTTGACACTCCAAAAGTAATTAATTCCACTATTTTCAAAGGCCTTACTTGAACAATTTATTATCAGGTTTTTGATTGTACCAAGTGTACTACTAAGTAGAATAGACAATTTAGTAGTGGAATAATGGCTTGAAGACGAAATAAATCTACATTTGTAAGGTATTTTGTGCAGCTTCGGAAGCCAGTTCATAGTTGGAACTTTCATTGTATTTGGTTCTGCTTGTAAAAAGTAGCTAAAAGTTTATGTTTGTTACAGATGTCATTTTCCGAAAATGGAGTCAGTTGGAATGTTGGTGAATTCGTGATTTCCTTTTGCAGAACCTCAATGTAAAATTTACATTTACTTTATGGTGTATACGCACAATTCCTATAGCACTCTTTTCCCAATACAAAGTACACACACAGTTCCTAGAGTGACCTATTCCCAATTCAAAATTCCTATAGTTTCCTTTTTCCAATTCAGTGTACAAACAAAATTCCTAGAATGCCCTTTTCCGAATTCAGTGTACACCACACAATTCATAGAGCGCCCTTTTCCAAATTCAATGTACACACACAATTCCTAGTGACCTTTTCCCTGTTCAGTGTACACACACAATCCTAGAGAGCTCTTTTCTCAATTCAGTGTACACACAATTCTTACAGTGCACTTTTCCCTGTTCAGTGTACACACACAATCCTAGTGTTTTGAACGTGTTGATAATAAAGGGGAATAATGGCTATAAACTCTAAAACGTCTCCAAAGTTTCGTATATGCTTTACTTGGAGTCATTGCTAATACGGAGACGTCGGCAAGTAATGACGTTGCGGGATTTTTGTTACGTAAAATGGTGCTAAAACGTTAACCAAATAAAAGAGTATAAAATAGACTGAACTGAAACTTAACTAATTCACAATATTCTGGGGGCCGCAAAATGCATTAACTTTTCATGTATGGTTCAAAAAGGGGTAATGAAAAACACTTTAACCATTTACAGTTCATATTTCCAGTGGCACCAGTTTCACAATTGGCCTCGTTGTAATCAGTCCATTTGATGCATGAAGTTTGACTGCTCTCACTACTCTATCATTCCCGGTGATCACATCTTCTATTACTGCTAGTTTCCACATCATCCTCGGTGAATTGTCCATGATTTGTACGATGGAACCAACTTTCACATTGAGCTTTGGTCTCCGGCGACACGATGAAATTCTCTTAATCCAGTGAGGTATTCCATCCTCCATCATTTTGCAAAGTGTTCAATTAAAGTTACTTTATGGTTCAAACGTTTGTTCCCTTCTGTGGAATCTCAATTCGAATTATTGTCCTCTGAATCAGAATCTTTCTCTTGTGATAATTTTCTTCCCTGTAGTAGATGTGACAGCGTTAGCGGCTCTGGATCTCGGATGTCGGACGACACATACGTAATCGGACGATCCTTGATAACACGTTCTATTTCTATTAAAATTGTTCGTAATACGTCAGAATTGACTTGTGATTTTCCAAGCACTTTTTTCAATGTCGTTTTTGTAATTCCAACTAGTCTCTCCCACCAACCACTGTACCACGGTGCTGCTTTCGAATAAATTTCCAATTAATTTGAATGTTCGTTTCCTTCGGAATGTCATGTGAAGTGGAAACGAAGGTTGGCGCGTTGTCGGAATACACAGTACTAGGAATTCCTCTTCTACTAACAAATTGTCTAAACACTTATTTGAAAGACTCGATTGTCATATCTGTAACAAGTTCAAGATGTACCACACGAATACACACACAAGTGAAAAGGCAAATATACATTTTCGTCCTAAGTCCATTTTCCTTAACGAAGAGTGGTCCAGCGAAATCAACACCAGTTGTCGTAAACGGAATCATGTTGGTGACTCTATCCTTCGGTAGCGAAGGTGAAATTTGCTGTGGAAAGGATTTTACGGTCACTTTTCGGCACGTTACACATTTCTGTACGATGTGGATCACGCACTGTCTAATAGACGGTATCCAATGTGATTGGTGGATTTGCGTAATTGTCTGTCTAGCTCCTGAATGTAACATCTGCAGGTGTGCGTTCAATATGATTAAGTCCGTAAATTCATTTTTCTTCAGTAACAACACTGGAAATTTCGCAGAGTCGTCTAGCGATGAATTGTGTAGGCGCCCGGCGCATTGAATGACACCTTCTGTGTCTATGAACAAGCGCAATTGTCTTACTAAAGGTAGATTCTTGTCCTGTGACTGGTTCGCGAGTTGCTCCGTTTCACTACTGAATTTTTCATTCTCAATGTCTATAATCTACGTACAAGTTGCGCACTCCATTTCATCTTTCGTAATATATTTTTTTCGTGGTTATAATTTTTCGTCAGATTATACGGTCACTTACTTTTACATTGATTCACAAATTTCAACATGAAGCATGTAACTCGTAGTAACTTCTTCAATGACAAGAATCTTGATAAATCGATTATTTTCGAAATTCCATTCAATACACACGGTTTCATCTTTTCATTGTCATCTGTTGTCGTCAACAAAAGAGTCTCTTGTTTCACTTGCGGGGTCCATAGAGGCCAACTGTTCTCATCCAATATCAATGACGGTCCTTGCATCCACAGAGTTGAATCTTTGAATTGCGTTGATGATATTCCTTGAGTTTGAAGATCGGCTGGATTTGATTCAGTTGGTACGTATTTCCAGTCATAATTTTGTGTCGTTTTTTTAATCTCTAGCACACGATTTTTAACAAATCTTCCAAATGTTTTTGAAGATGATATCCAATGCAGTACGATCTGACTGTCACTCCATAATACTGTGCGTTATGGTTCTAGGGTTTCCGTGAGTTGTTTAGCCATTCGAGCTCCTAATACTGGGTCATCAATTCTAGCTTTGGTAATGTCATTCCGGCGAGCGGAGCAATCCGGTTTTTCGCAATTACGAGAGAAGTGTTTCCTTTCCACAAGTAGGCACTGGCTTCCTAAGCACATTGGCTGGCATCAACGAAAACATGCAGTGTTATTTTCTCGTTGCTTTCGTTCCCATTTTGATCTGTTAAATAATGGCGTGCGATTTTCGTATTAACGGTAACATCTCTAATGTCATCTAGGATTTCACACCATGATTTAACTATGTTGCTAGGTAACACCTGGTCCGAATCGTATCCCTCTTTCCATAATGTTTGTATAAGTAACTTAGCTCTTACAGTCAATGGTCCAAGAAATCCGAGTGGGTCGTAAATTGACGACGATTTTCGCAAAACTTCTTTCTTTGTGGCTTGTGAGTTGTCAATATCTATATGATCTTCATTTTGTTTCGCAAATGTCAATCTGTCCGACAACGCATTCCAAGAATTTTCGTCTCGCTATCCTTATCAAGTACGTTTGCCTTTGTAGCTTCATCGCTAAGTTGATTGCTATTAGACTTCCATGTTCTCAAATTGAATCCTGCATTTGTCATGAGTTCTCTAGATTCTTCAAAGAAATTTAAGGCGGCTTCTTCCGTACCAACACTTGTAAGTACATTGTCTACATACAAATCACGCTTGAGAATTTCAGCAGTAGTACTTTTAACCTTCGATAAATGTTTCAATAATGTAGCGTTAAGAATAAATGGCGAACATGTAGCTCCGAATAGAATTACCTTGAATCTATAAGTCTCAAGTCCACTCTTGGGGTTGCTTGGATCTCTAAGCCAGCCAGAAAAATCGGGTGGTATTTCGATCTTCTTCGTCTAATCCAATCTGGAGAAATGCTTTCTCAATATCGGTTGCGTATTTCCCGTAGGGGAATCTTGTAAGTATGTCGGTTAGCTTATTAAGCTGTGGAGTAGTAGAAGAAAGGCACTCATTCAGGCTGGGCGATTCTGAATCTTGGCGACAACTGCCATCATAAACTATATGTATCGGTGTAGTTGATGAATCTTTTTTCACTTGGTGGTGCGGAATATAATGCACTTGGTTAGTATTCTCATCCAGGGTCTCAACCTTCTCGATAAAGCCTCTATTTTCATGGTCGTTGATAATGTCACAGTATATTTTCAGCATCTCTGGTTCTTTAGCAAGTCGGTTTATCATGTTGTGTGTTCTCTTTCTGGCGATCATCTCGTTGCTAGGCAACTCCGGATGTTCCTGCTTCCATGGAAACTTGGCGATGTATCTATTGTCTTTCAAATGAATATTATTTTCTTGGTAAGTGTTCATTTCTTGCAAGTCAGTTTTCACTTTCACTTCGCTGTCTTTTTCTGTTCCTATAAATTCGATTTCCCAAAACTTATGTATTTCACATTCTTCTAATCTGTTCGGGGTCATAATGTTCATGATCGATGACGTTGATGGATTAGTAATGTACAAATTCAATTGTATAGGTCCTGATAGCAAGTATCCGACTTTGGACTGTACAGCGGTTGGTCCGGATCCTCTAATAACTCTGTCTCCAACTATATCCCAATAATAATCAGCACCAACTAAGACTGATACTTCAAAGTCCTCGACCTGTAAAGCTGGGTGGGCTAACTTCAATCCATTCAAATGCGGAAAACTCGACTGGTTCCTTGCGTACATATGTATTGGATGAGCAATCTGTGGTACTGTAAGAACTTCAATAGGGATTAGCGCGTTCATCTGACCTTTTAGATAGATAGTAGCAATTTTTAAATTTCTAACCTTCTTGTTGGATTTGCCAAAACCGGATATCGTAATTGCTTCTTTCTTATGTGGTCTCAGATTCAATAAATCAGCCATCTCTTGAGTAATAAATCTCCACTGGGCTCCTTCGTTGAATAATTTATTAGCTGATGTAAACTGTGTCTTGTCACACGTGGTAGGTGCTATCGCGGTTTTCAATAATACTTGCGATCTAACCGATGATGTCGATGAATGCATACTTGCGACTGCGGCACTGGTATCTGGTTAAGATGTGCTTCATTCTTTGAACAAATACTTGTATGGTGTCGTTTATTACAATTCTTACACGTTTTCTCAGAATTGCCATCCGCAACACTATGATTTCCTAAGCAATTGAAACATGCCACAGATGTAGTTCTCCATGCTGTCGTAGAATTTTTTCAAATGTGTAATATTTGACGTTGGGCTAGGAAGGCTGATTAAACTCTGCATGTAAGTATGTACTACCTTGTGTGGTTGACCAAATCTTTGTTATAGTACATGTAGTGCTTGTCCATAATTTGTGCTAGTTATTTGTAAACCTGCTATGCACTGGGTGGCTTCTCCGAACAGTTGAGATTTTAAGTAATTAAATTTCTGCACATCGTTTGTAGACAGGTTTTCCTGTACGGCAGCACTAAACCACAATTCCTAGAGTGCCCTATTCCCAATTTAGTATACGATAAAATTCCTAGAGTGCTCTTTTCTCCAATCAGTGTACACACACCAATTCCTAGAGTGACATATTCCCAATGCATTGCACACACAAAATCTAGAGTGCCTTTTAACCAATTCAGTGTGCATTAACAATTCCTAGAATATCATTTTTCCAATTCAGTGTACACACAAAATTCCTAGAGTGCCCTTTTCCTAATCTAGTGTACACATACAACTCCTAAAGTGCCCTTTTTACAATTCAGTGTACACACATAATTCCTAGAGTGACCTTTTCCCAAATCAGTGCACAAACTATATTCCTCGAGTGCCATTTCCCAATTCAGTGTACACACACAATTCCTAGAGTGCACTTTTCAAATCCATAATTAACCATGTTCTGGTTGCCCAGTCTTCAGTTTTGTATGAAAATTATGTACACTTGAGTTTATCCCATGTCTTTTTTCTTCTCTTGGGTTCTACTTCTTTTTTCATGCATGGCTTGTGGTCTGAAAGTTTTTTTCAAAGCTTGTCTTGGTTTATAATGCTTCAGCAGTTTTAAAAAGAGAGGCGTAAGATACCAAAGGGACAATCAAACTCGTTAGTAAAAAAAAAAACTGACAAGGCAGTGGCGAAAAATGAAAAAATGGTTTGTACTTCATAAAAGTATAAACCTGGTGATAAGTCGAATTCAGTAGGTCACATTCGAGGAAAAGAGGACACAATTGTGGTTGCAACCATTGGAACATATCCTATATTTTAAGGAAAGAATATACATTGTACCAAGGGTGCAAATGAAAAAAGAATAGAGACCAAAGGTAGAAGATGTGATAACACCACTTGTTTGGGTCTTGGATTAAAAAAATAAACTAGAGGCTCCAAGGAACCTGTGTCGCTCACCTGATATTTTTATTCACAATTGATGCATAAATCGATGCAACCGTTATACTTTTGCTTTAGTTTCAGAGATATAAGCCAAAAACTGCATTTTACCCCTATGTTCTATTTTTAGCCATGTCTGCCATGTTGGTTGGCAGGCAGGGTCATCGGACACATTTTTTAAACTAAATACCCTAATGACGATTGTGACCAAGTTTGGTTAAATGGTTAAGTGTCTTAGTTGTTTCAGAGGAGAAGATTTTTGTAAAAGATTACAAAAATTTACCAAAAATTGTTAATAAACTGTTAACACAGAGATATGTCTCGCCTATTTGTTATTTTGATAATGCAAATGTTGAAATTAAAATAGCAATACTTTAACATGTAAGTTATGCAAATATTTAAAGTCAATGAACCATGACTGAAGGTACAGGGCTAAGCAATCTCCATGGAAATCAGATGTGCCAATGCTATTACAACTGCATACCAAATACCATTGACTTTTCATAAGTCGTTCCCTTTAAACAAACCTAAACACAAACATTAACTTGTAAACTATGCAAAAGTTTCAAAGTCAATGAACCATAATGAGGGAGTGGGATTATATAATCTCCATGGAAATGAAACTTGTAAATGTATTACCAAATATCAATGACTTAACATTAGTGGTACATCATAAACTGACCTAATCACAACGTAATACATGTAAACTAAGTAAAAGTTTCAAAGTCAATAGACCGTGACTGAGGGGTAAGGACCAAATATACTCCATGGAAATGAGATGTGCCAATGCTAATACAACTGCATACCAAATACCACTGACTTATTATAAGTCGTTCCCTTTAAACAAACCTAAACACAAACATTAACTTGTAAACTATGTAAAAGTTTCAAAGTCAATGAACCATGATCAGGGGTGGGGCTATATAATCTCCATGGAAACGATACTTGCAAATGCCGATACATTTGTATACCAAATATCATTGACTTAACATTAGCAGTTCATCTTAAACTGATCTAATCACAAACTAATACATGTAAACTAAGCAAAAGTTTCAAAGTCAATAGACCATGACTGAGGGGGCAGGGCCAAATATTCTCCATGGAAATGAGATGTGCTAATGCTTATACAACTGAACACCAATTAACACTGGCCTACCACTAATGGTTCCCCTTGAACTGACCTAATCACAAACTAATACATGTTAACTTAGCAAAATTTTCAAAGTCTATAGACCATGACTAAGGGGGCGGAGCCCAATAATCTTCATGGAAATGAGATATGCCAATGCTTATACAACTGCATACCACATATCATTGACCTACCACTAGTGGTTCCCCATAAATTGACCTAATCACAAACTAATACATGTAAACTATGAAAAGTTTCAAAGTCAATAGACCTTGACTGAGGGGGCGGGGCCAAATAATCTCCATGGTAATGAGATGTGCCAATGCTAATACAACTGCATACCAAATATCATTGACCTACCACTAGTGGTTCACCATGAACTAGACCTAATCACAAACTAATACATTGTTGACGCCGCCGTCGCCACCGCCGACGCCGGAAACAGCATACCTAAGTCTCGCTTTTTGACTTCGTCAAGGCGAGACAAAAATTGACTTTAAAGGGCAATAACTCCTTAAGGGATCACCTGACCATTTTGGTCATGTTGACTTATTTGTAGATCTTACTTTGCTGAACATTATTGCTGTTTACAGTTTATCTCTATCTATAATAATATTCAAGATAATAACCAAAAACTGCAAAATTTCCTTAAAATTGCCAACTCAGGGGCAGCAACCCAACAACAGGTTTTCTGATTCGTCTGAAAATTTCAGGACAGATAGATCTTAACCTGATGAACATTTTTATAGCTGTCAAATTTGCTCTTAATGCTTTAGTTTCAGAGATATAAGCCAAAAACTGCATTTTACCCCTATGTTCTATTTTTAGCCATGTTGGTTGGCAGGCGGCTTTCATTGGACACATTTTTTAAACTAAATACCCTAATGACGATTGTGACCAAGTTTGGTTAAATGGTTAAGTGTCTTAGTTGTTTCAGAGGAGAAGATTTTTGTAAAAGATAACAAAAATATACAAAAAATTGTTAAAAATTGAACTTTAAACGCCAATAACTCCTTAAGGGGTCAATTGACCATTTTGGTCATGTCAACTTTTTTGTAGATCTTACTCTGCTGAACATTATTGCTGTTTACAGTTTATTTCTATCTATAATAATATTTAAGATAATAACCAAAAACGGCAAAATTTTCTTAAAATTACCAATGCAGGGGCAGCAGATTCATCTGAAAATTTCAGGGTAGATAGATCTTGACCTGATAAACAATTCTACCCATGTCAGATTTGCTCTAAATGCTTTGGTTTTAGAGATATAAGCCAAAATCTACATTTTACCCCTATGTTCTATTTTTAGTCATGGCGGCCATCTTGGTTGGTTGGCTTGGTCACCAGACACAATTTTTAAACTAGATACCCCAATGATGATTGTGGCCAAGTTTGGTTAAATTTGGCCCAGTAGTTTCAGAGAAGAAGATTTTTGTAAAAGTTCACGACGACGGACGACAACAGACGACGGACGCCAAGTGATGAGAAAAGCTCACTTGGCCCTTCAGGCCAGGTGAGCTAAAAAGGATCAAATATGTACACAATAACATCCTTCAGTCATTAATCTGTCAGACATCAATGTTTATATTTAACATAGTTGCTTCAAACTTAAAATTAACAGCTGAAATATTGTGCATGTAGAAATTGTGGCAAAAATAAAATGGGATATTTAAAAGGCAATGAATTAAAAGCAAATAAAATGCTCTGTTGAAAAACTTGCATGAGGATACCATAGGTCGATTGGTGTTTAATGCCACTTTCAACAGTATTGTGCTATTTTGTGGCGTTCAGTTTTTACGGACGCCATCACAAGTTGGTTGACTGTTATGGAATAACCGTTTCACAGATGATATCGGATATGTTCCTTATGTCGTAACTACAATACCCTTCCCTTTTCACGAATGTGACTTACCGAATTAGACTATTTACTGGATTTGTAATAACATAAGCAACACGACGGGTGCCACATGTGGAGCAGGATCTGCTTACCCTTCCGGAGCACCTGAGATCACCCCAGTTTTGGTGGGGTTCGTGTTGTAGTCTTTAGTTTTCTATGTTGTGTCATCTGTACTATTATTTGTCTGTTTGTCTTTTTATTTTTGGCCATGGCGTTGTCAGTTTGTTTTCGATCTATGAGTTTGACTGTCCCTCTGGTATCTTTCGTCCCTCTTTTATTGTTTGTAAAAATTTGATCGAAGTATACTAAAGCTAGCTCATGACATTTAAAAAAAAGCCTTTTATTTATCTGACTGTCAAAGTCCTATAACTCTTGAATTTTTTTAATCAAACAGTGTGTTATACAATGTTATATTCACCAATTCCAACAATCATGTAAAGTTTCCAGTTTATTGCTCCCAACACTAGTATTGATTTTTGAGGAAATCAATGCAAGCATACAGGAGTTTGTGGGCAATATGTATAATATTGCCTTAATTCAAATAGTTAAAGTCCTGTAACTCTGAAACAACAAAGCCAAGACTTTTCAAAATTAATTTCTTCTTTCAGCCATAATGTTAAAATTAAAATTGAGTTATCCTACGAAGTGATGATGGATGGAGGAATGGACATATAGACAGATCGACACTGGTATACCATAAAAATGGTGTATTAAAACTACAATATACTGTTATCACAGAGATATGTCTCGCTTTTTGGTTATTTTGATAATGCAAATGTTGAAATTAAAATAGCAACACTTTTACATGTAAAGTTTTGCAAATATTCAAAGTCAATGAATCATGACTGAATCTACATGGCCAAACAATCTCCATGGAAATGAGATGTGCCAATGCTAATACAACTGCATACCAAATACCATTGACTTATCATAAGTAGTTCCCTTTAAACAAACCTAAACACAAACTAATACATGTAAACTAAGCAAAATTTCAAATTCAATAAACCATAACTGAGGGGGCGGGGTCAAATAATCTCCATAGTAATGAAAGAACCTTAGTGAGCGTGCTCACATACCCCACGTCCGCACATTGTCGTTGGAGAAATAAAATAAGTGTAAGAAAAAAAAATTGTATCAGAAAAAAAAATTGAATCATAATTTCCTGTCAATATGCACATCTACATAGTATGTCCTTATTATCTACACAGTTTCATGAAATTCTGTTGTGTGGTTTGAGAGGAGTTGCGATGACAAAAGGCTGCAGTAGTATATTGGGCAAATAAGTTCAAAGGGGCGTAACTCCTGGAAAAAAATTGAATCGTAATTTCCTGTCGATATGCACATCTTCGTAGTATGTCCTTATTATCTGAAAAGGTTTCATGAAATTCTTTAGTGTGGTTTGAGAGGAGTTGCGATGACAAAAGGTTGCAGTAGTATATTGGGCAAATAAGTTCAAAGGGGCGTAACTCCTGGAAAAAAAATTGAATCGTAATTTCCTGTCAATATGCACATCTACGTAGTATGTCCTTATTATCTGAAAAGGATTCATGAAATTCTGTTGTGTGGTTTGAGAGGAGTTGCGATGACAAACTGTTGCAGTAGTACATTAAAGTAAATAAGTTCAAAGGGGCGTAACTCTTAGAAAAAGAATTGAATCGTAATTTCCTGTCGATATGCACAACTACATAGTATGTCCTTATTATCTAAAAAGGTTTCGTGAAATTCTGTTGTGTGGTTTGAGAGGAGTTGCGATGACAAGAAACAGGACTGACGGACTGATTGACGGACGGACAGACGGACAGACGGACGGACGGACAGACAGACGGACAGATGGACGGACGGATGGGTCAAAAACATTATACCCTCCGCAACTCGTTGCATAGAGTATAATGAGATGTACCAATGCTAATACAACTGCATACCAAATATCATTGACCTACCACTAGTGGTTCCCAATAAACTAAACTGACCTAATCACAAACTAATACATGAAAACTAAGCAAAAGTTTCAAAGTCAATAGACCATGACTGAGGGGGCGGGGCTAAATAATCGCCATGGAAATGAGATATGCCAGTGCTTATACAACTGCATACCAATTATCATTAACTTACCACTAGTGGTTCCCCATAAACTGACCTAATCACAAACTAATACATGAAAACTAAGCAAAAATTTCAAAGTCAAAAGACCATGACTGAGGGGGCGGGGCCAAATAATCTTCATGGAAATGAGATATGCCAATGCTTATACAACTGCATACCAATTATCATTAACTTACCACTAGTGGTTCCCAATTAACTGACCTAATCACAAACTAATACATGAAAACTAAGCAAAAATTTCAAAGTCAATAGACCATAACTGAGGGGGCAGGGCCAAATAATCTCCATGGTAATGAGATGAGCCAATACTAATACAACTGCATACCAAATATCTTTAACTTACCACTAGTGGTTCACCATAAACTAGACCTAATCACAAACTAATACATTGTTGATGCCGCCGCCGACGCCGGAAACAGCATACCTATGTCTCGCTTTTTGACTCCGTCAAGCGAGACAAAAATAGCCTAATTTTGAAAAGGTATTTTCTTAAAGAAGTTAAATTGTATTAAATATCTTTTCGGGTAAGGTTTTGTTCAAATCTAACTTAACTGAAAGCTATCAGTAAAAAAACAATTATATTGTATTAATATGTCAACTTTGACATGTTAATGACATCAAAGTGAACTTTTTGCACTAAAGACTCCCTATTGTATCATCCTATTTATTAAACAGTTTTGAAAGGCTTGAATAATTTTATAATTTTTGGAAAATCATTGGCCAATTTTTTTCACATATCTTTTTAAGTTTTCAAGAAAATAACCAAAAATGCAAAAATATGTAATAACTTCCTTACCAAGGATTTGATTACTGTTTTTGGCCAAGTTTTACTTTTTTGTAGATCTTGACTTGCAGGTCAACTTTACTGTTAACATTTCTCTTTGTCTTCATTACTTTTCAAACTATTAGCTAAAAATGGAATAAACTGTTGACACAGAGAAATGTCTCGCCTTTTTGTAATATTGATAGTATAATAAAAGAACAGAGTTCCAATGTCCCCAATGTTGCACATATTTTATCTGTTCTGTCCAAGGACAATAATTAAAAATATTTTTTTGTTCTTTAAAACTTTTTAAAATTATCTTACTAGAGAGTTAAAGACTTAAGAGCAATTTCCGATATATTTAATATTTCCAAGGAAAACTCATTAAAAATATTTGATCAGCACTTATTTTGGAAATTGTTCGAGACATTGCTGTTTTATACCTTTGATATGAATTTGATAAAAATCTGGCAAAAATTGTACATGCTAGAGCGCTAACGATGCAATTTTCCATATAATTAATGTTTCCAAGGGGCATAACTCTTTTAAGAATAATTGATTGGCACTGATTTTCAACTTCGTCCAAGACATTGCTAATATAAACCTATGATATAAGTTTCATAAAAATCTGGCAAGAATTGTACAAATGAGAGCGCTAACAATCCAATTTTCCATATAATTAATGTTTCCAAGGGGCATAACTCTTTTAAAAATAATTCATCGGCACTGATTTTCGAACTCGTCTAAGACATTGCTAATATAAACCTATGATACAAGTTTGATAAAAATCTGGCAAGAATTGTGCATGTGAGAGCACTAACAAGACCGGATGTACAGATGGACAGACGGACAGATGCCCGGTATATCTATGTCCAGTGTTGCGCAGGGGACAAAATTGGCAATATTTAAACATGTAAACTTTACAAAACATTCAAAGTCAATTATCCATGACAGAAGGTGCATGACCTCCATGGAAATGAGAAATGTCAATGCTTATATAAACTGTTGACAAAGATATGTCTTGCCTGTCTGCAGAAAGTCAGAAAAAGACAATCTGATGGACAGCAACATTGCTAATTAATTCAAAGTCGCTGGAACATGAACAAGGGGCAGGGCCTTGGAATGGTCAACAAACTGAGATGTACTGATAGTAATGGATCTTAGAAATTTTCATTGAATTAAGAATGGAAACTGGGAATGTATCAAAGAGACATCAACCCGACCAATGAGCAGAAACAACCCAAGGCCACCAATGGGTAACGCAGCAAGAAACAAAATTAAATAAAACACAATACTGAAAGAGACTAGAGGTCCCTGACTTCGGAAAGACAAATAAATGCGGCGGGGTTAAACATGTTTTGTGAGAACTCAAACCTCTCCCATACCTCTAGCAAATGTTGAATAAACAAACACACAGCAATACACACAGTAAAACTCATTTTAAAAGAAGTCTGAGTCAGATGTTAGAATAGGTAACAGAATTAACTAAGCAAAATGACAATGATCAACAGAAATTATCAAAGAACTACTAGCAGTTACTGACATGCCAGCTCCAGACCTCAATTATACTGAACGAAAGATTATGTCTTAATCATATGAAATTCAAATACAATCTCTCCAATTAGGGGTTTAGCATCATGCCATCATAAATTATACGAGAAGAACATAACCTGTATCATGCCAACAACTGGTTTTTGAATAAATTTGTTTATTTCCAATGCAACTCTATGAGTGAATCAATATTGATTCCAAAAAATTTCCATTTTTAATGACCTGACAACAGTATTGTAACTATATCGCTTCTGAATAAGTCTGTTTAAAGGTTTGGGTAGCTTTTGAGGTGAATGACGACCTTTTTGTGCTTTGTATAGAGTAATACCACAAGAGTGGGATGTGAAATGCCTGAACGTATAAGATGTCTGCACGTTGATTTATATTTACGAATGATGTCCTTGTACGATGATAAAATTAAGTAAAAGTTTGACAAGTTTGTAATATCGAAAACCCTGGTCTAATAATTTTTCAGCAATACAGATATTTCTTCCGTAAATAAAATAAAATGTTACATGCACGAGCGAATCAAACAAGTTGAGATATATAAACACTATCAGATGGTGCCAAGGGTACGTCACCATCTAAAATTGGATAATTAACAATAGGAAATGAAAATCATCATCGTCTATCATAAGTAATTCCTAGTCACGCCAAAACTATGTTCATTTGCAAATATATGTGAAAATTATGTTACATTTGTTCAAGGTTATTATTCTTCAGAAAGTGTTACTTGTCTTTAATCAATTTGCTAATGACTAAGGACTATTATTTTTTATCCTGCCTTTTTTTTTTTACTCAAAACTCCTGTCCTGCCTTTTTTTCAAATTTCATCCTAGCCCCCCCATAAAAATCAAATGGTAGCTCCCTTATCAAAGGTGGTACACATTAAAAATAGTGAGACGAGACATAACACAAAATAAGTAAACATTGAATTACAGAAATGCATTACAAACTGTGTCAACAGGTCAAATTAACACGAAAGTACGATTTGAGAGTACTCGCAGTTACTGAAAGCTAGTAAAAAGCCAAAAACAATTAACAATAAAAAAATCATGCATCAAAGACTAAAATCCATTAAAACACATCCCAGGGATTTAGTGTTTTAACGCCATGGACAGTCAAAAAGGACATGACTTGTGCAATGCCAAAATAAAAGTATCGACAGGCAGTAGGATAATTAGGATTTAACCTTACAATAAATATGTATCATGTTATATTTAGATAAAGCAATCTCTAAATAGAAAATTAACGTGGATGTATATTTATACATCCCATAAACCATTCGAAAAGAATACAAATTTAGTTATGTTTTAATTTGTTGATGACAAAATCGATGTTAGTGCCAATGTAAACAATATTCAAAGATCTTATTACAACATTAATAAGATAACCTTTACTTATAAGTTTGTTTAAAGGGTTGTCGAGTTTACATGGATCACATTGTGATTTCCGCGCTTTTAGTTCAATATCACCGTAAAATTTAGGATGTGAAATACCGTTTTAATAAGTTTTCTACAAGTACAGTCAAATTTACTAATCAAATCTTTGTATCTATGAAAGAATTTAGTAAATGTTTTAAGTAATTTATGGTAATGAAATCCCTGACTTAATCGTTAAAATCTATGACATCACTACACACACGGGCATAAGGAACGAGTTGGGATATATAAACACCGTATGATGGAGCCAAAGGAACATCGCCGTCTAAAAAAGGGAAATTAACAATAGGGAATGAAAAATCGTCTCTTTTGTCATAAATTTTAGTATGGAGTTTCCCTTCAGAAATTGAAATGTCTTAATCTAGAAAAGGACAACTACTGCTGTTTATGTTAGATTTATTTAAAGTAAGTTCCTTTGGGTAAATTTCGATAGTATATTAAGAGAACTCTGGATTATTTAACGAAAAAATATCATCCAGATAACTCTAGGTATTGTTGAATTTTGAATGCCAAAAAGTCCATGTCATGATGATTCTTCCCATCGGGAACATCAATCAATCTCATTCTCGTGAGATTTACAATTGCATGAAAAGTTTCATTTTTAATTTCAGTATTTATTTTTTAATTTTTAGACAATCATTTCATTTTCAGAGTTACCAAGTAACAATAAAACATTTAATTTTTTTTATAGTTTATTATTATTCTAAATACTCAGGTACTCAGAGTAAGTATATTAGCATTTCGTTTCCTTGTATTGATAATTATTTACATTGTTTCAGTAGTAAAATGGAATAAAAAAGTGGAAGAAAACAACAAATCAAAACCTAGGGTAGATTACGAGCAGGGTCAATGATAATATATTTCATCTTTCTAAAATTTTGATAATAATGAAATCTTGCAAAAATGACTTTCACCATTTTAAAATGTGGTTGTATATTGGAGCCATCACATCCACATAACGCTTCAACACAGTTCTTCTAAAAATGACTTGGAAACATCCATACTCCAATGTTTGATTCTATTTTGATGTAATGGAAGATATAAAGTTGTAACCCATTATAATTGCATCTGTTAATAGTGATATTATATTTTATTTTATGGCGTTATTTGAAGCAACATAGGTGGTTTCTTTTATTATTTATGTTCAGGAACATTTTTAAGAAACCATGCAAGCAAATTGTTTCCAATCATGTTTGCATGCAAAAGAGAGGCGAAAGATACCAAAGGGACATTCAAACTCATAAATAGAAAATAAACTGACAATGCCATGGCTAAAAAAAGAAAAAGACCAACAGACAACAGTACACAAAACACAACATAGAAAACTAAAAACTGAGCATTTCAAATCCCACCAAAAACTGAGGGTGAACTCTCGACATGCTATACAAATGGCACCAGTTGTGTTACTCATGTTAGTACAAACCCGGTAATAAGTCTTATTCAGTAGGTCACATTTGGGGAAAAGGGGACAGGATTGTAGTTACGACAATTGGAACATATCCACTGTCATCTGTGAAACGGATATTCCATAACGGTCAACCAACTCATGATGGTGTCCGTAAAATTTACAAAGTTATGATTTCAACTTCACCACTTTGAACTCTTGGTTTAATAGCTTCCTTGTCAGCAGAAACCCTCTATCAAGGAAATCATGATAGGAAATACAAGCCCTGGAATATCGTATCAACTCGGAGGTATATATTCCGTATGCAGGCGCTGCTGGAATGTTGCTACATAAAAATGGAATGTTCACAATTGGGAAGCTGAAATCATCTCTTTTGTTGTAAAGTTTTGTTTTCAAACGACCCTCATTGTCAATTTCTAGATGTAAGTCAAAATATGAGGCAGACTTAACTGTATCTGTTATATCCTTTATCTCAAGTTAGATGGGATAGATGCATTCAACATAGTCACCAAATTTTGAATATTTAGTGAGAGAACATCATCTATATAGGGGAAAGTCAAGTTAAAGGATACTGCCAACTTCTTTTCTTTCTTCCTAAGAAGTTTCTGTATGAAGTCAGCCTCATATGAATAAAGGAATAAGTCGGCAAGAAGAGGAGCACAGTTGGTTCCCATAGGATTACAGATTGTTTGTTGAAAAACACTTCTTCCAAACGTAACAAATATGTTGTCAATCAAGAAATCAAGCATCTTGATGATGTCAGTTTCAGAGAATTTTTTGTTTGATTCAGAGTGAATTTTTACAAAGTACGATTTATCCCTCCCTAAGAGAAGATACTTGTATCTCCGTTCATTCTTTTTTATGAAACAAAGCAGGACCAACTCTTTCAATTTGTCTTTTAGTTTGGAATGGGGAATACTTGTGTAAAGTGTAGAAAAGTCAAATGTTTTAATACTATTGCAAGATGAAAGAGTCTTAGTTTGTTAGTACTCTAAAAGATCTTTGGAATTTTTTAGTATCCACATCTGATTCACACCACCTCTAGAATAGGTAGTTTCACAATAACTTTAATTTGAAGCCTGGCTTTGATTGCTGATAAAATTGATGTTAATAATTTAGAAAGAGGTTTCGTGGAGCACTTGGAAGACCCAGCAATATAACGTTGTTTGTAATGGCAATAACAATATATTAACAGAATGAACTCTTAAATGCCATTTTACATGCCCCTTATACTATTTGAATACAAACATATAAAATAAGTCTAGGAGTTTCCGCATATTGTATCTTGTCACATCAATAGATGTCTCCTGGATGTATACATTTTGACCCCAAAAAATGTATGAAAAACATGTGGAATGATCATGATGATATTTTGACTTACATGTGCATATATTTTTGAACAGCTATTTAGTAATTTAATACGGTAATTATATAGCTTGTCGAGAGTTCACATATTTTGCATCTATGGCTCAATATCTCTTGTCAGAGTTTTAATATTATTTATAGGGTTCATTTTTTCAATGATAAGGATAAAATATGTCAAACTCTTCATTTTCCAGTAGTTATTTATATTTATTTTTGTGTAAAATGCATTATCTAAACCCAATTACCTTTAAAAGAACAGGAGTTCATGTATATTGTATCCTGTCATATTTTAAAGTTGAAGCTTCTTAAAATTTAAATAAAATATAAAAAAATATATAAATTTTGAATGGCAAACATTTATATCATTTGGATCTTTGCTAAACCCTCTTGCTGCTGCTAATTTTAAATGGTTACATTTCAATTACCAGAAAATAGTCAGCTGGAAGTCTGTGATGTCACATGCTCAACAATGACGTCATTCGATAGATGACATCACATCTTAATGACGTTACATTTGGGACCCATTGTAGAAAATAGTAAACTGTTTAATCTTTGGTATTTTATTTGAAAGAAATACAGCAATGAAAAGAAGCTTGCATAAATAAAACATATGGACATATGTGTGCCTCCGGCACAGCCGGTATGGACACGTGTCCCTCCAGCAGCAAAGGGTTAAGGAAACCAATTTTATATTTCATGGTGTATATAGCAGGACTACTTTGTCAACAATCAATCTTATCTGTTACTATGTCTTGTTACCTGTTGAAGCTGCAGAAATTTTTATCAGGATACTTTTCATTCTTTCAAAGATGGATTTCATGTTTAATTTGTAAATATTTCAGTAGTTTTGTAGTTTTATATTCAAAATTTTATTATAATCAACAACAAAAAAAGCAGAACAAGTTTCAGAGTTACTGTATAGTGTAACCTGTCACATAAAAAGATCAGTTCAAAATTTCTGACTACCAAAAGATGTTTGTTTAAATATTATTGTTAGTCTAGTCATTAATTGCATCTGTGACATCATTGTCTTGTCAGATTTTTAGCTCATTTGTCCCATAGTTATATATTGTCATCACTTTGCGTCTGTTGTCTGTAAACTATTCACATTTAAACCTTGTCAAAAACCACAAGGCCAATTTGGACCAGACTTGGTAGGGATGGTCTTTGGGTGGTCCCTTTAATTTATGATGTTTTTAGAAAAAAAATTAGATCAGTCCATGAAAAGGAAAAAAAATGTCTCGCAACAAACGTATGGACTATTTAAGAAACTGATGTGAACATTGTTGAATCTGTCAACCAAATTTAAAATGTATGCATATTCAAACTGGCGTTTGGTCGGAGGAATTAAAAAAAAAATTTTTAGACAAAGTTTCAAAAGTTTTGCCGTATAGCTCAATGAAGTAAACATTATATTCTATGTTGGAATTTTATATAGCAAGTTTTTTTTTTTTTTCGACAACCAAACTTAACAAAGATGTCTCGACCTTTTTCAGATTACAGAGACACAAGAAGATTTTTTTTTTTGGATAAGCTACTTCAAGGGTTAATAAACAGCTGTGCCATGAGCGCATGATACGCCCGTAACTTTTTAAAAGAATCAAGTTCAATAACTTCTCAATGTCATATCAGAAAATTATGAAAAACTAAAGGGAGGTTATCTTAACAGATATAAACCAGTCACCAAAGTTTCATGAAAACTCAAAGCACTTTAAAGATATTGTCCGAAAAACTGGAAAATCACCCCTTTTTTATGAATAAAATTCCATAACTTGGAATTGTAAAATCTAAAATTTATAATAATCGAAGGGAGCTTACGTCAATAGATATAAACAATTCACCAAAGTTTCATGAAAACTGCTGAAAGCATTTTTGAGTTATTGTCCGAAAACTGGAAAATCACCCTTTTTTAATAAATAAAACCCCACAACTCGGAAATATAAAATCTAAAATTTATTAAAATCGAAAGGGAGCTCATGTCAATAGATATAAACAATTAAACAAAGTTTCTTGCAAATTGATGAAAGTGTGTTTGAGTTTTAGTCCGAAAACTGGAAAATCTCCCTTTTTTAATGAATAAATCCCATAACTCGGAAACTTAAAATCTAAAATTTATAAAAAATGAAAGGGAACTCACGTCAATAGATATAAACAATTCACCAAAGTTTCATGCAAATTGGTTAAAGCGTTTTTCAGTTATTGTCCGACATGTTGACGACGGATGGATAGACTGACGGACGGACAACGGTATACCATAATACGTCCCGTAAACAGGCGTATAAAAATCATTAAATGCCTGGAGCCTCAAGAACGGTTTTCTGTTATTTGTTTAAAATTTAATGTTTATTAAAGTTAATTAAATGAAATGCATTCATTATATGATTCCTTAGAACAAATTTGCAGATCTTGTTTTTATAGCTAAATTTCTTCCTGTGGAACTAGATCAATGGAATTAATAGTTATCATGAAGTTATTTTACAATGCCTATCCAAGTTATTGTGTCTCATCTAGTTCCCACAATGATAGACAAACAAAAGACTTTGTAATTTAGTTGATGCTTTTTCACAAAATTGGCACTTGAATGGAGATGTTCCGGACCATATGAGTATTTGGACCATACGTGTATGGTCATGATCATATGCGTATATACTCATATGGTCCGGTTAATGAACAAGATAAACTATGAAAAGGTGTCCCATAAATTAAGAGTTTCTAAAAATGAAATTTTTACTTATTCAATCATATTGTAATCATTGTTACATGATTAATGAAATATTTAGTGAATTTTACTTACAAGTAAGAATTATAGTAAAATCATTTTTACATGGTCATTATTGATTTGTCCTTAAATTTGTACGAAACGCAATATGTCAACTTAAAAAAAAATTATTCAAGAAATATCTAAATGAACTGTTAAACAAGAAGTCAATTGCTTAACTCACAGAAACTTTGGTCATTGAAAATTGCTATTTTTATTCAAATTTACTGGTAGAGTTTTTATTAAATCAAAATTTCTTAAATATTTCAAATTGTTTTTAGTTATTTACCGTAATATGTTGTTGCTCCTATTTATACGATCTTACAATAACAGAAAAATCGTATGAATATGAGAAAGAACACAATAATTGAAGAAAATAAGTTGAGATTAGAAGAAATTTTGTTTCTGAAATAATAATTTAAACACTAAGAAAAATAAGAAATGTCCGTGCCCAAAACGCCTGTGGTTTCACTTACGAAAGAAAATGTCGACAAGATAAAACGCTCTAGATTGATTCTAGCGAAGGCAAGATAACAGATACACCAAGATTCAGACAATATGAAAAGATAAAGGAATTCAGTTAGTAACTTGTGCCGTTTTAGGTTCGGAGAATGAGCTGTATGCTCCTGAGAAGGATTTGATTTGATTTGATTTTTGGTGTTTTAATGCCACTTTTAAGCACCGCTTTTGGGCTATTTCGTGGCGGCCAGTTTTATTGGTGGAGGAAGCCAGAGTGCCGGGAGAAAACCACCAACCTTCGATAGGAAAACTGACAATCCTAGTCAATTAAGTCCTGAGAAGGAAGTTAGAATTTATTTGAAAAATACTTATATGGTCTAAATACTCGTATGGTCCGGCCCTTTAAAAACCAAACAAGTATAACACTCATATGGTCCGACCAAACGAGTATGGTCCAAATACTCATATGGTCCGTAACAGAGATACAGCAAGGACTTGCTAAGACAGGTGTCAGGATAATTTGTTCTGTTCAAGTTGGGCTCTTACTTCTGTGAGCTAGCACTATAAAATCAACTTCAGCATGATGGTCTAGAAGTACAAAATGTACTTTGACCTATAATTGTTTACTTTTTATACATTGTGACTTGGATGGAGAGTTGTCTCATTGGCACTCATACCACATCTTCTTATTTATATATATAAACAGACACAGAGATTATCTTCTCATTTTTATTTGTTTTTATCTTAATTTTGAAAGGCCATAATACAGCATATCCATTATAGATAAATAGGTTCAAGATGACTGACAAATGCTATTTAAGCATTCAAATTTGTTTACAGCTTGAAAGAAGATGTACTTGTTTATGGTTGTCAACATAGGGTAGGATTTTCTTGCACTGGTGAAAAACATGCAATTGATACACCATCGTGTAATAAAGTTCCCTATTTAGGAATTCTGGTTCTCTCCATGTACTTCCTCCGCCAATTAAAAAGTTCTCCATGATATAAATGAAATACTGTTGAAAGTGGCATAAACAACAAAAAACTAACAAAGTAGAATAACTTTGCACCATACCTTAAAGCACAGGTTAAGCTCATGCAAACACCACATACTGTCTACCTTGTCGTTGTGTTATAAACACCATAGCACACGATGAGGGAAAGGCACATACATAATATTGATTACCCACTTTCTACTATTAGTACAATTCTTAACGTTTATAAAAATTCGCAACTTTGATGAAAAATTGATGATGCTCTGGAAAATTTGGTCATGGTCTGCAACTTTCTGACTTCAAAACAAGTATTTTTTAACAAAACAGGTCTCAAAATTTAAGGAGAAGAGAACTTTTGTTGAATTCAAGGATTTTGTTTTTTTAATTTAGAGTTTTTTGTGTATGTGTGTGTTATAATAATCTCAGATGTACAGTTGTTAACATTTCTGCTGTTTTAAATACAAATGAATAAACTTCTTTATGTTTAAGTGCAACATTTATACTATTTAAACAACGTGAATAAGCTGTTTTCATATAATGTGAAAATGTTACTATTTGGTCTAAAATTTCATCACTAATCCACTATCAAAATTATTTATATTCTATTCAGAAAAGTGATGTACAACTTGCTTTGCACATGTTGTATATATGTCTCTGTTTAATAGCTTTACTTAAAAAATTATCTTTGCAATCAGTGCTTTATAAAATTGAATTAAATATTTTACACATTGAAGATAGCACTTCAGAATCACCTTCAAAAGAAAACCTTCTCTTTAGAGTTCCCGATGAATATATATTTAATATATGAGTTTATCGGATATTGGATCCGTTTTTTTCAAGGGATTTCTTTTTGGCCCATTGATAAAATATAAAGTTAAAACATATAACTATGTTAAAAACAGGAGCGCTAAAACGATTGTGAAGTATCCATTTCTTAACAATAATTTTCATAAAAGTTGTAATAAAATGCTCCGCAGGGCGCAGCTTGATACGACCGCAGAGGTCGAACCCGCAGCAAGTATGATCAAGCGATACAGCTCTGAAGAGGTTGAACCCTGAACAGTTGGGGCAAGTATGGACACAACATTCAAGCTTGATACAGCTCTGAATTTGGATTGTGATTAAATATTTGACACAGCATAGGTTTCTGACACAGAATGAATGTGGTCTAAGAACTTAAAATTTTAAATTGGACATTCACCTATTATGGTCCAATATCCAAAATCTTAATACATGGTTAGATTCAGCATATCAAAGAAACCCAAGAATTCAATTTTGATGAAATCAAACAAAGTTTAATTTTGGACCCTTTTGACCTAAATGTGGACAAAGTGGATAACGGGTCCAAAATCAAAAATCTAAATACATGGTTAGATTCAGCATATCAAAGAACCCCAAATATTCAATTTTAGTTGAAATCAAACAAAGTTTAATTTTGGACCCCGATTTGGACCAACTTGAAAACTGGGCCCATAATCAAAATCTAAATACATGTTTAGATTCAGCATATCAAAAAACCCTAAAAATTCAATTTTGTTAAAATCAAACTTAGTTATATTTTGGACCCTTTGGACCTTAATGTAGACCAATTTGAAAACGGGACCAAAAATTAAGAATCTAAATACACGGTTAGATTCGGCATATCAAAGAACCCAAGAGTTCAATTTGTGATGAAATCAGATAAAGTTTAATTTTGGACCCTTTTGACCTCAATGTGGACAAAGTTGATAACGGGTCCAAAGATCAAAAATCTAAATACATGGTTAGATTCAGCATATCATAGAACCCCAAATATTCAATTTTGTTGAAATCAAACAAAGTTTAATTTTGGACCCGATTTGGACCAACTTGAAAACTGGGCCCATAATCAAAATCTAAATACATGTTTAGATTCAGCATATCAAAGAACCCTAAGAATTCAATTTTGTTAAAATCAAACTAAGTTTAATTTTGGACCCTTTGGACCTTAATGTAGACCAATTTGAAAACGGGACCAAAAATTAAGAATCTAAATACAATATTCGCATATTAAAGAACCCCAATAATTCAATTTTGATAAAATCAAACAAAGTTTAATTTTGGACCCTTTGGACCTCAATGTGGACCAATTTAAAAACGGGCCCAAAATCAAAAAACTTAATACACGGTTAGATTCAGCATATTAAAGAACCCCAAGAGTTCAAGAATAAAACCCCATTGAAATTGGTCAAGAAATCAGCAATTTATACAAAGTATCTTCTTTTGCACAATACTGTGCAATTGAATATTTCTTGCAATTGCGCAATACTGTGCAATTGAATATTTCTTGCTATTGTGCAATACTGTACAATTGACAATTTCTTGCTATTATGCAATATTGTGCTATTGGATATTTCTTGCTATTGCGCAATACTGTGCAATTGAAGATTTCTTGCTATTTGCGCAATACTGTGCAATTGAAAATTTCTTGCTACTGCACAATACTTATTATATAATAATTTACGCATCCTGTTTGGTGTGTATCTCTTGCCATATCATTATTATTTGCTTTTAAATATAAATCAGAAATAACCAACTTAAAATGGAAAATTTTAAAGAAAAAAAGGAAAAAAGGAAAAAAATCCCCCAATTTTTGAACCCCTTATGATTCATCACCCCAAACTCAATCCCAGCCTTCCTTTGAGGTATGGTACCTTGCAGTACAATTTCAGAGAGAACCATACACTTGAACACAAGTTATTGTCTGGAAACTAGAAAATGCTTATTTTGGCCCCTTTTGGCCCCTAATTCCTAAACGTTTCAGGCAATTACCCCAAACTCAATTCCAGCTTTCCTTTGTGATATGGAACCTTGAGTACAATTTCAGAAAGATCCATACACTCACACACAAGTTATTGTCATGAAACTAGAAAATGCTTGTTTTTGCCCTTTTTGGCCCCTAATTCCTAAAATTATGAGGCAATTACCCCAAAAATCAATCCCAGCATTCCCTTTGTGATATGGAACCTTGTGGTACAATGTCAGAGATCCATACACTAACACACAAGTTATGTCTGGAAGTTACAAAATGCTTATTTTGGCCCCTTTTGGCCCCTAATTCCTTAACTGTTGGTACCATAACCCCAAAATCAATCCCAACCTTCCTTTTGTGATATTGAACCTTATGGTAAAATTTCATAGAGATCCATTCACTTAAACTAAAGTTAGAGTGCGAAAACCAATGCGAAGATACCAATATACCAATATACGACCACAAAATGTTTTTGCGGTCATATAAAAACAACTCACGTTTGTGACATATGGAGCCATTCGACCACACAATTTTATAACACCCTATATTTTAACCCTTTTTATGATTAGTTTATTGCTGATAGCTATCAAATGTTTGTCCTTTTTTACAATCAGCTGATACTGATTTTCTGTCAAAATCGTATCACGAGACAAGTTAAAGGTAAAAGCTGATTGTTGACTGATAAAGGAAAAAAGTCAGAGAAATCTGAAATTATAAACAAGATGGACGACCTCGAACTGTTTTGTAATTCTTTCGCCAAAGTTTTTAGCAAATGATGATTTTTTTTCGCCACAATTTTATTTTCTAGCAAAATGTGAAAATTGTGACCACCCAGCGGAAACCCTGAGTAGTTTCTATCAAACTAAACTAAGCACAAAACTTTACATAGAAAATTATTAATCAATTAAACATCACTGGACCATGATCTAGGGGCAGGGCCTCGAAAAAGTCATCAAACTAATATGTACTGATAGTAATGCAATTTAATAGACAACATCATTGATCTATCACAAGTAGTTCCTATCAAACTAACTTAAGAAGAAAACTTAACATTGAAAATTGGTAATTAATTGAAAGTCACAGGACCATGACCTAGGGGGCAGGGCCTCGAAATAGTCATCAAACTGATATGTTCCAAGAGTAATGCATCTTTATAGAAAATATTATTGATCTACCACAAGTAGTTCCTATCAAACTTAACAATTGCTGATGCCACCAACGAAGATGCCGCCCAGAAAGCAACATTTTTGTCTCGCCTTCTGCGACCAAAGTCCCAGGCGAGACAAAAACTGCATACCAAATACTACCAACTTATCATAATTGGTTCCCTTTAAACTATCCAAAACACAAACTTCAACTTTTATTCAATGTAAAAGTTTTAAAAGTCAAAGAGTTCATGACGAGGGGCCAGGCCAAGTTAGTTAAGTTCAAAAAGGACAAACAGATTAGACACAAGTTTTTCAACTTAGTAACGTCTTTTCCATGTAATCTTCATGAAAATGAGATTTGCAAATGCTTATACAACTGCATACCAAATATAATTGACTTAGCATTAGTGGTTCATCTTAAGCTGATATAATCCCAAACTAATACATGTAAACTAAGCAAAAGTTCAAAGTCAATAAACCATGACTGAGGGGTGGGGCCAACTAATCTCCATGGAAATGAGATGTACAGATGCTTATACAACTTCATACCAAATATTATTGACCTACCACTAGTGGTTCCCCATAAACTGACCTAATCACAAACTAATACATTGTTAATGCCACTCAGCTGCTGGAAACAGTACATGAGGATTATCTATTATTGTCTAGCATGGCCGAAGTTGAAAAAGCAAGACAATAATAGATAAATTAAAGGGCAATAAACCCTACAAAGAGTCAATTAACATTTCATAATAAAGTCTCATGTTGACCTTTAATGTCAATCTTATCAAAATTTATCTTTCTATTATTGTTTTCAAGATAATAGCCATAACACAAAATGGGCAATAAGTCTGATCAGGTGTCTGTTGAAGGTGTTTGTGAAAGACTCTTGTAAATCTTGTGTAAGAAACAACTGACAAGGCATACAGTGGTATTTGTCATTTTGATAGTTTTGCTGTTTACAGTTTCACTTTTTCTCCTTTAGTTTCAAGAAATCAGCTAAAAATGTAGAAAAAAATTGGTAAAAATCCCAAATTGCTGGTACTTTGTCTTTTGGTCCTTATTGATATTTGTATCTTGGCAACCAAATATCTCCTTTTCTTATAAGGAAAATTGATGAACATAATCATGTGAATAAAGGCGACAGTAGTTTACAGATGTTCATAACCTTTTTGTAGATCTTTTAATGATGATAATTTTTGTTATTTACACTTTATCTATACCGGGGTACATGTTATTTATTACAAGATAATAACCAAAACGGCTAAAAATAATTTCTATCGTACCTCCTCCTTTCTAGGCTCAATAATAAGATAATCAAAGCCACCCACTTACCCCATGTTCATTGACCAGGGAAGTGAACTTCCTCATGGCCAGCAATAGAAGTCTACACTGTTCTAGTATGTCTGTCATCTTGTTAGAGAGGCTGATCAACATCTGGCATTGTGTTGGTGTGGTCAGGGCTGCAAAAATCTCTAGAAAAAAAGTTATGCATAAGATATGTTATAAAAATTTTAATCAAAATGAGTAACTGACACAGAAAAGAATTCATATTTAATTGCAGTAAAGTACTTCCTCAAGTCTTCCTCTGAGAATCCATATCATGAGGTTTGAGGGCTCACAAACATGTTCAACATGCAACATTCTTTATATGCCTGTCCCAATTCTCACAAACATGTTAAAGTCTGCCACATTCTTTTAATGCCTGTCCCAAGTCTCACAAACATGTGCATCCCTGTCACATTCCTTAAATGTCTATCCCTAGTCTGAAAAACATGTTTAACCCTGTGACATTCTTTATATGCCTGTCCCAAGTTTCACAAAAATGTTCAACCCTGTCACATTCTTTATATGCCTGTCCCAAGTCTCACAAACTAGTTCAACTCTGTCACATTCTTTATATGCCTGTCCAAAGTTGCTGTTTTACATATTTGTTATTGTTAACTATTTTGTAATTTATCAGGCTGTTGGGTTTTCTCGTTTGAATTGTTTTCACATTTTGTCAAGTCATGGCCTTTTAAGCTTACCATAAAGTCTGGGTTTTGCTCTTTGTAGAAGGCCATACAGTGCCCTCTTGTTTCTTTAAATCCACGTCTTTTAAGACTCTGATAGATAGTTGTCTCATTGGCAATTAAACTACATATTCTTATTTTTATATAAATCTTATTATTCAATATATTGAAATATAGTCTATCAAAACACTGATGTCAATTATTTTTTTAAGCATAAAAAAATCTGGGTGAAGTCTTAGAATAACTAAATTCTATCAATTGAGTAGTTAACTCTGTTGACAGTTATGTTTTTTGCAAGCAATGCCAATTTTCCTATAAAAAAAAATAAATTCAAGTAAAAACATAGAATTGCAAAAAAAGTACTGATCCTTTATTTTGCTTTTTATCAAATGCATGTAGGTACTTTTAGTTGTGTATGGTATTATTCTTGATTTGAAGTGCATTGAATATATATTCATTAAAGTGTCAACTATGGTTTCAGGATACAGATTCACTACGCCATAAAGGCATTTAGGTGCAATTTTACACCAAATTCTTTAAAAACTATTTCTCAACATAGCTCATATTTTTTACTTGTTCACAGGCAATCATGACAAAATAATTTACTTACCCAGTTGGTTGGATGTACTAGTTGTGCAAGTCAGACATGTCATTTCAAAACCCCTGAGAGTCATGAAGTCTGTTGCACGAAAGAACATATATAAAATCACTATTGCTGACATCAGCAAAGCACAACATGACCATGATGACCACTGTAACCGTAGTTGTGTTTATTTAAAACATTGACAAAGACAATACAAAGGATCATTATTGATAAAAATGTAAAAAATTATTATAGTTTGATATATTAATATAAATACTGTCAATAAAAGAAGTTACAATGCAACCTGCATTGCACATATTTTTTCTGTCCACGCCCAATAGGGTAACTAAAAAAGAATTTAGGGTCTTTTAATGTATTATTATAATTGAGAGAAAATTATTTTTTTTACATATAAAAAAGAAGATGTGGTATGATTGCCAATGAGACAACTCTCCACAAGAGACCAAATGACACAGAAATTAACAACTATAGGTCACCTTACGGTCTTCAACAATGAGCAAAGCCCATACCGCATAGTCAGCTATAAAGGGCCCCGAAATGACAAATGTAAAACAATTCAACCGAAAAAATTAACGGCCTAATTTATGTAAAAAATAATGAACGAAAAACAAATATGTTACACAGCAACAAACGACAACCACTGAATTACAGGCTTCTGACTTGGGACAGGCCCATACAGAATGTGGCGGGGTTAAACTCGTTTGAAGGCACCAACCCTCCCACTTACCTTGGACAGTGGTGTAACAGTACAACATAAGAACAAACTATAAAAATCAGTTGAAAAAGGCTTAACTCATCAGATGGAAACAAATAGAAATACATCTAACAAAAACACAGAGTGGACGTGGAAGGGTACTTACACATCCCCACAACAAAAAGACACGAAGTACAGATCTGAGAGTACTCAGAGTTGATGACAGCTAGTTCAAAGCCAATAACAACTAATAAAAAAATCATGCATCTAAGACTAAAATGTCTACTAGTCAGGGGCTGCTCTGACTCCAAAAATGTTGGAGCCAGAAAAATCGCCAGCTGCTATATTTTCACCAGTTTTGAAAAATTGGAGCCAACTTTAGAGCCAACTAGAGTCTTGATTCCCTCTACCAAAATTAAAACCATGTTCAATTTAAATTTCTTATGCACTGTACATCCTTTAACTGTAAGTAATGATTTGTCATGTAATGCCCTGTTATTTTATGTTTTTTCTTCCTTTCTGTGAAAGAACAAAATAAACAGGTTCACTTACACAAGGGTTAAAGCTAGGATTTTGAGGGTTTCAGTCACTTTTGCATGATAAGAAAACCCAACCTTTCTTGGGTAGCAGCTTAACATGATAGACTAAGGTAGTTATTGCATAGGGTTTAAATACATGAAAAAAGATGTGTACTTTTATTTTCTTTGTCAGTATTTCATAAGTATACAAATAAAAATATAACAATAAAGATTAAAACAAAGCAGCTGTCAAAAAATAAAACAATAAAGATTAAAACAAAGTAGCTGTTTTTCCACAAAACAACATATTGTATGGTTTTATTTGACTGTAAAAGTCTCCAAACAGTGACTAATGGGACTTATATAATGACTCTATTGACCAATGTTCCTGTCCTTATAATTAGCTTATGGTCTGTATATGCTACAGAATAGAGAAAATGTTTTTAAATTAAATAAATTGCTTCGCTGAGCGCAGCTGGATACGACCGAAGATGTCCAACCCTGAAAAGTTGCGGCCAAAATGGACACATTATTCGCACTTGATACAGGTCTGAATTTGGATTGTAATTAAATATTTGACACATAATAGGTTTCTGACACAGAATAAGTGTAGTCAAAGAACTTAAAATTGGTTATATGATGCGAATTGCTCCCCCCCCCCTCCCCCCCAAAAAAAAATTTACCTATTTTTTTTGCTTTTGTGCAATACACTATGCTGTTGAATATTACCCTCCTCCCCAAAAAAAAAAATATTTGAAGAAATTTTCTTTTTAATTTCTGTAATCTGAAATGAGAAAATTGTAGCCCCCACAAATTCTTATTTACCCTCCACCCCAAATTTTTTCAACTCCCCTTTCCTTATTCCAAAATAATCTCAATTCAAATTTCTAATGGAGTTTGCAACCATAACTACTCATTTAAATACATCATAAAATATTAGAATATAAAATGACTTACAGTCATGGTTAAAATTAATATTAATTAATAGTAACTTCTAAAAATAAATTTACAGCTAATCATCTCAAAACAATCATCATTTCTTAATACATAATTTACAAGCAGTGTAAGGGAGGTAATCAAACATATATACAACAGTATTCTTTAAATGGATTGGATTACCTCCCTTACACTGCTTTTAAATTGTCTAAATTGTCCTTTAACCATAAAAACCCTTGTTTTCCCCCTTTTTTGCCTCTAATTGCTAAATAGTTTGAGCCATAACCCCCCATAACCATCCCTTTGTTGTATGGAAACTTGTGGTATAGTTTCAGAGAGATTCATACACTTAAACACAAGTTATTGTCTAGAACCTGCAAAAATGCTTATTTGGGCCCATTTTTTGGCCCCTTATTCCTAAACCTTTGGGACCATAACCCCCAAAATCAATCCCAACCTTCCTTTTGTGGTTATAAACCTTGTGTTAAAATTTTACTGCTTTCTATTTACTTATACTAAAGTTATTAACGACAACGTGATACCAATATACGACCAAAAAATTTTTAATTTTTGCGGTCGTATAAAAATAAAGAATAGAAAAAAATGGGCAATTAAATGAAGAAAAGAGAATAATGGGTGTTTAAATATACAGAATAGTGAAAATTTGTATAAAAAATAAAGAATACAGAAAATGATGACCCAAGCACGATACCCATCCTGCTACCAAGACCCTCTTAACTTTGCCCATAACTCAAAAAACCTCCTAAACCTAGAGGTCCTAAAGTCAGAAGTATGTAGACATATCTTGAGTAGGTATCTCAATACTAGGAAAAAATAAAATTGAGTTATCTTTCTTTATTTGGGTGTGCTCCTTCTACGGAGGATTATACACAGTACTCAGTAGAAGTGAATACGATCAACAATGGCGGCCAGTTTGGTTTTTTTCGTATCAAAAGTGAGGGAGGCAAAGACAAATTACGTCCGAATTTACCATTTTTTACGGAATATAAGTATAACAATGTTTTTTAACAAGATTATTATGGTTTTCGAATCTCTGTCAATTACATTTTCTTCTTGAAACTACGGTAAACGTTGCAAATTGTGTTGCCGTATGAAAATTTCTTCAATAGGAAATGACAAATGCCGACTGACCGATTTTATTTGAATGAAATAATGTTGATAATCATTAATGACCCATCCCATAAGCAGATTACCTGTAGATTATGACACCTGTTGTAACCGTTGATTATCTTGGGGTTGTAAACAAAGCCATAAACTTGTCGCCTTTTAAAATTTCGTACAAATATTTTTTTTTCTTTTACCAATTAAAATGACAATTGATAATATTATTATTACAGTCAAGAAATGAAAATTTTGACATGGAAAAATGTTGGCGCCAGAAATATTGCCAGCAGCTGAATTTTGTCACCAGATGAAATAAAAAATCACAATTTGTGACATTGGCGAAGCCCAGGGCGGTCCCTGCTAGTTATAGCCTGTGATTGTGCAGTGTTATTACCAAGTGATTCAGTTATTTTTTAATGATTATTTTAGATGTAGTCTAATGAAATGTTCTGAAAAAATAATGTGTATTCTCCAGGGTGTTTTAATGGTTATACAATGTGCAACTTGAAATGTCTTGTCAATCCCTGAATATCAAATCTCTAAATAGGAAAGTCTATCAGGAACTTGCTCTGAACTATTACTATTTTTGTTTGATGAGATGGTTCCATACTGTGTAGCAGGAGATAACAAAACTTTTTTTCCAATACCCCTGCAACCACCTCTACAGACCAAATGTCATAGTGCACAAACAGTTTCATTGTATAGAAAGTCTGCTGTATAAGATAAAATTGTTAGAGAGAAGTTGCAGATCCCATAAATCTTATGGACCCGCCACTTCCACCACCACCATACAGACCCCAGTGAAAAAACTGAAACTGTAGTGCACAACTTCAAACAGTATAGTGTATATTAAATTTGTTGTAGAAGTTTCACTTCAATACATAGAGTGGTTAGATCCTACAAATGTTACAGATGGACAGACTGACAGGAAGAAGGACAGACAGTCATGTTGAATATTATATATGGCCACTTTGCTGGTGGAGATTTAGTGAATGTGAATTTCAGTTAACTCAGCATACAAAAGTTACATTATTCACATACAGACCGGCAGACCGACAACAGTATCACCGTATGGCATGTTATTTTGGTGGGTCTAAATTTTAACAGATTTGGGTCCAAAAATTATACAAAAAATTTGACGTTTTTCATTTTGGCGGACACCAAAGTGGTGGCAATAAATTTTAGCGGCTGTTGCACTTTATGTGAGAAATCTTTTTGATGGTGGCAATAAATTTTGACGATTGCTGCACTGACTAGTGATAAATCATTTTGATAAAATGTGTAATATTAAGAAAAACATATTATAAATCTGTAAAACAATCCACATCATAAATTACAATATTGAACCTAAACTTTAAATCTTGAAACTTATATAATAGTTTATTTAACAAATTAAACAAAACTTACTTACTTAAGTTGTAGTTTGGTGTTAATTTAGTAAGGTCCAAACTACCAGAATCACATGAGTGAACAGATGATCACATGATGCAAATCAGACTTCAGAGTGGAGAAAGTCAGGAACTGAAACTTCCAGGTTCAACAAGGGAGGGCACAAATCACAACTCGGGTGGGCATGTGATTCTGAAAGATTGGATCTTATCAAATTAACATCAAACTACAACTTGGGTAAGTTTTGTTTAATATGTTTATTTAGTAAGTCCAATCTACCTATAGAATCACATGAGTCTTTAGAGTTCAGTTTCTGCACTTTCAACAGTTATACTTATAAACACTAAATACTTTCACTACTTAAAAACACTAATAATTCTAAATTTTTGGAAAAAATTATATGCATCCATATATACACAAATCTATCTTATTTTCCTTCGGCCATTAAGATTTCTTTACTGAAGAAGCTGTCATTTGTAATTGGTCTTTGGTAAAATTTTCTAAACACACATCTTTCCTCCACCCAGCTGTGCAAAGAATAGTAGCTATTGGAATTCTTCCACTAGCAGCAGCTCCTCTAGTTCTATGAGATGTAAAGATTTTCATATCTATTCCAGCCAAAATTAAAACTTGTTTAATCCACTTAGCAATAGTCCCCTTTTTAACAGGTTTATAAGGTTTTTGAAAACTCAAAAACAATTGAGTATTGTTAAGTCTCAACTTATTTGTGTGTTCTAAATATTCATGTAACATATGAACCACACAAATCCTAAAATCTGGCTTAAATGCTTCTAAAAATATCTCTGGTGACTGATATCCAGGTCTAGTTTGCTTAAGCAAGTCTCCATATCTTATTCTAACACGTATCAAGTTATAAATTTCTAATAACTATTAAAAAAATACTCTGCATTCTTTGACCTGTGGTTAATGCTAATAACATGGCCAGTTTAAATGTTATCTTTTTTAATGTAATACATTAGTTGTATCTTAAACTGGTTTCCAAGTCTTTAATAGACTTAAAACAATTTCTACATTCCAAGTACAATTATATTTTGGTAAGACAGGTTTTCTATTAAATATCCCCTTCATAAATTGTTTCACATGAAAATGTTTTCCAATTTGCACATTCGTAATTAAGGCCAAAAAAAAAAAATATCTGTTTAAGGTAACATCATTAAAAAAAATAGGGTAGGTAGGTAGGTATTTCTATTTTATTTTTTGCGAAATGATTTTGAGTCATGCGGTCTGTCCTGCCGTGGTCTGAGTCATCCGTGGACCGAGTTTATCCGTATTTTTAATGATTGGATTATTTTCCATGGTTATCAGTTAAAAAAAAGGCTGCAAAGTGTTTATTTCATCACATGAGTCGCGAGTTTCCTTAAAACAGCTGTCATATTCACAATTGTGAACATTGGGATGTATCAGGCAATTGATTTATTTTATTGGCAACTGTAACTTCGCTTTTGACTCGAGTTCAGTTAATTTTTCACTTTACGACGGAAATAAAATTGACTTAGGGTCGGCGCTCAAAAGTAGGGTCGGTCGGGTAACCGTAGACAGACATATATTTTTTTTGGCCTAAGTAAACAAAACTAGATACTGCTGATTTAGCAGTATGAACAGCACTATATCCTAAACCATTTATATGCAGCTCTAACAAGAGTTTTAACACATTGTTTACAGATGGATCAAATTGATCAGTATTTTCTTTGTCACAAAAAAGCAGCCATTTTTTTATATAATTATATATGTCCCTTACTGCTTTTTGGTAGAATTTCTCCATGAATTGATGATGATGTCGGCAGCCTCTTCTGATACTCTCCCACACATTTTATTCTGGAGATCTTGAAAGCCGCAAATCTCATGTTTTTCAAAGGATGAGTTTGATTTGTTTTGGGATTCATTAGAATCAATTCCACTTTCAGCAGAATACATGGTTGATTACAAATCATTTGTAGTAGCTGAGGAAACCAAGGCTGGGTCGAAAATAAAGGTGTTATTACTAATGCGGTTGCTTTTTCCTGACAAATTTTCTGTAACACTGCGCTGATCACACTGAAAGGAGGGAATATATAAGCATAAAATGTATTCCCCAAGTTAAAGAGAATGCATTTACAGCTAAAGCATTCACATCCAGAACCAAAAGATACTTATTGTTCTAATCTGTTGTTATGTTTTGATGCAAATAAATCTATGTCACATGGACCAAGTTTATTCATAACACATTCAAAAATATTATCAATAATCATCCATTCCATATCTGAATTTGACTTGTGTCTGCTTAATGCGTCTGCTTTTATATTTAACTTTTCTGGTATATGAAAAACACTAAGCCAAATTTGTCTATGCATATACCATAACCATATCTCTTTTGCTAAATTATTTAACGCCTCGAGCTCTTTTCTTCCTCCAATTTTATTCAAATACTTAAAACAAGGAATTATTTAAATCTGGAATAATTTTGAATTCTGGAAAATTGATAAGAAATATATGATGAAAACTAACCCAATTAGCATGGCTAACAGGGTTTAGTTAGTTCATACTGAAATAACAGTGAAAGCAAAATTAATCTTAGCCATGTGCGCATGGCTAACCCTCTTTAGTTAGGTTAGTTTTTATCATACATTTCTTATCAATTTTCCAGAATTCAAAATTATTCCAGATTCAAATAATTCCTTGTTTTAATGTCAGTTGTATTATCAAGAAATAATTGTACATGTTCATTACGAGTTTTGTCACAAAAAACTTTTAATGCCAAAAAAGCTGCTTTAAGTTCCAAAAAATTAATGTGTTTATTCGTTCACTTAAAGTCCAAACACCTGATAACTTAAGATTATTAGCTACATCAAGTGCTCCATATCCTAACAGAGTTCGCGAAAACTTGTTTTGACCGTCGGTCATGGGACTGACAAAGCAAGATTATTTGTCAGTCCTACAAAATTTTAGCCAGTCCTAAAAATCTGTCAATTTTATTCTGAAATAAAATAATAACATATTTTATCGAAAATAACTTTATTATTATTAGTTTTATTTTTCACAGCCACGGACAAATAAACAATGAATGACCAGTTCTTTTCTTCTGATTGTTCTTATTTAAAGTAATCTTCACTATCCATTTAATCATCTGAATCACTTTCTCAGTATTTGTTATCTCCGTTGAAGGGTTCAATCGCCGATTGTTTGCCAGGGATGGCTACATGAACAAATTTAGCAGGCCACGTGTAGATCGGGCGCTTTGGTTTCCGTATGTTTATAATGGAAACCAGTACCGAAATTAGCAGCAGGTACATCTGATGACCGATATAAGCGTATTGGAATTAGTTGCGGTACAACTAATTACCGATAAAAAGGCACTGCAACGGCCGTTTTACATCGGTCATCAGGACCGCACTAGCTTTCAAAATACTGGTCCGAGCCTCATTTTGACCGACAGGACCGACAGGACCGACCATTTCGCGAACTCTGTCCTAAAAATGAAAGGATATGGAGTAAATGTACATGGGACAAAATCGCACACAATATGTAGAAAACATAGAAAATTATCAATGAACAGGGCTTTTATTCCTGTTCTTCATCTTGACAGTTGATGTAGGGTCTTCAACAATGAACAAATCATTCATACCCTACAACAAGGTCAAGACGGCCCCTAGCGTCGACTTAAGCGGTACTATTGATAAAAATAAAGTAATTTTGAAAGACATCGATCGCCGCTAAAATATGCATTGAAGTTACACAAGTCGGGAGCGGTCAATGAATTACATAATTTATAATTATGGGCGAGGTTTTTGAACATATATTTGTCATACATTGCCCAACAAAAGACCAATAATATACCTAACAATAACAATAATAACCTAGACCTAACATACTACTGTCAAATTCAATTTTTCTATCAGGTGCTTTAAAAACAATAGGTTTATATCTATCATGAATGTTTTCAATCCACCAGTTTATACATTCTTTACTATCATTTGATAAATTAATCCTAGCATCAAAATTCTCTTTATTCAATTTCAATTCAGTATCCTTTTGTATTTCTAAAATTTTGTAAAAAACTGGTGCATATAAACACCATGTTCACTTGCAACCACCTTTCCAATTAACTGTGCAAGTTCACATATAGTAACAAAACATTTCCTTAACAAACTTCTGCATAATTCAACAATATTTGCGACTTTCTTTGGTGCTAGTTTCACTGTCATGCTCACAGGGTTTATACTAAATCCTAACAAGAATGTGTCCATAGTACACGGATGCCCCACTGGCACTATCATTTTCTATGTTCAGTGGACCGTGAAATTGGGGTCAAAACTCTAATTTGGCATTAAAATTAGAAAGATCATATCATAGGGAACATGTGTACTAAGTTTCAAGTTGATTGGACTTCAACTTCAGCAAAAACTACCTTGACCAAAAACTTTAACCTGAAGCGGGACAGACGGACGGATGGACGCACAGACCGAAAAACATAATGCCCCTCTACTATCGTAGGTGGGGCATAAAAATTCAATGTTTTGAGCAGGAATAACAACTGATTTTACTTTATGTATTGTAAATCCAAGACTATCAAACAATCTCATTGTCTCTTGAACATTACTTAGGCATTCTTCATAAGAATCACCTACCAATAATATGTCATCACTATAAGCACAATTAACATATCCTTTTTTCCTTAAAGAAGATAACACAGGTTTTAATAACTTTGTGAAAATACGAGGAGCTGGTGATAAACCCATGAAACCATTAGGCATACTCCATAGCTGTAAACTGATACAATTTACCTCTCCATGTAAATCTCAAAAATTTTCTATCTTCCTTTTTTATTCCTAAACTATAATATGCATCTTTAATATCCAACTTTGTGAAGAAAATTTTATTTTTTACTAATTCTAGCGCTGACTTAAAAGTTTCCATCTTGAAATGTTTATATTCCAAATGCTCTTTAGATTACTTAAGTTTAAGATTAATCTAAATGAACCATCAGCTTTGGGCCTAATAAAAATACTAGATAGGACTTCCCCACACTGATGAAACACTGGTTCAATAACCTTTTTGTCTAAAAATTTTGTAAACAAACTGTCAATCACAATTTGTTCACTTTCATTTAACTTACTTACTTTGCATGAACATTTACTACAAGGATCTCATTCAAATTCCAAGTGATAACCTTGACATACAACATTCAAGAGGTTTCTATCACTTGTAATTGTTTTCCATATTTCATTATATTAAGCTATTTTCCAAGCCACAAAGTTGTCAGTTGTATTTTGAAGACAATTAAGATTGATATTGTACTTACATTATTTATTATGACTATGATTATTTCTTTCTAATGTCCCAGATTCCCCTTCCCTTTCTTGTTGAAAGTTTTCTTCTGGTCACGGCATATCTGGGCCTTTTTTGCTAAAAAACTGTTTTTGAAGCTATTCATTTAAAACCTCCATCTTTATCGGACTTGAATGTATCATGCCGAAATTTAGCGTCCTTAACTTCATGTACTTTGTCCCTGTTCCATGAACTTTTACTTTCATTTTGTTCCCCAATTTAGTACTGTCATCAATTTCTTTCATTTGTTGTTCTAAGTTTTCTCTATCCCCGAATAAATAATTAATAATTTGGTAAAATTTTCTCTTCTTCGTGTCCAAGTGCTAAATATTTTTTGTCTTAAGCCGGTGTTAGCAACTTTTTCCTTTGGCTAGACAAATCTCTATGCACATACAACAGCAAATTTAAGGAATCCAAGGACAGTTCAAACGTTTCTTCCAATTCTTCAGACAAGCTTTTCAAAGACCTTTCCATTAGCTGGACAACAGGTATCATCCCTTTTACTAGATTCTTTGCAGGGATCTGTCAGCATCTTTTAGACGTTTGGATGTTTCCTTGGAGTTCACCAACACTTTGTTCGCCTTAGAAACCTCTAAAAATTCCAAATTTTCAGGTCATACATCACGTACATATTTGTCAACTAATTTGTGTACCTCTTTGTTTTTATGATCAACAGCAGACTCCGCCCTTTGATTTACAATTTTTGCAATCTCATCATGCACAGGCGATCCTAACTTTTGCTTTTTTGACAAAACATTCTCAACTTTTTCCATTTTTGACATTTTTATAGGAACTTTCATCCTGTTTTCTGGTGGTTCCTCTATCATTTCCTCCTCACCCTCCTGAGAGGATTCATAATCCTGTTCTGATTCTTCCTCAGACACGCTATCATAAAATGTATGTGGAGATTTCCCCCATTTGTTGTTTGTTGTTGTCAACTGCGTATGCGCAATCGGATCAGATGTTTTCTGAATAACAGCGTTTTTAATTTCGATTACCTATTTTGTCAACTCATTTTAACCTTTTGCTGTTCTAAATAAAGTTTTTGATTGTTTATTAATTGCTCATTGTATTGAGCTAATAAGTCCATTCGTTGTTGCCCAACTTCCACATTTGTAAGAAGCACATTAAGCTCCGCCACCTTTTTGTTTTTCTCAAAATTGGAAACTGTCGCTTTTTTCTGAACTGATTGACTAATCGACTGTGATGATGATGGAGCTCCAGTATGTATCAACTGAAGAGAACCATCATCCTTCACCACTATTGCATGATCTTGGAACACATTACAATTTTGCACAACAGGGTCCACAATAATAAACTCCTCTGTCTTTGTTCCTTAACACATTGCCCTCTCTATTAATGTAAAACACTCAAACAAAGAAAAATGTTTACAAACGTAATTTCATGTCAAATAAAAATTATTCATAACATCCCAATGGTAAAACTTTCAAACAATGAACAATTCTAGACTATCCAAACACTAACATATATAAAATTTTGAGTTTAAACACTAACATATATAAAATTTTGAGTTTTTTCTCCTGAATAAAAAGCCTAACTTTGCATAACAAAGGATCAACCTCGTTCTGATTTTTTATCATGTGATCATCTGTTCACTCATGTGATTCTATAGGTAGATTGGACTTACTAAATAAAAGTTATATTTGATTGTTTATTAAGTTATAATCCCCTTTTATTTCATTTTCAAAATATTCCTATTGACACGGTCAGGAGCAAAAAATACTTAAATGTAGTTTATCAAAGGTTGTTTTGACGATAAATTTCAAAATAGCAGTGATGCACATGTGCATCTATAAACATTTATTCATAATCCCTTTAGGACTCGGTGTCTGAATTTTGCATGCCCCTTCAGCTAAAACGGGTGTGTGTGTTGGTCATCAGTGCAACCCTACATTGTTAGCATTACTTTTCAGTTCAACTGAGTTGGCTTCTTACTTAAAAAGTTTATTTTTGCTTCGAACGTTTCAACTTAGTTGTCATGTGTTGCAACCGGAATCTACATGTGACATATACTACTGGTATTGGATTCGATACGGAACTTGTTAATTATTGGTATAAATGTTAATTATGTAAAACAAAAGGGCCTGGAATGGTGTAATTTTTAATCAACACCATTGTCCTATATTAGTTTCATATAAAGTTGAATTCTTTGATCCGTCGTTTTTACATCATGCCGACTAACAAATTGGTCCTCGTTACTTTAGTAGTACAGATTTATATTTACATATCTATGTTTTGTTAAAAAATTGTGACTAAAAGAGCAATAGTATGCATATTTTATTCAAATATGAGCAAGATGAAAAACAAAGGGAGCTGCCATTTGATTTTTATGGGGGGGCTAGGATGAAATTTGAAAAAAATAGGCAGGACAGGAGTTTTGAGTAAAAAAAAAGGCAGGATGAGATTATTTGCAAAAAAAAAAGGCAGGATGACAATTTATGTAAAAAAAGTCAGGATAAACTAAAAAAAAGGCAGGACCGAATAGAGTGAAAAATAAAAAGGCAGGACCGAATAGAGGGAAAAATAAAAAGGCAGGACAAAATTTTTCATCCTAGCCCCCCATAAAAATCAAATGGTAGCTCCCTAAATCTGTCATTGGATGATTGAAAGCAGTCCTAAAATACCTGCAATAAAATATTTAGACAAACTAAGAGCGTCATTTGGGTAATAAAAAAAAACACTTTGGACTTGGAATTCTATATATAACATTCTGCTTCTAAGTAAATATCTCATGAAGACATTTTGAATGTATCTTCTATATAAAGGGGGACAAAATGTAGAGAAAATTACCTGTGAGGAAACTATTAGATGATTCTGACTGTAAAGCTTCTAATATACTCTGAACTTCTGTCCACAGTCTTGTCTCATTTGGAAAAGTCAAAAACCTGAAATCAAAACATAGCTTGAACTCACAAAAGTATACCCTCCACCCACAGTCTTTATGGACTTCCCTTTTTTAATTTAATTTGGAGTTCTGTATTTTTGTCATACTTGTCTATGAAACGTTTCCTTTATCAAATACAGTTTCTGTTACATGTTTCCTCAACATCATGATCATCACATTTAGAAATGTTTACTGGTATGTCTTGTGTTAGGTCAATTCATTTCTATTGTCAATAAAAGAACAGAGTTACAATGGAACCTGCATTGCACATATTTTTTCTGTCCACAGCCAAAAAGGGTAAGTAAAACAAATCTTTTAGATTCCTTTAAACATTTTACAAATATCTTACACGATATGTAGGCATGAGATGGCTAACCATATTTTTTCCATATTTTTCTATTTCCAAGGGACATAACACCTGCAAATATAGTTGGTATCGAGGCGTGCACAAAGTTGACGGCAACTGTAAAATGCGCTTTTAAAAGATGTTTTATTCATCCTTGTTTAATCAAAGTGCTGGATAGCACCTCTGGGAAGTTTGCAACTGCAGATGTGTATTTTTTCAAATAGGTTATAGATGTGTATTATTTTAAATATGTATTCAATCACAGCTTTGATATTTTTAACTAAACCATTTTCTTTTTTTCATAAAAGTTTGTCATATAAAATTTTGATATTTTCTATTGCAACCTTGAACTGTTGTTCTAAAATAATCAAATATACAATAAGCTCTGTTAATTTCTTTATGTGCCCATGCCATATCTAGGGCCTGTGATTTTATAGTATTTTTTCCATTCGTAACTGGGCATAACCCTAACAACAACAGTAAAATGACGGCACGAAATTCAAACTTGATCTTGGTGTTGTGGTTAAAAGTATTTTGTATAAGTTTCAGTAACATTTGGTTGAGGCACACTAAAGTTAGAGCACGGAATTGAAAAAAATCGTAAGTGTTCCATGGACCCCGTGTTTCGCCTACTTTTGCTGTTAATCGCAGGCTCAACAAAAATGAGGAAAAATTAATAAAAATATTCCTCTCTATACTATCTTTTGATTGTAAGAAGCTTCTGTCCAAGTTTGGTAAAAATCCAGGATAGTTTATGAATCTAATAAATGTTTTAAAAAATAACTGCAGACTGTATGTAATGTTAACTGGTAAGTCCATTAAGTAAAATACGGAAAAACAAGAACAAAATTTTAACTAAATTTCCTTCTAGATACTAGCTTTTGATCATAAACAAGCTTTTGTCCAAGTCTGATACAAATCCAGGATAGTTTAAGAAAGTTATTAAAATTTTAAAAACTTTAGCCACAGAGTGAATGTAATGTTTCCTGGCAGAAAACCAAGTCCATTTATAAGTAATATACTGAAAAAATGGATTTTTTTTACAAAATTTGCTTCTGGGTACTATTGTATGATCATAAACAAGCTTCTGTCCAAGTTTGGTAGAAATCCAGGATAAAATTGAGAATGGAAATGGGAATGTGTCAAAGAGACAACAACCCGACCACAGAACAGACAACAACAGAAGGTCACCAATAGGTCTTCAATACAGCGAGAAATTCCGCACCCGAGGCGTCCTTAAGCTGGCCCCTAAACAAATATATATACTAGTTCAGTGATAATGGACGTCATACTAAACTCCAAATTATACACAAGAAACTAAAAGTAAAAATAATACAAGACTAACAAAGGCCAGAGGCTCCTGACTTGGGACAGGCGCAAAAATGCGTGCGGGTTAAACATGTTTATGAGATCTCAACCTCCCCTATACCTCTAGCCAATGTAGAAAAGTAAACGATAACAATACGCACATTAAAAGTCAGTTAAAGAGAAGTCCGAGTCCGATGTCAGAAGATGTAACAAAAGAAAATAAACAAAATGACAATAATACATAAATAACAACAGACTACTAGCAGTTAACTGACATGCCAGCTCCAGACCTCAATTAAACTGATTGAAAGATTATGTCTTCATCATATGAATATCAGGCACAATCCCTCCCGTTAGGGTTTAGTATCATACCATCATAAAATATATGAGAAGAGCATAACCCGTGTCATGCCAACAACTGGTTTTAAATAAATGTGTTTAGTTCCGATGCAAAGACCCTATAAGTGAATCAATATTAAAGCCAAAATATGCAATCTTTAATGACCTGACAACAGTATCGTAACTATATCCCTTCTTAATAAGTCTATTTAAAGGTTTTGTTAGCTTCTGAGGTGAATACTGACATTTTAGTGCTTTATAAAGAATATTACCATAAAAGATTGGATGTGAAATACCTGAACGTATAAGAAGTCTGCATGTTGAGCTATATTTACGAATGATGTCCTTATACCGATGATAAAATTTAGTAAATGTTTTGACTAGTTTGTGATAGGATAGTTTAAGAAAGTTATTAATATTTCAAAACTTTAACCACAGAGTGAATATTTGTGGATGCCTCCGCCGCCGCTGAAATGTAGGATCGCTATGTCTGGCGTTTTCGACAAAAGTCAAAGGCTCGACAACAATCAGTTTTTAAATTTGTAAAGGGGCATAACTCTAGAACAGTAAAACTGACGCCACTAAAACTCAAATTTAATCAGTGTTTTGTGATAATGAGCATTGTGTATAAGTTTCATAACATTTGGTTGAGACAAACTAAAATTAGAGATCATAAACAAAAAATTCAAGCAACTTTTTCATTTGTTAAGGAGCATAACTCTAGAATTGTAAAATCGACGCCACCAAAATTCAACTTGACCTGTGTTTTGTGGAAATAAGCATTGCGTATAAGTTTCATACAATTTTGTTTAGGAAAACTAAAGTTAGAGAACAGATGGGATGTACGGACATACATACAAGTAAGGGACGTAAATACTTACAGAAGAAAAAGGTAAAACTTAATACGGTGGAGACATAACAATAGCAGTATGACGACATGAATAAAAAGTTTATATACAGTAGATTCATAGAGGTGCTAGTAACCCGGCTGTAACACATTTTATAGTTGATCCTGTGAAATTTAGCATTGAGACAATAACATTTGAGATTTTGGTTTGTCATAATTATTTGGACTAGCACTAAGAAAAAGAAAGTCATTTTCCTATTACATGGACAGATTTTATTTAATCATGTAAATAATTGCTACAGCACTTGTCTTGATACACTGAGTTATTCTAAGTAGAAGCTGACTTGTCTGCCTTATATATCCTTGTAACGATTTGTGTACAAATGTAATTGTTAATCGTAACGCTGAGGAGGCTGCGATATGTACGAACTGTCGTTCAGTCAATGTTTTTCAGCTGTCAGTTTGACCCACGTGACTGAGCATGCTGGACGAGTGAAGGTCCTTAAATCCACATTGGAATGTGAAATAGCTAGTATTTAAATAGCGGAATTTAAAAGTTTTCAAATGTTTTTGGCATCAAAACATTCTGATAGATGTTTTAACAAAAACATGCACCTTTCTATCATAGCCGGTATTTACCTTTACTCATCGATGGCGTGTGACATAAGCCATATGATTATCGAGTATTTCTGTCACCTGTGTATAATTGTTCAATCAAACTTTTATTCATCTGAACTGTCGATGAACATTCATTCCTTTTTTATTCAAGCTGTAATCTTTTCAAAAGGACTCAAAATTTCAAAAGAATCTTCTTACAATCAGTATTCAAACACTAGTACTACATTATCTTGGAGCAGAACATTTGCGATAGTCTGTCACCGGAAGTTTGAGGCCGACGCCTAAGGAAAGTATTGCTATAGCAAACTTCCCAAAAATCTTTTAAACAGGAAGGGTTTTTGAATGATAAAATAATAAATGCTAGCCATTAAAATCCAAATTATTAGTAAGGTTATCAAAATTCAATATATAAAGTATTAAACGAACTTATGTGTAACTTGTAACATAAAATAAGCATAAAATAGATTTTTTTACCTAAAATTTATACAAATTCAACATATTTACCCGCATTTTCGATAATTGAATTTTTCGGATTCGGACAATGATATTATACGAAATTTACTCCCCAAAAAATCAATAAAATGCTCCGCAGGGCGCAGCTTGATACGACCGCAGAGGTCGAACCCTGAACAGTTGGGGCAAGTATGGACACAACATCCAAGCTTGATACAGCTCTGAATTTGGATTGTGATTAAATATTTGACACAGCATAGGTTTCTGACACAGAATGAATGTGGTCTAAGAACTTAAAAATTTTTAAATTGGATATTCACCTATTATGGTCCAATATCCAAAATCTAAATACATGGTTAGATTCAGCATATCAAAGAACCCCAAGAAATTAATTTTTGATGAAATCAAACAAAGTTTAATTTTGGACCCTTTTGACCTCAATGTGGACAAAGTTGATAACGGGGCCCAAAAATCAAAAATCTAAGTACATGGTTAGATTCAGCATATCAAAGAACCCTTATATTCAATATTTGTTGAAATCAAACAAAGTTTAATTTTGGACCCCGATTTGGACCAACTTGAAAACTGGGCCCATAATCAAAAATCTAAATACATGTTTAGATTCAGCATATCATTGAACCCTAAGAATTCAATTTTGTTAAAATCAAATTAAGTTTAATTTTGGACCCTTTGGACCTTAATGCAGACCAATTTGAAAACGGGACCAAAAATTAAGAATCTAAATACATGGTTAGATTCAGCATAACAAAGAACCCCATATATTCAATTTTTGTTGAAATCAAACAAAGTTTAATTTTGGACCCGATTTGGACCAACTTGAAAACTGGGCCCATAATCAAAAATCTAAATACATGTTTAGATTCAGCATATCAAAGAACCCTAAAATTCAATTTTTGTTAAAATCAAACTAAGTTTAATTTTGGACCCTTTGGACCTTAATGTAGACCAATTTGAAAACGGGACCAAAATTAAGAATCTAAATACATGGTTAGATTCAGCATATCAAAGAACCCCATATATTCAATTTTGTTGAAATCAAACAAAGTTTAATTTTGGACCCCGATTTGGACCAACTTGAAAACTGGGCCCATAATCAAAAATCTAAATACATGTATAGATTCAGCATATCAAAGAACCCTAAGAATTCAATTTTGTTAAAATCAAACTAAGTTTAATTTTGGACCCTTTGGACCTTAATGTAGACCAATTTGAAAACGGGACCAAAAATTAAGAATCTAAATACATGGTTAGATTCAGCATATCAAAGAACCTCATATATTCAATTTTGTTGAAATCAAACAAAGTTTAATTTTGGACCCTTTGGACCTCAATGTGGACCAATTTAAAAACGGGCCCAAAATCCAAAAACTTAATACACGGTTAGATTCAGCATATTAAAGAACCCCAAGAATTCAAGAATAAAACTCCATTGAAATTGGTCAAGAAATAAGCAATTTATACAAAGTATCTTCTTTTGCACAATACTGTGCAATTGAATATTTCTTGCAATTGCGCTATACTGTGCAATTGAATATTTCTTGCTATTATGCAATACTGTACAATTGACAATTTCTTGCTATTGTGCAATATTGTGCTATTGGATATTTCTTGCTATTGCGCAATACTGTGCAATTGAAGATTTCTTGCTATTGTGCAATACTGTGCAATTGAAAATTTCTTGCTATTGCACAACACTTATTATATAATAATTTACACATCCTGTTTGGTGTGTATCTCCTGCCATATCATTATTATTTGCTTTTAAATATAAATCAGAAATAACCAACTTAAAATGGAAAATTTTAAAGAAAAACTAGAGGCTCTAAAGAGCCTGTGTCGCTCACCTTGGTCTATGTGCATATTAAACAAAGGACACAGATGGATTCATGACAAAATTGTGTTTTGGTGATGGTGATGTGTTTGTAGATCTTACTTTACTGAACATTCTTGCTGCTTACAATTATTTCTATCTATAATGAACTTGGCCCAGTAGTTACAGTGGAAAATATTTTGTAAAATTTACAAAATTTACAAAATTTATGAAAATTGTAAAAATTGACTATAAAGGGCAATAACTCCTTAAGGGTCAATTGACAATTTTGGTCATGTTGACTTATTTGTAGATCTTACTTTGCTGCACATTATTGCTGTTTACAGTTTATTTCTATCTATAATAATATTCAAGATAATAACCAAAGGTGCAAAGTTTTCTTAAAATTACCAATTCAGAGGCAGCAACCCAACAACGTGTTGCCTGATTGGTCTGAAAATTTCAGGGCAGATAGATATTGACCTATTGAACAATTTTATCCTCGTCAGATTTGCTCTAAATGCTTTGGTTTCAGAGATACGAGCCAAAACTGCATTTTACCCTATGTACTATTTTTTAGCCATGTCAGCCATCTTGGTTCATGGGCGGGTCATCGGACACATTTTTAAACAAGTTACTCTAATGATGATTGTGGACAAGTTTGGTTAAATTTGTCTTAGTAGTTTCAGAGGAGAAGATTTTTGTAAAAGATTACAAAATTTACTAAAAATTGTTAAAATTGACTATAAAGGGCAATAACTCCTTAGGGGTCAACTGACCATTTTGGTCAAGTTGACTTATTTGTAGATCTTACTTTGCTGAACATTATTGCTGTTTACAGTTTATCTCTATCTATAATAATATTCAAGATAATAACCCAAAACGGCAAAATTTTCTTAAAATTACCAATTCAGGGGCAGCAACCCAACAACGGGTTGTCCGATTCATCTGAAAATTTCAGGGCAGATAGATCTTATCCTGATAAACAATTTTACCCCCATGTCAGATTTGCTCTAAATGCTTTGGTTTCAGAGATATAAGCCAAAATCTACATTTTACCCCTATGTTCTATTTTTAGCCATGGCGGCCATCTTGGTTGGTTGGCGGGTCACCGGACACATTTTTAAACTAAATACCCCAATGATGATTGTGGCCAAGTTTGGTTACATTTGACCCAGTAGTTTCAGAGGAGAAGATTTTTGTAAAGTTAACAGACGACAACGACGGATGACGACCACGGACGCCGACGGAGGAGGGACGCCAAGTGATGAGAAAAGCTCACTTGGCCCTTCGGGCCAGGTGAGCTAAAAAAGGAAAAAAAGGAAAAAAAAATCCCTACCCCAAATTTTTTGAACCCCCTTATGATTCATCACCCCCAAACTCAATCCCAGCCTTCCCTTTGAGGTATGGTACCTTGCAGTACAATTTCAGAGAGATCCATACACTTGAACACGAGTTATTGTCTGGAAACTAGAAAAATGCTTATTTTTGGCCCCTTTTTGGCCCCTATTTTCTTAACATTAAGGGCAATTACCCCAAACTCAATTGCAGCTTTCCTTTGTGATATGGAACCTTATAGTACAATTTCAGAAAGATCCATACACTTACACACAAGTTATTGTCCTGAAACTAGAAAAATGCTTATTTTTTGCCCCTTTTTTGGCCCCTAATTCCTAAAATTTTGAGGCAATTACCCCCAAAATCAATCCCAGCATTCCCTTTGTGATATGGAACCTTGTGGTACAATGTCAGAGAGATCCATACACTTAAACACAAGTTATTGTCTGGAAGTTACAAAATGCTTATTTTGGCCCCCTAATTCCTTAACTGTTGGTACCATAACCCCAAAATCAATCCCAACCTTCCTTTTGTGGTATTGAACCTTATGGTAAAATTTCCTAGAGATCCATTCATTTTAACTAAAGTTAGAGTGCGAAAACTAATGTGTCTTCGGACGACGATGACGACGCCGCGACGACGACGACGACGCCAACGTCATACCAATATACGACCACAAAAATTTTTTGCAGTCGTATAAAAACGGCCATAGTTTTGAACGTAGTTCGCAATGTGTAAGAAGTAGTAATTTGGAAGGATTAATATTCGAAAATGGAAGAATCGGCAAAAATAATATGTAATTGCTATTTTTTTTATTACAAAATAACTTGATATTCCAAATGTGCATATCAAGAGGTTTAAAATAATCTGCAAAATATGAATGATTCGATAGTCCAGACTGAACACCTGAACTTTTTTAATGTCCAACTATCATGTTACAATAAAAAGAAATGAAGTTTTAACGCTATTTTCTGTATAGTGTCCCCGACATAGTCGCTAATCATTTCCATTACACTGCTCTTAGCATATATTTATTTATATTTCCAGAATGTGCATTTGCTGCACTTCGTTGTTAAAAAAAGAGGTGTATAATGAACGTTTATGTTTAAAGTAATGTGACAAACTATGTGTCCAGTGTTTTTGTTACACTTACGTTTTCTGGGGGGAAATGCCGACGTCGTAAATGATTTCAGTTATTTGAAGACGTTACGTTTGTGGACTCAAGATTTATGCACGCCGTCTATGCACTCTTCTTAAACCTTTCAAGAAGAAATACAATGCAAAAAGTTAAATAACAAAAATATCGACTTGGTACAGGCATTTCCTTATGTAGATAATGGTGGATTATACCTGGTTTTATAGCTAGCTAAACCTCTCACTTGTATGACAGTCACATAGAATTATATTGACAACAATGTGCGAACAAAACAGACAGACATAATAAGTAAGAATGTCAAAAATTCAATGTTCAATATAAATTACATTTCAAAGAGACATAGCTCCTGTAAAAATAATAGATCAGTCTCATTTTTGGACTCACTCAAAACATTGCTGATACAGGATTTTTTCTGGGTATTTTGGGAAAAAGGATCCTGGGCAGTTTTGGGAATTTTTTATGCCATTTTCAATGAAATTGGAAAAACAACAAATATACCAGATGTAAGTTTAAGTGTGTATATAAAAATAAGGAGATGTGGTATGATTGCCAATGAGACAACTATCCACCAAAGTTCAAATGAAGTGGATGTAAGCAATTATAGGCAACCGTAGGGCCTTCAACAATGAGTAAAACCCATACCATATGGTCGGCTATAAAAGGCCCCGACTAGAAAAATATGAAACAGTTCAATTAAGAAAACTAACGGCCTAATTTATAACAAAACAATTTACGAAAAACAAATATGATAGACATGAACCAACAACAACAACTGAACTACAGGCTCCTGACTTGGGACAGGCACATAAAGAATGTGGCGGGGTTAAACATGTTTGTGAGCGCTCAACCCTCCCCCTAACCTGGCACAGTGGTGTAACAGTACAACATAAGAACAAACTATAACAAGAGTGCACACGCTGAAATGTCTCGCCTTCTTTACTGACAATTGATTTTATGTTGATAGTCCTAAATATAAAGCTTTACTACAACTATTACATAAACTTAGCATGATTCAAGAAAATGAGGTCAAGGTCAGATAAACCAAACTGGAAATACATGTACACCTTACAATCATTCCATACACCAAATATGCTTTAAATACAGTTGACCTATTGCAGATAGTATCTAAGAAACAAACTTAACCAGGAAAATTTAACATTGATCAATGAACCATGAAAATGGGGTCATGGTCAGATGATAATTGCCAGACAGACATATACACCTTACAATCATTCCATTAATCAAATATAGTTGACCTATTGCTTATAGTATTAGAAAAACAGACCAAAAAACAAAAACTTAACATTGAGCAATGAACCGTAAAAATGAGGTCAAGGTCAAATAAAACATGCCAGACTGACATGTACACCTTACAATCATTACATGCTTTAAATATAGTTGACCTATTGCATCAAATATCTAAGAAACAAACTTAACCAGGAAAATTTAAGATTGATCAATGAACCATGAAAATGAGGTCATGGTCAGATGATATTTGCCAGACAGACATATACACCTTACAATCATTCCATTAATCAAATATAGTTGACCTATTGCTTATAGTATTAGAAAAACAGACCAAAAAACAAAAACTTAACACTGAGCAATGAACCGTAAAAATGAGGTCAAGGTCAAATAAAACATGCCAGACTGACATGTACATTGTAAAATATTTTTATACACCAAATATAGTTGACCTATTACATACAGTATTAGAAAAACAGACCAAAACACAAAAACTTAACTTTAACCACTGAACCATGAAAATGAGGTCAAGGTCAGATGACACCTGCCAGTTGGACATGTACACCTTACAATCATTCCATACACCAAATATAGCAGACCTATTGCTTATAGTATCTGAGATATGGACTTGACCATGAAAACTTAGCCTTGTTCACTGATCCATGAAATGATGTCGAGGTCAAAAGAAAACTGTCTGATGGGCATGAGGACCTTGCAAGGTACGCACATACTAAATATAATTATCCTTTTACTCATAATAAGAGAGAAATTAAGAATACAAAAAATCTTAACTTTTTTTTCAAGTAGTGACTGAACCATGAAAATGAGGTCAAGGACAATGGACATATGACAGACAGAAACTTATATCTATATACAAAGTAGGATAGATCCAGGTCTTCTACCTTCCGAAATATTAAGCTTTTAAGAAGTTTCTTAACGCCGCCGCCGGAACACTATCCCTGTGTAGAGCTTTCTGTCACAAAAGTCGCAGGCTCGACAAAAATCAGTTGAAAAATGCTTAACTCAACATGAAATGAATACAAATAGAAATACATCTAACAATAAAATGCTCCGCAGGGCGCAGCTTGATACGACCGCAGAGGTCGAACCCTGAACAGTTGGGGCAAGTATGGACACAACATTCAAGCTTGATACAGCTCTGAATTTGGATTGTGATTGACTATTTGACACAGCATAGGTTTCTGACACAGAATGAATGTGGTCTAAGAACTTAATTTTTTCAGCATAGGTTTCTGACACAGAATGAATGTAGTCTAAGAACTTAATTTTTTAATTTACCTATTATGGTCCAATATCCAAAATCTAAATACATGGTTAGATTCAGCATATCAAAGAACCCCAAGAGTTCAATTTTGATGAAATCAAACAAAGTTTAATTTTGGACCCTTTTGACCTCAATGTGGACAAAGTTGATAACAAGGCCCAAAATCAAAAATCTAAATACATGGTTAGATTCAGCATATCAAAGATCCCATATATTCAATTTTTGTTGAAATCAAACAAAGTTTAATTTTGGACCCCAATTTGGACCAACTTGAAAACTGGACCCATAATCAAAATTTAAATACATGTTTAGACATAGAATTCAATTTTGTTAAAATCAAACTAAGTTTAATTTTGGACCCTTTGCACCTTAATGTAGACCAATTTGAAAACGGGACCAAAATTAAGAATCTAAATACATGGTTAGATTCAGCATATCAAAGAACCCCATATATTCAATTTTGTTGAAATCAAACAAAGTTTAATTTTGGACCCCGATTTGGACCAACTTGAAAACTGGGCCCATAATCAAAAATCTAAATACATGTTTAGATTCAGCATATCAAAGAACCCTAAGAATTCAATTTTGTTAAAATCAAACTAAGTTTAATTATGGACCCTTTGGACCTTAATGTAGACCAATTTGAAAACAGGACCAAAAATTAAGAATCTAAATACACGGTTAGATTCAGCATATCAAAGAACCCCATATATTCAATTTTGTTGAAATCAAACAAAGTTTAATTTTGGACCCCGATTTGGACCAACTTGAAAACTGGGCCCATAATCAAAAATCTGAATACATGTTTAGATTCAGCATATCAAAGAACCCTAAGAATTCAATTTTGTTAAAATCAAACTAAGTTTAATTTTGGACCCTTTGGACCTTAATGTAGACCAATTTGAAAACGGGACAAAAATTAAGAATCTAAATACACGGTTAGATTCAGCATATCAAAGAACCCCAATAATTCAATTTTGATGAAATCAAACAAAGTTTAATTTTGGACCTTTGGACCTCCATGTGGACCAATTTAAAACGGGCCCAAAATCCAAAAACTTAATACCAGTTAGATTCAGCATATTAAAGAACCCCAAGAATTCAAGAAAAAACCCATTGAAATTGGTCAAGAAATAAGCAATTTATACAAAGTATCTTTTTTGCACAATACTGTGCAATTGAATATTTCTTGCAATTGCGCAATACTGTGCAATTGAATATTTCTTGCTATTGTGCAATACTGTACAATTGACAATTTCTTGCTATTGTGCAATACTGTGCTATTGGATATTTCTTGCTATTGTGCAATACTGTGCAATTGAAGATTTCTTGCTATTGCGCTAATACTGTGCAATTGAAAATTTCTTGCTATTGCACAATACTTATTATATAATAATTTACACATCCTGTTTGGTGTGTATCTCCTGCCATATCATTATTATTTGCTTTTAAATATAAATCAGAAATAACCAACTTAAAATGGAAAATTTTAAAGAAAAAAAAGGCAAAAAAATCCCCCAATTTTTGAACCCCTTATGATTCATCACCCCAAACTTAATCCCAGCCTTCCTTTGAGGTATGGTACCTTGCAGTACAATTTCAGAGAGATCAATACACTTGAACACAAGTTATTGTCTGAAACTAGAAAATGCTTATTTTTGGCCCTTTTGGCCCCTAATTCCTAAATCTTTAGGGCAATTACCCCAAACTCAATTCCAGCTTTCCTTTGTGATATGGAACCTTGTAGTACAATTTCAGAAAGATCCATACACTTACACACAAGTTATTGTCCTGAAACTAGAAAATGCTTATTTTTGCCCCTTTTGGCCCCTAATTCCTATAATTTTGAGGCAATTACCCCAAAATCAATCCCAGCATTCCCTTTCTGATATGGAACCTTGTGGTACAATGTCAGAGAGATCCATACACTTACACACAAGTTATTGTCTGGAAGTTACAAAATGCTTATTTTTGGCCCCTTGGCCCCTAATTCCTTAACTGTTGGTACCATAACCCCAAAATCAATCCCAACCTTCCTTTTGTGGTACTGAACCTTATGGTAAAATTTCCTAGAGATCCATTCACTTAAACTAAAGTTAGAGTGCGAAACCAATGTGTCTTCGGACGACGACGACGACGACGACGACGATGACAACGACGACGACGACGACGCCTAACGTTCATACCAATATACGACCACAAAAATTTTTGCGGTCGATAAAACAGAGTGGACGTGGACGGGTTCTTATACATCCCAAAATCAAAAAGACAATAATAAAATTGAGAATGGAAATGGGGAATGTGTCAGAGACAACAACCCGACCAAAGAGCAGAAAACAGCCCAAGGCCACCAATGGGTCTTCAAAACAGGGAGAAAATCCCTCAACCAGAGGCAGGCTTCAGCTGGCCCCTAAACAAAAATATGTACTAGTTCAGTGAAAATGGACGTCACACTAAACTCCTAAACATATAAATGAACTAAAATTTAAATAAAATGCTCCGCAGGGCGCAGCTTGATACGACCGCAGAGGTCGAACCCTGAACAGTTGGGGCAAGTATGGACACAACATTCAAGCTTGATACAGCTCTGAATTTGGATTGTGATTAAATATTTGACACAGCATAGGTTTCTGACACAGAATGAATGTGGTCTAAGAACTTAAAAATTTTAAATTGGACATTCAACTATAATGGTCCAATATCCAAAATCTAAATACTTGGTTAGATTCAGCATATCAAAGAACACCAAGAGTTCAATTTTGATGAAATCAAACAAAGTTTATTTTGGACCCTTTTGACCTCAATGTGGATAAAGTTGATAACAGGGCCCAAAAATCAAAAATCTAAATACATGGTTAGATTCAGCATATCAAAGAACCCAATATATTCAATTCTTGTTGAAATCAAACAAAGTTTAATTTTGGACCCCGATTTGGACCAACTTGAAAACTGGGCCCATAATAAAAATTTAAATACATGTTTAGATTCAGCATATCAAAGAACCCTAAGAATTCAATTTTGTTAAAATCAAACTAAGTTTAATTTTGGACCCTTTGGACCTTAATGTAGACCAATTTTAAAACAGGACCAAAAATTAAGAATCTAAATACACGGTTAGATTCGCATATCAAAGAACCCCAATATTTCAATTTTGATGAAATCAAACAAAGTTTAATTTTGGACCCTTATGACCTCAATGTGGACAAAGTTGATAAAGGGCCCAAAATGAAATATCTAAATAGATGGTTAGATTCAGCATATCAAAGAACCCTATATATTCAATTTTGTTGAAATCAAACAAAGTCTAATTTTGGACCCTGATTTGGACCAACTTGAAAACTGGGCCCATAATCAAAAATCTAAATACATGTTTAGATTCAGCATATCAAAGAACCCTAAGAATTCAATTTTGTTAAAATCAAACTAAGTTTAATTTTGGACCCTTTGGACCTTAATGTAGACCAATTTGAAAATGGGACCAAAATTAAGAATCTAAATACACGGTTAGATTCGGCATATCAAAGAACCCCAATAATTCAATTTTTGATGAAATCAAACAAAGTTTAATTTTGGACCCTTTGGACCTCAATGTGGACCAATTTAAAAACGGGGCCCAAAATCCAAAAACTTAATACACAGTTAGATTCAGCATATTAAAGAACCCCAAGAATTCAAGAATAAAACCCCATTGAAATTGGTCAAGAAATAAGCAATTTATACAAAGAATCTTCTTTTCCACAATACTGTGCAATTGAATATTTCTTGCAATTGCGCAATACTGTGCAACTGAATATTTCTTGCTATTGCGCAATTCTGTACAATTGACAATTTCTTCCTATTGTGCAATATTGTGCTATTGGATATTTCTTGCTATTGTGCAATACTGTGCAATTGAAGATTTCTTGCTACTGCGCAATACTGTGCAATTGAAAATTTTTTGCTATTGCACAATACTTAATATATTAATTTACACATCCTGTTTGGTGTGTATCTCTTGCCTTATCATTATTATTTGCTTTTATATATAAATCAGAAATTGAATAATAAAGTTTTTGGCAAATTTCCAATATACATAATTTAAAAGCAGTTTAGGTGAGATAAACAAAAAAGCTTCATCAGCAACATTTTATATAGGCAAATTTCCAATGAAGTTCATTAAACTAAAGTTATTGGCAAATTTCCAATGGAATTTATTAATAATAAAGTTTTTGGCAAATTTCCAATATAAATAATTTAAAAGCAGTTTAGGTGAGATATTCAAATGAGTTTCAATTACCAACCTTACACTGCCTTTTAAATTATGTTTTGTACTTAAGTAATTGTCCATTAACCTGCAAACCCTTTTCCCCCCTTTTTTGCACCTTATTCCTTAACACTTTGAGCCATAACTCCCAAAGACAATTCTTACCATCCCTTTGTGGTATTCCAATATCCAAAATCTAAATACATGGTTAGATTCAGCATATCAAAGAACCCCAAGAATTCAATTTTTGATGAAATCAAATAAAGTTCAAATTTGGACCCTCTAAACCTCAATGTGGACCAATTTGATAACCGGGACCAAATATTAAGAATCTAAATACATGGTTAGATTCAGCATATCGAAGAACCCCATATATTCAATTTTTGTTAAAATCAAACTAAGTTTAATTTTGGACCCTTTTGGCCCCTAAATCCTAAACTGTTGGGATCAAAACTCCTTTATGGCACCAAATTCCTAAACGTTTAGGGCAATTACCCCCAAACTCAAACCCAGCTTTCCCTTTGTGACATGGAACCTTGTGGAACAATTTCATAAAGATCCATACACTTACACACAAGTTATTGTCCTGAAACTAGAAAAATGCTTGTTTTTTGCCCCTTTTTGGCCCCTCATTCCTAAAATTTTGAGGCAATTACCCCCAAAATCAATCCCAGCCTTCCCTTTGTGGTATGGTACCTTGCAGTACAATTTCAGAGAGATCCATACACTTGAACACAAGTAATTGTCTGGAAACTAGAAAATGCTTATTTTTGGCCCCTTTTTGGACCCTTATTCTGAAACGTTTTAGGCAATTACCCCCAAACTCAATTCCAGCTTTCCCTTTGTGATATGGAACCTTGTAGTACAATTTCAGAAAGATCCATACACTTACACACAAGTTATTGTCATGAAACTAGAAAATGCTTGTTTTTGCCCTTTTTGGCCCCTAATTCCTAAAATTTTGATGCAATTACCCCAAAATCAATCCCAGTATTCCTTTGTGATATGGAACCTTGTGGTACAATGTCAGAGAGATCCATACACTAACACACAAGTTATGTCTTGAAGTTACCAAAATGCTTATTTTTGCCCTTTTGGCCCCTAATTCCTTAACTGTTGGTACCATAACCCCAAAATCAATCCCAACATTCCTTTTGTGGTATTGAACCTTATGGTAAAATTTCCTAGAGATCCATTTACTTAAACTAAAGTTAGAGTGCGAAAACCAATGTGTCTTCGGACGATGACGACGCCGGACGACGACGACGACGACGCCAACGTCATACCAATATACGACCGCAAAATTTTTTGCGGTCGAATTTTGCGGTCATATAAAAATGGGGAATGTGTCCATGGGACATACATGATGCCCCCGCTTCAGATATGGGGTAATTGAAATATGTAATTGTAATTGGCTGTAATTAATTACAATTTCTCAAGTAATTGAATGTAATGTGTAATTGAGCATTTTTTTCAATTACAACTAATTGAAAGTTATGAATTACAAAGCAAACATTTGCTGTAATTGACAATTACTTTTCAATTACAACTCAATTACATTTGAAATTTTGGATCAGAAAGATCGAATCTTGTGTTTTATCAAAAATGATGAAAAGCCATGACCTTAGCAAATGTAGTTAGCGGACAAAGAAAAGCCTACACATAGATATAGGAAGATGTGGTGAGTGCCAATGAGACAACTCTCCATCCAAATAACAATTTATAAAAGTAAACCATTATAGGTCAATGTACGGCCTTCAACACGGAGCCTTGGCTCACCGAACAACAAGCTATAAAGGGCCCCAAAAGTACTAGTGTAAAACCATTCAAACGGTAAAACCAACAGTATACTTTCTGTTACACAACCATGGGAGATTCTTTATTTTGTAATGAATGAACAAAAACAAAAAGAAGAAAAAAAAGATTGTAGAAACAAGCCATAATTTGAGTTTAAAAGAAACCATAAGTAAGACACTGTCTTATACCTTAATTAGTTTGTTACCTACATGTATATTCAGATAGATATTGTTAGACATTGATATAACATAATCAATTTTAAAGGACATAGTCAATCAATAAATATAACCTCTGGCTATTTGTTTTATTATAAACTATATAATGACTGTTTTACAACAGTTATGTTTGCATGTTAAACAGGTATTAAGCCAATTAGAGTGAGATAAATATACACCTAGGTACATGATTTTTTAAATGAATTAATTGTGATTAAAACTACAGTATATTTTAAATAAAATGCTCCGCAGGGCGCAGCTTGATACGACCGCAGAGGTCGAACCCTGAACAGTTGGGGCAAGTATGGACACAACATTCAAGCTTGATACAGCTCTGAATTTGGATTGTGATTAAATATTTGACACAGCATAGGTTTCTGACACAGAATGAATGTGGTCTAAGAACTTAAAATTTTAAATTGGACATTCACCTACTATGGTCCAATATCCAAAATCTAAATACATGGTTAGATTCAGCATATCAAAGAACCCTAAGAGTTCAATTTTGATGAAATCAAACAAAGTTTAATTTTGGACCCTTTTGACCTCAATGTGGACAAAGTTGATAACGGGCCCAAAAATCAAAAATCTAAATACATGGTTAGATTCAGCATATCAAAGAACCCCATATATTCAATTTTTGTTGAAATCAAACAAAGTTTAATTTTGGACCCCGATTTGGACCAACTTGAAAACTGGGCCCATAATCAAAAATTTAAAGACATGTTTAGATTCAGCATATCAAAGAATCCTAAGAATTCAATTTTGTTAAAATCAAATTAAGTTTAATTTTGGACCCTTTGGACCTTAATGTAGACCAATTTGAAAACAGGACCAAAAATTAAGAATCTAAATACATGGTTAGATTCAGCATATCAAAGAACCCCATATATTTCAATTTTTGTTGAAATCAAACAAAGTTTAATTTTGGACCCCAATTTGGACCAACTTGAAAACTGGGCCCATAATCAAAAATTTAAAGACATGTTTAGATTCAGCATATCAAAGAACCCTAAGAATTCAATTTTTGTTAAAATCAAATTAAGTTTAATTTTGGACCCTTTGGACCTTAATGTAGACCAATTTGAAAACAGGACCAAAATTAAGAATCTAAATACATGGTTAGATTCAGCATATCAAAGAACCCCATATATTCAATTTTTGTTGAAATCAAACAAAGTTTAATTTTGGACCCCAATTTGGACCAACTTGAAAACTGGGCCCATAATCAAAAATCTAAATACATGATTAGATTCAGCATATCAAAGAACCCTAAGAATTCAATTTTTGTTAAAATCAAACTAAGTTTAATTTTGGACCCTTTGGACCTTAATGTAGACCAATTTGAAAACAGGACCAAAAATTAAGAATCTAAATACACGGTTAGATTCAGCATATCAAAGAACCCCATATATTCAATTTTTGTTGAAATCAAACAAAGTTTAATTTTGGACCCTTTTGACCTCAATGTGGACAAAGTTGATATCGGGGCCCAAAAATCAAAAATCTAAATACATGGTCAGATTCAGCATATCAAAGAACCCCATATATTCAATTTTTGTTGAAATCAAACAAAGTTTAATTTTGGACCCTTTGGACCTCAATGTGGACCAATTTAAAAACGGGGCCCAAAATCCAAAAACTTACTACACGGTTAGATTCAGCATATTAAAGAACCCCAAGAATTCAAGAATAAAACCCCATTGAAATTGGTCAAGAAATCAGCAATTTATAAAGTATCTTCTTTTGCACAATACTGTGCAATTGAATATTTCTTGCAATTGCGCAATACTGTGCAATTGAATATTTCTTGCTATTGTGCAATACTGTACAATTGACAATTTCTTCCTATTGTGCAATATTGTGCTATTGGATATTTCTTGCTATTGCGCAATACTGTGCAATTGAAGATTTCTTGCTATTGCGCAATACTGTGCAATTGAAAATTTCTTGCTATTGCACAATACTTATTATATAATAATTTACACATCCTGTTTGGTGTGTATCTCCTGCCATATCATTATTATTTGCTTTTAAATATAAATCAGAAATAACCAACTTAAAATGGAAAATTTTAAAAAAAAAAAAAAGGAAAAAGGAAGAAAAGGAAAAAAAATCCCCAAATTTTTTAACCCCTTATGATTCATCACCCCAAACTCAATCCCAGCCTTCAATGAGGTATGGTACCTTGCAGTACAATTTCAGAGAGATCCATACACTTAAACACAAGTTATTGTCTGGAAACTAGAAAAATGCTTATTTTTGGCCCTTTTGGCCCCTAATTCCTAAACGTTTAGGGCATTACCCCAAACTCAATTCCAGCTTTCCTTTGTGATATGGAACCTTGAGTACAATTTCAGAAAGATCCATACACTTACACACAAGTTATTGTCCTGAAACTAGAAAAATGCTTATTTTTTGCCCCTTTTTTGGCCCCTAATTCCTAAAATTTTGAGGCAATTACCCCCAAAATCAATCCCAGCATTCCTTTTGTGATATTGAACCTTGTGGTACAATGTCAGAGAGATCCATACACTTACACACAAGTTATTGTTTGGAAGTTACAAAAATGCTTATTTTTGGCCCCTTTTTGGCCCCTAATTCCTTAACTGTTGGAACCATAACCCCCAAAATCAATCCCAACCTTCCTTTTGTGGTATTGAACCTTATGGTAAAATTTCCTAGAGATCCATTTACTTAAACTAAAGTTAGAGTGCGAAACCAATGTGTCTTCGGACGATTTACGACGACGCCGAGACGACCTACGACGACGCTAACGTTCATATTAATATACGACCACAAAAATTTTTGCGGTCGTATAAAAAGTCAGATTTTCTAAATTATTTCTTAAGGAAAAAAATTTAATAAGTTGTGATCAAAATAAAAAAAATCATTTCAAAATATTAAAATTTTATCTATAGGGCTCTCTTTTGTATCATTTTCAATGAAATACATTAAAACATAAAATTTTAATATTTTCAAAATATTGAATAAGGCTTTTATCATTTTGAGCATTAAATTAAACCAGACATCTAGTCCTAAAGATTCCTTATAGACAAAGTATTATGTGCACTTCAGATTTATGTTTGTTTTTTCTTTATTCCTGTAACACACCAGATATTCAACTTTTACTCTTCTTTGATACTTTCTGAATTTGAAAATAGTTGCTGTAGATCTCATTTGTTACTACTATAAAGCAATGTATGATACTTATGTACATATCATAGAATAAATGCATGTTTTCAATACTTTATCTAAATTTTCCTTTCAAAAGTAATTGAAGTAATTAATTACATTTGCCAAGTAATTGAAAAGTAATTAATTACATTGGTAAAAATGTCAAATGTATTGTGTAATTTAATTGAAGATTTTGTAATTGTAATTGAATGTAATTAATTACTTTGAAAAGTAATTGACCCCATGTCTGCCCCGCTTGCATATAACGTTATAAAGGGATATAACTCAAGAACTGTAAAAGTGACGCTACCCAAATTTGTACTTGATCTGAGTTTTGTGGTAGAAAGCATTGTGTATAAGTTTCATAAAATTTGGTTGAGGCAAACTAAAGTTAGAGAACGGAAACCAAAAATTCAGCAATTTTTCCATTTGTAAAAGGGCACAACTCTAGAACGGTAAAAGTGACACCACCAAAATTGAAACTTGATCTGTGTTTTGTGGTAATAAGCATTGTGTATAAGTTTCAAAACATTTGGTTGAGGCAAACTAAAGTTAGAGAACGGAAACCTATTTTGGGACGTACGTACGAACTACGTACAGACGGACAAGGGTAAAACTTAATGCCCCCTCCGCTACGGCGGCGGCATAAAAACATACAAGACTAACAAAGGCCAGAGGCTCCTGACTTAGGACAGACGCAAAAATGCGGTGGGGTTAAACATGTTTTGCGAGATCTCAACCCTCCCCCTATACCTCTAGCCAATGTAGAATAAACAAAAACACAGCAATAGGCACAGTATAACTCAGTCTAAAATAAGTTCCGAGTCCGATGTCAGAATAGGTAACAGAAGAAACTAAGCAACATGACAATGATACATAAATTAACAAAGGACTACTAGCAGTTACTGACATGCCAGCTCCAGACCTCAATTAAACTGATTGAAAAATTATGTCTTCATCATATGAAAATCAAGCACAATCCCTCCTGTTAGGGGTTTAGTATCATACCATCATAAAATATATGAGAAGAACATAACCCGTATCATGCCAACAACTGGTTTTAGAATAAATGTGTTTATTTCCGATGCAAAGACCCTATGAGTGAATCAATATTAATTCCAAAATATGCCGTCTTTAATGACCTGACAACAGTATCCTAACTATATCCCTTCTGAATAAGTCTGTTTAAAGGTTTGGTTAGCTTTTAAGGTGAATGACGACATTTCTGTGCTTTGTATAGAATATTACCATAAAAGATTGGATGTGAAATACCTGAACGTATAAGATGTCTGCATGATGATTTATATTTACGAATGATGTCCTTGTACAAATGATAAAATTTAGTAAATTTTTTTACTAGTTTGTGAAATCGAAAACCCTGGTGTAATAATTTTTCAGTAATACAGAGATTTCTTTTGTTAAAATCAAATACGTTGTTACATACACGACTAAATCGAACAAGTTGAGATATTTATATATCATAAGATGGTGACAAGGGAACGTCACCATCTAAAAATGGATAATTAACAATAGGAAATGAAAAATCTCTTTTATCGTAAATTTTGGTATTAAGCTTCCGTTAAAGATATAGATATCAAGATCCAGGAAAGGGCAGTGTTCATTGTAAGTATTAGCTTTATTTAAAGTCAGTTCAGCAGGATAAATCTCTTTAGTGTACATACTGAAGTCGTCATTATTGAGAGCCAATATATCATCCAAATATCTAAAAGTGTTATTAAATTTTTTGTATCAGATGTTGTTTCGATGGGTCTTTGCTGTTTTGAGTCATAAATTGTAACTCATAACAATACAGAAACAGGTCCGCAATAAGTGGTGCACAGTTAGTCCCCATTGGAATTTCGATAACTAAGTATAGTTTATTAGAAATTATCTTTTTCTGTGAAAATAAAAATAAGAAACTACATGATTGCCATTTATGATTAAGGTCTTTCCTTTTCCAAAAGGGAAAGACCTTACTGTATTTCTTCTGATTATTATTAAGGTCTTTAGGGAAAGACCTTACTTCTGATTATAAGGTACCTTTTGCTTTTGTTCTCATTATTATTATTATTTTTTTTTTTTTCTTCTGCCCAATTTTTTTCTTTCGCTGTTTGGTTGTTTCGCAAGATGTCGCTTAGATAATTGTTATACGATATCGAACAATTTATAATCTTTTCAAACTGACTCCGCTTTACCAAATACTTTTCCTTATAAGAGTTATCTCCCTGAACACTCTTGTTATTTCTAATACTTTGCAACCTTAGAAGAAACCGAAAAATCTCTTTTTCCAAATTGCTTGTTATATCCTCAGGATGTTTTGTTTAATTTTGACCTAAGTGGTATAGAGATTCCATATGAGAGTTATTTCCCCTTCTGTATTTGATATTAGTGAAATGTATTTGTAACTGGCAAACCATAAGTGATAAAGACCTAGGGTCTTTTGATTTGAGGTCCTTGGTTCATTAAAAAGAAAATGAGGTCATGGCCATGTTCTAAATTTTGATTTTGGCTTGTTATCACTTATTTATAGAAATTGTATAAGATATCGACAAAATGTTTTACAGAATTGTTAGTTGCAACATGTCGTAACACATAAAGGAGTAAGTTCAAGAAGGGTTAAAATTAGCCCTAAGAATTTGATTTTTTTTTTCAAACTGGCCAAAATACTACAAATTTCTCATAGAAAAAGTTGTGATAAAACTATTAATCAAGAACAACTTCTTTTCGGCACATCACATTAAATGATGAAGAAATGACCCCTCAAGTATGCATTATTTGTGTTGAAACGTCAGTTTTGGTCAAATTTTCAATAATTCTTGAGAGTTTTTAACATTAATTACTTTGGCCGCCACCCCTGATCCAGAAAGTTTTTGTGCTTAGTGATTCAATATCATCATTGGCAACTTTTGGCTAAAGCATTTAGGATCCTAGGTTGCCAAGTGTTTCCTCATGCTTTTAGGACTGAAAAATGCACAAAATCATGGTTTTTGACAATATTTCCAAAATGTGATGACTTTGAAACCTAGAATGTACTCTCATGAAGAGATTTGCTTAACCTAGTAGTATGGCTTTTGAAATAGATCCTTTCAAGAACCAAATTAAGGCCATTTTGGTATTTTAGGGTACAGCTGAATTTCAAGGCCATATTTGGCCTAAAGTGAACCTTGTCCTTTTGGTTGAAAGGAGTACGTAGACATTTAATGGGAGTTTTCTCCCCTCTAATATATCTAAATTAGCTGTAAAGTTATGTAACTCACTAATCATATAATGGAGAAACCTAGGGTCTTTTGATTTGAGGTCCTTGTTTTATGACCTTGAAATTGGGGTCAAGGTCAAAGTTTGATTTGATGTTTTAGATTTTAACCTTTGCATTGTTCTTATTGTTACAAGATAAAGTGAAAAGGTCTTTTACATTGGGTTACAGATATATGACCATGAAGAAGGTCAACTGGAAGTAGCTAATTTTGCATTATTTCATGTACAATTAACTAGAACTTTATATTTTGGGAATTAGTGTGAAGTAAGGTTCAAATGTAACAGGAAGCAGGGACCGCGCTGGGCTTCAAATTGCGATTTTTTATTTCATCTGGCGACAAAATACAGCTGCTGCCGATATTTCTGGCGCCAACATTTTCCCATGTCAAAATTTTCATTTCTTGACTGTAACAATAATATTATCAATCGTCATTTTAATTGGTAAAAGTAAAAAAATATTTGAACAAAATTTTACCTGGCGACAAGTTTATGACTTTGTTTACGACCCCAAGATAATCAACGGTTACAACAGGTGTCATAATCTACAGGTTATCCGCTTATCATTAATGATCATCAACATTATTTCATTCAAATAGAATCGGACAATGGCATTTGTCATTTCGTATTGAAGAAATTTTTGTACGGCAACACAATTTGCAACGTTTACCGTAGTTTCAAGAAGAAAATGTAATTGACAGAGATTCGAAAACCATAATAAACTTGTTAAAATACATCGTTTTACTTATATTCCGTAAATAAAACTGTTAACACAGAGATATGTCTCACCTTTTTGTACTTTTGATAATGCAAATGTTGAAATTAAAATAGCAATACTTTAACATGTAAGTTATGCAAATATTCAAAGTCAATGAACCATGACTGAAGGTACATGGGAAATCAATCTCCATGGAAATGAGATGTGCCAATGCTAATACAACTGCATACCAAATACCATAGACTTATCATAAGTCATTCCCTTTCAACAAACCTAAACACAAACATTGACTTGTAAACTATGTAAAAGTTTTAAAGTCAATGAACCATGATGAGGGGGTGGGGCTATATAGTCTCCATGGAAACGAGACTTGCAAATGCCAATAAATTTGCATACCAAATATCAATGACTTAACATTAGCGGTTCATCTTAAACTGATCTAATCACAAACTAATACATGTAAACTAAGCAAAAGTTTCAAAGTTAATAGACCATGACTGAGGGGGCGGGACCAAATATTCTCCATGGAAATGAGATGTGCCTATGCTTATACAATTGCATACTAATTAACATTGGCCTACCACTAATGGTTCCCCTTGAACTGACCTAATCACAAACTTATACATCTAAACTAAGCAAAAGTTTCAAAGTCAATAGACCATGACTGCGGGGGCGGGACTAAATATTCTCCATGGAAATGAGATGTGCCAGTGCTAATACAACTGCATACCAAATATCATTGACCAACCACTAGTGGTTCACCTTAAACTAGTCCTAATCACAAACTAATACATTGTTGACGCCTCCGCTGCCCTCACTTTTGATACGAAAATAACCAAACTGGCCGCCATTGTTGATCGTATTCACTTCTACTGAGTACTGTGTATAATCCTCCGTAGAAGGAGCACACCCGAATAAAGAAAGATAACTCAATTTTATTTTTTCCTAGTATTGAGATACTTACTCAAGATATGTCTACATACTTCTGACTTTAGGACCTCTAGGTTTAGTAGGTCTTTTCAGTTATGGGCAAAGTTAAGAGGGTCTTGGTAGCAGGATGGGTATCGTGCTTGGGTCATCGTTTTCTGTATTCTTTATTTTTTATACAAATTTTCACTATTCTGTATATTTAAACACCTATTATTCTCTTTTCTTCATTTAATTGCCCATTTTTTCTATTCTTTATTTTCTAATTTAAAAACATTTTCTCTATTCTGTAGCATATACAGACCATAAGCTAATTATAAGGACAGGAACATTGGTCAATAGAGTCATTATATAAGTCCCATTAGTCACTGTTTGGAGACATTAACAGTCAAATAAAACCATACAATATGTTGTTTTGTGAAAAAACAGCTACTTTGTTTTAATCTTTATTGTTATATTTTTATTTGTATACTTATGAAATACTGACAAAGAAAATAAAAGTACACATCTTTTTTCATGTATTTAAACCCTGTGCAATAACTACCTTAGTCTATCATGTTAAGCTGCTACCCAAGAAAGGTTGGTTTTCTTATCATGCAAAAGTGACTGAAACCCTCAAAATCCTAGCTTTAACCCTTGTGTGAACCTGTTTATTTTGTTCTTTCACAGAAAGGAAGAAAAAACATAAAATAACAGGGCATTACATGACAAATCATAACTCAAAGTTAAAGGATGTACAGTGCATAAGAAATTTAAATTGAACATGGTTTTAATTTTGGTAGAGGGAATCAAGACTCTAGCTGGCTCTAAAGTTTGCTCCAATTTTTCAAAACTGGTGACAAAATATAGCAGCTGGCGATTTTTCTGGCTCCAACTTTTTTGGAGCCAGAGCAGCCCCTGAGGAAGTAGCATTTTGTAAACCGGAAGTACTTACTTATCTCTCTTACTTTTAGCATAAGTATATAAAAACCATATATTTTTGGAATCAGCATAAATTAAGCTATTATCTGACACCAGACTTCACATTTTAAACCAAAATTGAATATGCTTTTGTTCTGATTATTTTTTTTTTCTTCTGCCATCTGAGATGTTTTTTTGTTACTTGACATATCGAAAGGATGTTTGGCCCATGATATTGTACAGTGATTACGATTTCACCATTCACCCTGCGTGACCGAACACTTTTTCTTATAGGAGTTATCTCCCTCGACCCCTTATTTCTTGTTATCTTTATTTCTCTGTAACCGTAAATGATATCGACAAAAACATTTTTCCAAATTGTTCGTCTACTCTTAAGGTTTTGGTTAAGTTCAACCGAAGTGATACAATTACATCTTATGGGAGTTATTTCCCTTTTCAAATTTAACATAGGTGATATGTTGAATAAATTCATACACCATAAGTCATAGAGACCTAAATTCTTTTGATATAAAGTCCTTGGTTCATTTTGAGAAAATTGAGGTCAAGGTCATAGGTCAATGTCATGTTCTTAATTTTGAACTTTGCTTGTTATCTTTATTCCAAAGAAACCAAAACAGTTAATGATAAAATGTTTTTGCCAAATAATTGTTCACGACATGGCGCAACTTCAACCTGTTTAAGTTGAACGGTTTCGGTCACCCTTTATAGTTTACTCCCTTTATGTATTTGAAATCAGTATTACTCCTCAACCATACAAGTGAATGACCTGGGATCGTTCGATTTGAGATCACTGACCTATGACCTTGAAATTGAGGTCAAGGTCAAAGGTCAATTTGACATTCTATATTTTGAGCTTTGCTAAAAATTCGTACTGGGCAGGCTATAATCTTGCCGTCGAAATGACGATTTAAGTCGCCAAGGAATTTTGAAAATCGCAAAAACTCGCCGGCTGACTGACTTCATGGCGAAGTCAAATCGCTATCAAAATCGGTAAAAGGGAGACAACTTGAATTTTACAAGTTTCACAGGTAACAAAAATGGCGGCGACAAGGAAAATCGAAATATTCGAAGCGACCCAGGACTAATACTTTCTACATTTAAATGAAATAAATACAACGGCAACTTTGAGCATCCATGGATTTAACATTCAAAACTATTGAAAGGAGAAACAGAGCGTCTGTTTGAGTTATCATTTTACGATGATTTTCATCCGAGGATGTTGCGTAATCACTCAGCTGATTTGTTTTCTTTTTATTTATTACGAGACGATCAATTTTACTATTAGGTAGGTCAAGGGTTGGAATGAACGGAAGATTTCTTCACATTCTTTGATCAAAAATTGAAATATAAAAGGTAGAAAGACAGCTAATGGATAAGTTGACTGCAAACATACAACCAATGGCCAGCTTGTGACCAATTCGTTAATTAGGGCTCATAAATTAGGGAGATATCTTTTATAATAAAATGATAAAAATAATCTCTTTATCGACTTATTAAAATGTAATTGCTAAATATTTTCATTTATATATAGGCTTACAATCTTTCACGAGATTCTCAACTTACAGCTGACATGATGTCCTGGACAGTCAATATTTTTTAAATTATGACGTGATGATAAACATTTTGCCCAGTCATTAAAAAGTTATCACATAAACTGGGAGCCATATTTTTCTGGACTTTTTGTAGCAGATGCACATGGGATTAATGCATGATAATATTACTAGGCAAGCAACAAACTTAATTTCAAGTTGACAGCACAAAAGGTTGAATGAATAAATAACAACTACATTGTCTCTGAGACTATTATAACACATAGTGTTATAGTAGTCTCAGATTGTCTAAACCTTTTTATTAAGAATTTTCAATTTATACATTTCAGTGGTCTCGTTAGCCCAAAATAGAAGGGCGCCGTGCCCTGGGTGCCCTTAGCCGCGCCCTGTGTGCCCTCATCCGCGCCCTTCTGCCCTGACGCCTTTTCCCAAAAAACCCTTGTGCTGTTTTGGCAATGTACTGGTAAAATTGCTTTTTGTCTCATCGATTTCTAATCACAAAGTTAAATTACATATACGACACCTGGTGATTGCCCCCAGGTTAATCATGTCATTAAAATTAATTACAGTTGATTAGACTTCAAAGGTGTTAATAACTAGGTAATTTAATTAAGACAATGTACCTTGTCAAATTGAATATAAATTGATGAATGTGTCGGTGAGTGTTTTAAGCTTGGGTCGGCATTTTCGATCTCCAAGTCCCAATGGAAGAGTGTAAAAATGAAGACTTTCATGACTTTAGTATAGAATTTAAGTCACCAAAATACAACTATGCTTTCACAGAAACGCCGTCCATCTCAACTTAATCGTAAACGTGTTGGAAATTAATTTTGGAGTTACTTCCCCTGTTTTAGCTTATTACAAATTTGTGTTCCTAAAATATTATCTATCTTTGAAAATAGGAATAAAGTACCAATTAAATACAAAATTATATAAGAATGTTACCTTAAAGATTAAAACTGTCTTTGAACATACCAAAAAAAATATATTGCAATTCATTTTTGATAATCACACTTTTATCAATCCATGTTCTATCTAGACATTGTCAATTTAGATTATAATTGTATTTGGTGAAAGTTGTTAAGATGTAATCATACGATAAAATCGAGTTAGGACTAGCTAAACTATCATGACAAGTTAATTGGATGAAGTTAATATACTAAATAATTCATTGACAGAACAATGAAAAAAGTTGAGAGGGCCAAACTCGAGCTGAAAATTTTAAATGAGACAACTCTAAAATAGGAGATGTTTAGTTTATGCTGTTTTTTTTTTTTTGAGGGGTTATAGTTATAGTTATTTTGACTCTTTTGGTTAATAGTGATGTGATGTATGAACGTGTATTGCCATGTATTATAAACATGTAGTATGAATGACTTTTCTAATGCAAATTTTATAGAATAAATAATCAAAACAACAACTTATTATCTTTATTGTCAACATATACAGTAAAAAAACAATGTGAACTCATGATACACACAGAAAAGTAGACAAAAAAAATGAGCAGTGCCTTTTCCTATCATAAAAAGTGCCCTGCCCTCCACTGGCACCCTGCCCCTTTCAATTTCTAGCTGGAGCACTGCATTTTATACAATATCATATAAAACACTGCAAGTACATTTTTTATTGCATAAATAAAACAATTTTCCCTTAATGATGTACACGAAAACACTATGCAAACGAAACGGTAATGGAATTTCACTTCTCCATGAAATTGATCACTTCTCCCAACTCTCTCATGGAAGGAGAAGTCACTTCTCCCTCTCAAGAAACCTAGATTAGGCCCTGTTTACTGGTTCATTATAAAACCATTAGGTCTTTTGCATTTGGTTGGTAGACATATGACCTTTTAAAAGGTCAACCGGAAGTGACATTATTTCACCGGAAGTAGCCTATTTCATACTAATTCAATGTAAAACTACCTAAAAATCTTATATTTTTAGAATCAGTTTGAAGTAACAAATTATATAAACCAGAAGTGACTTCTTCTAACACCATTTTTTAAATTTCATTCTTTATTATTGAAGTTGAGGTGGAAAGACCTTCAATTGTTCTCTGAATAATTGCTTTATAATAATGTCTTTCCACTTTTCCATGGAAAGACCTATTGCTTTTGTTCTGATTATTATTTTTAGGTCTTTCCACTTTACGGTGGAAAGACCTTTTGCTTTTGTTCGGATTATTTTTTTTATTTTTTTTTTTCTTCTGCCGTCTGTTTTTTTGTTACTTGACATATCGAAAGGATTTTTGCCCATCATATTGTACAGCGATTATGATTTCACCATTCACCCTGCATGACCGAACGCTTTTCCTTATAGGAGTTATCTCCCCGCGACCCCTTTTTCTTGTTATTTTTATTTCTCTGTAACCGTAAATGATATCGACAAAAATATTCTTCCAACTTGTTCGTCTATTCTAAAGGATGTTTTGATTAAGTAAAACCGAAGTGATCCAATGACATCTTATGGGAGTTATTTCCCTTTTCAAATTTAACATAGGTGATATGATGAATAAATTCATACACCATAAGTCATAGAGACTTAAAGTCTTTTGATATGAAGTCCTTGGTTCATTTGGAGGAAGTTGAGGTCAAGGTCATAGGTCAATGTCATGTTCGAAATTTATTCCAAAGAAACCGTAACAGTTAATAAGATGCTTTCGCCAAATAATTGTTCACGACATGGCCCAACTTTAACCCGTTTAAGTCGAAGTGTTTCTGTCACCCTTTTTAGGAGTTTTCTCCCCTTATGCACTTGAAACCAGTATAACTCCTCAACCATACAAGTGAATGACCTGGGATCTTTCGATTTGAGATCACTGACCTATGACCTTGAAATTAAGGTCAGGGTCAAAGGTCAATTTGACGTTCCAGATTTGACCTTTGCTAAAAATTCATACTTGTTCATTATTAAACCATTAGGTCTTTTGCATTAGGTTGGTAGACATATGACCTTTTCAAGGTTCAACCGGAAGTGACATTATTTTAACCGAAAGTAGCCTATTTCACACTTATCTAATGACAAGAGGCTGTCGAGTGACAGCAAACCGGATTTTCCTGCAGAGGTCGAACCCTGAACAGTTGAGCAAGTATGGACACAACATTTAAGCTCTGAATTTGGATTATGATTGAATATTCATAATAGATTATTATCTAATTAATAATGAAAATGATATTTGCAAATCTGAACCCCAAACAGGATCATGTAAAAATTAAACATTAACACACACAACAAAAATAAAATACCACATAACAACTGTGACATCTACCTTCATAACACACATGACTTAAAAAAAATAGTTATAAAAGAAATTTTGATGTTATCATTACTGGTTCATGGAATAAGTTTGTGTTATTTCCCTTTGAACAGAAATATGGTTTAACATAGTACTCTAACATTAGATATGATTTCACTAAAAATAGTTCTCTAAAATTAGATATGATGTAACACAATGTATATCTATTTTCAAATTATAATCAAATATAATTAATAGTTCCAAAAATTTTTCTTTCATTTGTCACAATCTAGATCTGCAACTTATCTATCAACTTTATCTACACAATGTAATGTAATGAAATATATCCTTTAATAAAAATAGATTATTATCTAATTAAAGGAGTTCATTTCATAAAAAAATTATATATATAGCATTCAGAAAATTAGTTTATACAGAAAAACAAACAAACCTACCACAAAATTCTTCAAATAATTTACCAAAGAAAAGAAAAAAAAAAACTCAAAATGTCATTTATCAACAATACAATGTCTTTTAAAAATCTTTTAAAAAATGAGTTATTTCCCTTTGTACAGAAATGGATTAATTCATCAAAAATTGAATTGTTGGGAAAGGGCTATAACTGAACAATGAGAAAAGCTAAAATCGTGAAAATTGAACTTGACCTTCATTTAGTCACAGGAAACAACATATCTAAATTTCTTCAAAGCGTTTTCACGTAAATGAACGACCACTGTTGGCAGCCCCCCCCCCAAAATCAATGACAGATTTTTACTTCGAAAATTAGGTTGAAAAAGTACCTACAAAACTTATATTTTTAGAATCAGTTTGAAGTAACAAATCATATGAACCAGATGTGAGATCTTCTAACACCTTTTTTATCGAAATTGTGGTGGAAAGACCTTCAACTGAGAGCTCCAGATAAGCTGCGTATTTGCGTGATCACGCAATAAAAATAATTGAAATCCCAATGCAAGTGCCCATTGCAGCGTTCTAAAACCCAATTCATGCAAAGGAAAAACCCAATAAATTGTCAAAACCACGAGTTCTTAACGCTTTTAGTTGCTATCGTGTGCGTTATTTACCCTTATCTATTACATAGTCGTCGTGTAAATCTATTTTTGTAATATTGAAAATCAGAAATGTCCTTTCGTTCTTAAAATAGAGCGTTCAGGGATGATTCCACTATATAGTTTAGGGCCGCTTAGCGACCCTTAAATCGGCTGGCGGCCCCAAAAAAAATTACGTGAATATCAATTCCCAATTCAGGAAAAATAAAATAAAAATCGATATTTCCGGAAATGTTTCCATCATCGATTTAGGCAACTATATTTTTTTCATAGTTTGTCGTCAAAACGTTTTAAAATCCGGATAAGAATGCTGTCAACGATTTCACTTTATTTACAACGATTAAATTATGTCAACATGTGGCCTAAATGATTTGATGTTATTAGAGTATTTGATCTCGTAAAAGCAGATCGCCCAGCAGGTTGATAAAAAGATGCTTTTTGTCAAAATGGGTGTCATCAAGGCAGACATCGACAGAGAGCAAAATTCAAATTTTGATATAACATTGATGAATAAATGTTAATTGGCGCCGATCTCGTAAAAGGAGATTGCCCAGCAGAGCCGGTTATATAATATGATGAACATTTGTAAAAGAAATTATTTTATATTTTGTCAGGCTCTGTTTCCGCAAAAGTCATAAGTTTGAGCGTTTTTGAAAATATATGTGGATGATAGATCATTCATGAAATTATACGATGTCGACATTATGGAACTGTTTCAAAAGTTGTGAAGATGATCAAAATAATATTAAAATACAATGGTTCGATGCTTTAATTTCCTGTTTCTTAGAGTGACATCAAAAGTTAAACTATGGCAACTTTCTACATATTAAACAGCAAGCAAAAATTACAAAATATCTTATCAATTATAAAGTATATAAATTTTCGTAATTGCTTTTCTGAATTCGACAATTGGCCAGTTCAATTTGAAATCACTTTGAATCAAGGTAAATTTATAAAGATGATCTGTTGTTGAAAAAAATACCCAAATGGATGATTTTTTTCAGTGGTTTATGTTAGCTGATATATATATTATTGTAAAAGGCCTAGGTTACCATAGCTACATTGTAAGATGCAAGCCTACAAAAGATGGTGCATCATGTGCAATGATCTTTTAATGTAACAACTTCCCTGGTCTCAATCAAATAACTGTCAAGTGATCTGGTTATCACATATGATATATACATCATATTCAGTAGCCCATCCAGAATTATTCAAAATGTTACAACTTCTTACATAAGTGTACAGATGAAACTTAATATACATTTTCCGTTTTTACATGAAAATAATGTTATTTCATCTTAGATTTTATGCATAAAAAATTCCCAATTGGGATAAATATTCCCAATGTGATGGTCAAGGGACCCATTTGAAAACAGCTGGAATCATCCCTGAGCGTTGAAAGGGTCCCTGTTGAAAATTTCCGTTGCTTAAAGGTATACGTGGTGATAAAAACATTTCGATCTTCTCTGTCTTTATCCAATTAGCATTAGTGTCATAACTCTTTTCGTATTGCTCGAGATTTAACATTACACTTAGCAATGAATTAAAACGAAAGTAAATTTCCAGTAAAAATATTGAATAGAAGCATGTTTTTAGCTTCTTTTTGAGAGCTGAGGAATTATGACTCAGCTTATCAGTGTTATCAGGAAGCGTTCCTTGAACGCACGGGGTCGTGCAATGGCGCGTCCAGGGTGTGTTTGCGTGACTTAACGAGAAAAAGGGTTAGAACTCAATCAGTTGGAACATGAAAGGCCAAATCACTTGTATGAAGTCAGCATTGGAAACCAAAAGTTCTAATAAGGGACAAGTAAACCCAGATTTATGTAAATAAAATTAAACAAAAACAGTGTTTATTTTTAGTTCAAGAGTATATATAATATATATTTCATTTTAGTTGACAAGTGAATACACATATTAGTTTTTATGTAAATGTAGCTTGCCACTTTCTTTGTTTTTTGGTCTATTGTTTTGTATGCCTAAGATAAATGTATATGTAGCTGTCTTATTGGCAAGTGCAGTACAACATTGTCATTTATTTATCTGATGTTGCAGGATTATTTGTAAATTTCGCATTTGTCATCTATTCTTATGACTATTCAGTTTGGGTTATTTTGGGAGAAAAACGAAAATAAAGGCGTCCAGATATTGTTTCTGTCATCAGACCAACTTTTAAGTCATACAAGACTTCCAGTTTTAAAAACCTCCACATAATTTTCATAACTCGGGGACAGGACAATAATTTTCGCCTTGATAGAGACTCTTTTTAAATTTTATAGCAGTGATCGCCTTGGAGAAGAAACTTGAAATTGATAGTTAATAGCAAATACACTTTATTTATAGTATACATATGTTCACAGTATACAGAAACGCGAAAATAATGGAATTTAACAGAAAACAAAAAATAACGGACTTTGGAAAAAAAGGAGAGGGCTTAAAAAAATTGTCCTGTCTCCAAGTACCTATGAATTTTGATACCTTTTCTGAAATTCTCCAGACATAAAATCTTTTACAAAAATTCTCCCTACAACAGTTTACATACTTTCAACCAAGCTCTAAATGCCCGAGATTTCGCGGGTGTGTTCTAGTTTTTTTAAAGTAGGTCTGGCAAACAGGTGATAAGTGCAGCACTATCTTACAGCACTTAATGTTCACAAATATTACATAAAAATCTAAAAACTACTATCCACATCTACCCCCAAATAAACTGAATGGTGATGATATGTGCTCTAGAAAAGTAATAAGGTACTGTCCTATTAGTGCCTCCAGTAAATATAAGTTATGGAAAATACAAAACTTTGTGTTGAAACCGGACACAAATTAAACGTACAATTGCTCGTCAGTGTATAAACCAAATAAAACAGCTATCACATATAAAAGAAACATATTTAAGATGGATGAACATCTCTGTTTGATAAAATGTGATTATAACATGCCTAAATTTTAATATCGTGGTTGATGAAAAAACCCAATACGTTAAGGGCGTTAAGGAGCTTGGTGGTGAAAAACCCAATTAGAAATTTGCTTGAGGGTGAATTGGAATTAATAATGCAATTGAAAAACTATTTCACTCAATTAATTAAAAAATGGTGGGTAAAAACCCCAATTTGTGAATTCTTATCTGGAGCTCTGTTCAACTGTTCTCTGAACAATTGGTTTTTTTTTTTTTTTTTTTTTTTTTCCCGCCTAATTTTTTTGCTTCGCTGTTTGGTTGTTTTGCAAGATGTCGCTTAGATATTTGGTATATGATATCGAGCAGTTTATACACTTTTGAAACTGACACCACTTAACCAAATACTTTTCCATGTGAGAGTAACCTCCCCGAACACTGTTTTTCTTGTTATTTCTAATACTTCGCAACCGTAGAAGAAACTGACAAATTTATTTTTCCAAATTGCGCGTTATATCTTCAGGATATTTTGTTTAATTTTGACTGAGGCGGTATAGAGATTCCATATGAGAGTTATTTCACCTTCTGTATTTGATATTGACAAAAATATTTTTCCAAATTGTTCGTCTACTCTTAAGGATGTTTTGGTTAAGTTTAACCGAAGTGATCCAATGTCATCTTATGTGAGTTATTTCACTTTTCAAATTTAACATAGGTGATATGTTGAATAAATTCATACACCGTAAGTCATAGAGACCTAAAGTCTTTAGATATGAAGTCCTTGGTTCATTTGGAGGAAATTGAGGTCAAGGTCATAGGTCAATGTCATGTTCTTAATTTTGAACTTTGCTTGTTATCTTTATTCCAAAGAAACCTTAACCGTTAATGATAAGATGCTTTTGCCAAATAATTGTTCACGACATGGCGCAACTTCATTCTGTTTTTGATTGAAGTGTTTCGGTCACCCGTTATAGGAGTTTTCTCCCCTTATGCATTTGAAATCAGTATTACTCCTCAACCATAGGGTGCAATTAACAGTTTTTTTCTATGGCGTCATATTTTAAGGGACCATGCCTAAGTGACCCTTAGTGGTGGAATGGTTAATAAAGATACTTGTATAAAACTAGATATCACTGGAATTAGAATTTTCTCTAGTTTATATTGAAATAAAAATATAGTGTACTTTTAATATAGTAAAAAAGTTCTATCCAGAGAAAATGCGGAAAAAGTTGCCTAATCTGAACATAAAAACCTGAAATCAGGTCATGTGCATACCCATGTAAACATGATACAGGCACATTTCCCATAATCAAAACTGTATGAAATTCATAGGTTTTTATCTGGCCTTTAATAAAAATCTTGTTTCAGGGTACGGTTTCCTGCTTCGAAAAGAGCTACAGTGGCTGCAAATAAGTTTTCAATTTCCACTGCATAAAAAACAGGATGTTTACAGTGTTGTCTCCCCTCAAATCATGTATATTTAATCTAATTTTTAAAATTATTTTAATCATTCAACCTGTTTAAATTGAAAGCTAATTAACTAATTTTTACAATCAAATACCAATAAAATGCTCCACAGGGCGCAGCTTGATACGACCGCAGAGGTCGAACCCTGAATAGTTGGGGCAAGTATGGACACAACATTCAAGCTTGATACAGCTCTGAATTTGGATTGTGATTAAATATTTGACACAGCATAGGTTTCTGACACAGAATGAATGTGGTCTAAGAACTTAAAAATTTTAAATTGGACATTCACCTATTATGGTCCAATATCCAAAATCTAAATACACGGTTAGATTCAGCATATCAAAGAACCCCAAGAGTTCAATATTTGTTAAAATCAAACTAAGTTTAATTTTGGACCCTTTGGACCTTAATGTAGACCAATTTGAAAACGGGACCAAAAATTAAGAATCTAAATACACGGTTAGATTCGGCATATCAAAGAACCCCAATAATTCAATTTTTGATGAAATCAAACAAAGTTTAATTTTGGACCCTTTTGACCTCAATGTGGACAAAGTTGATAACGGGGCCCAAAAATCAAAAAACTAAATACATGGTTAGATTCAGCATATCAAAGAACCCCATATATTCAATTTTTGTTGAAATCAAACAAAGTTTAATTTTGGACCCCAATTTGGACCAACTTGAAAACTGGGCCCATAATCAAAATCTAAATACATGTTTAGATTCAGCATATCAAAGAACCCTAAGAATTCAATTTTGTTAAAATCAAACTAAGTTTAATTTTGGACCCTTTGGACCTTAATGTAGACCAATTTGAAAACGGGACCAAAATTAAGAATCTAAATACACGGTTAGATTCGGCATATCAAAGAACCCCAATAATTCAATTTTTGATGAAATCAAACAAAGTTTAATTTTGGACCCTTTTGACCTCAATGTGGACAAAGTTGATAACGGGGCCCAAATATCAAAAATCTAAATACATGGTTAGATTCAGCATATCAAAGAACCCCATATATTCAATTTTTGTTGAAATCAAACAAAGTTTAATTTTGGACCCCAATTTGGACCAACTTGAAAACTGGGCCCATAATCAAAAATCTAAATACACATGTTTAGATTCAGCATATCAAAGAACCCTAAGAATTCAATTTTTGTTAAAATCAAACTAACTTTAATTTTGGACCCTTTGGACCTTAATGTAGACCAATTTGAAAACGGGACCAAAAATTAAGAATCTAAATACACAGTTAGATTCGGCATATCAAAGAACCCCAATAATTCAAAATTTTTGATGAAATCAAACAAAGTTTAATTTTGGACCCTTTTGACCTCAATGTGGAAAAAATTGATAACGGGGCCCAAAATCAAAAATCTAAATACATGGTTAGATTCAGCATATCAAAGAACCCCATATATTCAATTTTGTTGAAATCAAACAAAGTTTAATTTTGGACCCGATTTGGATCAACTTGAAAACTGGGCCCATAATCAAAAATCTAAATACATGTTAAGATTCAGCATATCAAAGAACCCTAAGAATTCAATTTTGTTAAAATCAAACTAAGTTTAATTTTGTTTTGATGAAATCAAACAAAGTTTAATTTTGGACCCTTTTGACCTCAATGTGGAAAAAATTGATAACGGGCCCAAAATCAAAAATCTAAATACATGGTTAGATTCAGCATATCAAAGAACCCCATATATTCAATTTTGTTGAAATCAAACAAAGTTTAATTTTGGACCCGATTTGGACCAACTTGAAAACTGGGCCCATAATCAAAAATCTAAATACATGTTAAGATTCAGCATATCAAAGAACCCTCAGAATTCAATTTTGTTAAAATCAAACTAACTTTAATTTTGGACCCTTTGGACCTTAATGTAGACCAATTTGAAAACTGGACCAAAAATTAAGAATCTAAATACACAGTTAGATTCGGCATATCAAAGAACCCCAATAATTCACAATTTTGATGAAATCAAACAAAGTTTAATTTTGGACCCTTTTGACCTCAATGTGGAAAAAATTGATAACGGGCCCAAAATCAAAAATCTAAATACATGGTTAGATTCAGCATATCAAAGAACCCCATATATTCAATTTTGTTGAAATCAAACAAAGTTTAATTTTGGACCCGATTTGGACCAACTTGAAAACTGGGCCCATAATCAAAATCTAAATACATGTTTAGATTCAGCATATCAAAGAACCCTAAGAATTCAATTTTTGTTAAAATCAAACTAAGTTTAATTTTGGACCCTTTGGATCTTAATGTAGACCAATTTGAAAACTGGACCAAAAATTAAGAATCTAAATACACGGTTAGATTCGGCATATCAAAGAACCCCAATAATTCAATTTTTGATGAAATCAAACAAAGTTTAATTTTGGACCCTTTGGACCTCAATGTGGACCAATTTAAAAACGGGCCCAAAATCCAAAAACTTAATACACGATTAGATTCAGCATATTAAAGAACCCCAAGAGTTCAAGAATAAAACCCCATTGAAATTGGTCAAGAAATAAGTAATTTATACAAAGTATCTTCTTTTGCACAATACTGTGCAATTGAATATTTCTTGCAATTGCGCAATACTGTGCAATTGAATATTTCTTGCTATTGCACAATACTGTACAATTGACAATTTCTTGCTATTGCGCAATATTGTGCTATTGGATATTTCTTGCTATTGCGCAATACTGTGCAATTGAAGATTTCTTGCTATTGCGCAATACTGTGCAATTGAAAATTTCTTGCTATTGCACAATACTTATTATATAATAATTTACACATCCTGTTTGGTGTGTATCTCCTGCCATATCATTATTATTTGCTTTTAAATATAAATCAGAAATAACCAACTTAAAATGGAAAATTTTAAAGAAAAAAAAGGAAAAAAAGAAAGAAAAAAAATCCCCCCCCCAAATGTTTTGAACCCCTTATGATTCATCACCCCCAAACTCAATCCCAGCCTTCCCTTTGAGGTATGGTACCTTGCAGTACAATTTCAGAGAGATCCATACACTTGAACACAAGTTATTGTCTGGAAACTAGAAAATGCTTATTTTGGCCCCTTTTGGCCCCTAATTCCTAAACGTTTCAGGCAATTACCCCCAAACTCAATTCCAGCTTTCCCTTTGTGATATGGAACCTTGTACTACAATTTCAGAAAGATCCATACACTTACACACAAGTTATTGTCATGAAACTAGAAAAATGCTTGTTTTTTGCCCCTTTTTTTGCCCCTAATTCCTAAAATTTTGAGGCAATTACCCCCAAAATCAATCCCAGCATTCTCTTTGTGATATGGAACCTTGTGGTACAATGTCAGAGAGATCCATACACTAACATACAAGTTATGTCTGGAAGTTACAAAATGCTTATTTTGGTCCCTTTTGGCCCCTAATTCCTTAACTGTTGGTACCATAACCCCCAAAATCAATCCCAACCTTTCTTTTGTGATATTGAACCTTATGGTAAAATTTTATAGAGATCCATTCACTTAAACTAAAGTTAGAGTGCGAAAACCAATGCGTCTTCGGACGACGACGACGACGACGACGCCAACATCATACCAATATACGACCACAAAAATTTTTTTGCGGTCGTATAAAAACATGATACTTTTTCACCAATTATATGAATAAAAAGGGATTTCCCTCCATGGTTATTTTTAGTCAGGGAATAACCACTAGTTTTTTATACTAAACTGTTTATAGCACCCATACAAGTGAATGACATGGATTCCTTCCATTTGAGATCACTGACCTATGACCTTGAAATTGAGTTCAAGGTCAAAGGTCAATTTGAAGTTTTTGATTTTGATCTTTTCCCAAAAAATTCATACTGGTTCATTATAAAACCATTAGGTCTTTTGCATTAGGTTGGTAGACATATGACCTTAAAAAAGGTCAACCGGAAGTGTAATTATTTCTACCGGAGGTAGCCTATTTCATACTTATTTAATGAAAAAGTACCTAAAAATCTTATATTTTTAGAATCAGTTTGAAGTAACAAATCATATAAACCATAAGTGACATCTTCTAACACCGTTTTTTAAATTTAATTCTTTATTAACGAAGTTGAGGTAGAAAGACCTTCAATTGTTCTCTGAACAATTGGTTTTTAATTAAGGTCTTTCCTTTTCCAAAAGGGAAAGACCTTACTGTATTTCTTCTGATTATTAAGGTCTTTCCTTTTCCAAAAGGGAAAGACCTTACTGTATTTCTTCTTCTTCTGATTATTATTATTATTATTATTATTATTATTATATTAAGGTCTTTCCTTTTCCAAAAGGGAAACCCTTTACAGTATTTCTTCTTCTTCTGATTATTATTATTCTTTTTTTCCCGCCAAACTTTGACAAATTTTCCCTCCGTAACCATAAGACATGTCGCTTTCAGGTTCACACTTTGTAACGGTGTCACAAATACCTATCCGGAACTCACCCTGTGAGTCATAAAATTTTGTCTGTCCGGAGTGATCTGCCCAAAACCTAAAAACCTTGACCGAAAAGATTTGACCTTGCCGCACAACTTTGTTACATTTGGACCAAAGAGATTTGACCTTGCCGTAAGGGGCATAACCCAGCTAATAGTTTCTGAAAAGACAAAATTAGCTTTAAACTATTAAACCAAAGGTTCTAGACCAATGGGCTCTTTAGCAATAATATTCGTGACTAATGACCTTGACAAAGGTCACAAGATAAAAGGTCAAGGTCATGCCCCAGATAGCCAACTATGTGTTTGTGACCTTATATAAAGGGTAACAAGTGTGTTTTAAAGCTTCTTTAACGTTGACCTTGACCTTTAACCCTTATATGTACAGGAATCGTCAATTATTTGGGTCATCAAGGCACAACTTTGGTACATTTTGACCGAAGAGATTTGACCTATCTGCAAGGGCATAATCCCCATTAGCGGTTTCTTAAAAGACATAATTAGCTTTTACTCTTAAACCAAAGTTCCTAGACCCATGGTGTCTTTAGCAAGGACACTGGGGACCAATGACCTAGACAAAGGTCATAAGGTCAAGGTCATGACATAGATCACAAATTTTATGTTTGTGACTTTATTTTAAGGGTTTTATGCGTGTTTAATGCTTTTCAATGCATTTTGCATCTATTTAAACATATATCTTACATTATGAAAAGGAAAGACCTCTCAATTGTTCACGAACAATTGACACTTTAATTATTATCATTATTAAGGTCTTTTTTTTTGCAAAAGGGAAAGACCTTACTGTATTTCTTCTGATTATCATTATTATTATTATTATTCCTTTTTTGCCAAACTTTGACAAAGCAGGAGTCAAAATTAACTCTATAAGGCCAGTAGCCAGCTGGGCTACTAGACTTGAAAATCAGTTAGCCCAGACAAAAACTTAGTAGCCCACTTTGCTTCACTATCACCGTTGAAGCCCGCAAAGCGGGCGGAACTTGCTAGGGGGGTTTGGGGGCATGCCCCCCCCCCAAGAAAATTTTGAAATTTTAGACTCAAAATCCTGCATTCTGAGCATACTTCGAGGTGATTTAGATGCTTGGGAAAAAGTAAATTTTGTCTTATTTTTGTTGTTGACTTCAATCAAATTTAATAAAAAAAATAATTTACAAAATGGGAATTTTAATTCATGCCCCGATCTGCCCTGTGTACATGTACCAGTTTTTTACATATCTTTTTTTATTAGACAACTAAAGAATTTTCTGTCCTTGAATACATGTAGATGATAGATGAAATATTTAATTATATTTCTATAATAATCTATTTTATTAAATATCTTGGTCGATTTATTTTGCGTAACTACGTACATTTGTAAACAAATGACCCCCCTTTTTTCTCAAAAGACTTGTACACGTATTTCAAAAGCATTGTCATAAAATTGATATAGCCTCTGATTTTCTCTTTTCTGTAAACTGTTCAGTAAGTAGGAAACTAAAATCATTTTGAACTAATGTTATTTATTTGTAGTCGACAATATTCTACTTTCGTTTTTGACCTTCATTCTCTGGACACCACGTGGTCTTTGAAAAGGGAACTTCAAAAGGTACTGTTTTCCAGATTCTTAACAACATTATATATTATACTTTCTTTTATTTGACTGATATTATTTCATAACATGCTATTGTCATCTTCTCTGACTTTCTTCGCTTTCTTGAAGCCAATACCAAACAAACAGGGTATTTGATCGCTTCATATTGTTAATGATCATCGGAACGTCTCTCTTGTTATCTTCGCACACATACGATACTTTCCGACTTTAAATAGACGACCAATCAGTGACATGAATTCCCGTTAACTATATTTAGTCAAAGGTAAACATTGATTTTACATCCTTGTTTATCGCGACTGCGACTTTGCGACAATACGACTCTCGACACTTGCCTGTAAACATTTTAAAAAGATTTTTTTTTCTTTTTGAATTTATATTTTTGTCAGTGAAGTAGCCGGCACTTGGAGCCACGGTAAACGGCGGATTTCCGTTAGTTGAGTACTTTTTTCAATTCGCCACCTGGGCTACCACAACTGAATAAAAAGATCGCCCAGGTCAATTTCTGGTCGCCATTGGCGACTGTTAATTTTTTTTCCCTGCAAAGTTAGCAGCCTTAACCGTAAGACATGTCCCTTTCAGGTTCACACTTTTTATCGGTGTCACAAATACCGATCCAAAACTCAACCTGTGAGTCATAAAATTTTGTTGGTCCGGAGTTATCTGCACAAAAACCTATAAAAGAGCAGAGTTCCAATGTCCCCTGCGTTGCACATATTTTAAATATCCAAGGTACAAGGGCAATAAATAAAAAAAAACACTTTTTTTTGTTCTTTAAAACTTTTTATTAATATCTTAAGAGCAAATGCAATGTGATTTCCATTATAATTTATATTTCCAAGGGGCATAACTCGTTAGAAATATTTGATCAGAACTTATTTTCGAAAGTGTCAAAGACATTGCTGATATAAACCTATGGTATAAGTTTCATAAAATTCTGACATGAATTGAACACATGAGAGCAATAACATTGCAATTTTCCATATAAATAATATTTCCAAGGGGCATAACTCTTTTAAAATTATTTATTGGCACTGATTTTCAAATTTGCCCAAGACATTGCTTATATATACTTATATGCGACCAAGCTTAGCGAAAGATAGTGCCAGTGTATGTAATGTGCGAATCCTGAAATGTCATTTTCACTGTATCCGAGATGAATTTCTGATGAAGAATGATAAATAAACAGACGACAAATTCATGATTTTTGAATAAAATAAGAAATAATATATAATATGTACTGTTTTTATAAATTCATGATATAGGTATGAGATGCGAATGGGTTTTCATCGCGCCTACAGCCATCCAGGTACAAAATTGATACACAAATAGATAAATATTAAGAATAGTTCACGAACAGAGCGTGCAAGAGATTTAAAAGTAGCAGTTAAGTTTCATTTGCAGAAAAATGTACCTTTTAAAATAATGATTAATGTTGTATAACTTAAAATAGGTTTTGTTATTCAGCTTGTTGATATTCCACTAAGCTGTTTTCGTTATGCGATTCATGTTTACTGTCGAATAATGACACTAGACTTTCATTTTCACTGTAGGGCGATTCATTTCTACTGTACATGCGATGCATTTTCACAGAAGGAAATTAGTTAAGTTTCAATATATAAAGTCTTAATTCAGCCGAATCTCTAACAAAATTTATGAAGTTAGAAGGATTGATTATATATACATACACTCATACCACATCTTCTTATATCTATTTAGTGAGTGAAAATCTAAGGTAATATATCAATAAATTCCTTTAAAATGGCATTTATTGCTAATATAGTCAATTCTATTTTCTCTAAAAATTTCGGCGGAGGACATTTGTCAATATCCAGATCTATATGTAGGACAAAAATTATCCTTTCCTATGACACGCCATCATTGAATACATATATCTTGGACAGTTAAGCCAATTCACGTCACCGAAAAAGTAGTTTCTGTTTGGTCTAAATCTACATTGCATACTAATAAATTAAACGTTATTAGAGCCATTTCCCTAATGCATGTAGTTTAAAGATGTGGTTGGCTTGCTTGCTTTGTTTGTATAAATGTTTGCTTAAGCATTGTAATTAAGATTGAGCAAACATTTATACAAACAAAGCAAGCAAGCCAACCAAACTTTAAACTACAAGCATTAATAGGAAAATAGCTCTAATGGTTGCATTTTAGATAACAAAGAGCATTCACAAAACGATCTTCATTTCACAATTGAATGAGTGGAAACGTTTTCATCTTGCACAAACAATTGTCGCTTGGATGACTTGATAATTGATAATTTTTCATGCCATTGTGTATACGTCTAATACAGTAAAGAAAGTTCAAGCAATAGTCGAGTCACCTTAATGTATTTTTTAATTTCTTTTGAATCGGTGTTACAAATAAGCAAATACGCAATTGTAAGATAACAAGGAAATATTGAAAATAGTTTATTATTACATGTTTAAATGGTTCTAATGGTTTACTTTTACAAATTGTGACTTGGATGGGGAGTTGTCTCACCGCCGTACAGTTGATTCCGGACGTTAATCGCTTCTCTTCGCGATATAGGTAGATAGACCGTTCTTATATTTTCATCAAAGAGACGCACTGTTCAGATAAGTATTCAATATTTACTAAAACAAAGTTTACTGCTCCTGGCAGCATTGTATATCATTCATATTACATGAACACCATGTGACTTTAACAACAAATCACAAAATACACGGTAGCATTCTAAAACTTTAATAGGAAAATTCGTCGTAGAAATACGTTATATTCATGAATATTCTGCTCCAGTAAATTTTCGGATCCATGACAAGCTAATAGCAAACTCACCAACAATATTTAATATGCATGATATGAATGTTGTTATACCCGTGTATATTTAAGTAGGATTCTACGACTAGCTTGCATTTCATGTGTAAATATCATCAATATTTAAGTCATTTAAAAACTATTTTCAGTTGTTGCATGTCGAATTTACATATAAAACAACAATGAAAATTCATCGCACCTTCAAAAATTCCACATCAGAAATGATTGTACTTACAGTGATAATTCATCGCATCTATAGTTAAAATGAATCGCATACAATAATTACTATTATGGATTCTGCTGCTTTAATTACACTTTTTTGGACTTTAATCCTGTTATTACACATTAAAAAGTTATATTCTAATGAAATTGTGTTAAAACATACATTCAAATCAATTATTTTGTATTTTCAAAAGGTAAACAAACGCAATTTTTCCCATCATCCTTTATTCTACAATAGACATACTCGCATACAACAGTGAAAATGAACTAACTGGATACCTACTTTATATACACTGAGTGCGACGTAATCAGTTAAACAAACTTTATTAGATTAACTCGTAAAGGAACGATCGTTTTCATTGGTCGATTCAAACCTTCGACCTCACACATGCGAAAATAGAACAGGCGTACTATAAGTTGAATGGGCTGATCAGTATTCACGTAACCGGTCAAGTTGTTATAACCTTCCATCGTCGTATTCACGTACATCGATTGTGTTCTTGATTATCCCATAGCAATTCTAGCTTTTATATGTAAAATTCATTGAATTCATAATTTTGTGCAATAGTGAAATTTTAAACTTTAAAATTTTAACAGGTTTCACATCGAACTATTTAATTCAACTGTCTCCTCTCAGTTGGTTCTGGATTAAGAAATCTACCATTTTATTTTGATGGGAGTGGGGCCTTGGATGAAACATTTTGTTCTTTTTTTTAGTTGTAATCTCTGTCCTGTCTTTTTATTTTTAAATCTATTTGGTCCTGCCTTTTTTTATTGATTTGTCCAGATTTTTTTTTACATAAATCGTCATCCGGCCTTTTTAGCCAAGTTGCTCATCCTGACTTTTCATATCTTTCGCAAGTTTTAGGTATTCGACTAAGAATAGTGTGATTTTTTTCTGATTCATTTTACTTAATTTTGAGAAAAAATCCCGAAATTATAGTAAATTCAGAACATGTAACCAACCATACTTTGTTTAGAGAAAAATGGAGATGGCACAGTGGAAGGAAATGTACTTTATAAACTCTAGCGATATACTTAATGAATTTTATAATTAAATGTTTTGCTATTCTCGGTTGAAAAACGAACGTAAATTATATATTGTAAATATTTAAATAGTTACATAGAAAACAATCAGTTTTAAAGTCATATGAAACCTCAAATTTAAAAAAAATGATGCATATGTTTTTTTATAACTAAATGGATAGTTTTCACTATAAAACCTATGTACACATACTTTTTTCTGAAGAAAACTCTATGATTTGTCCACATTTAGATAAAGTTTACTTTTTTAATTGCTTGCTTCCAGGAAACAATTCACCGACATATTTTCCGTATGCAAAGTGACCTTAGCGTGAACCTTCTCGTAAAAATCCGGTGATCGCAATACGCATGGATCTCTCGCTGAAATAAACAATTATCTGATTGTACATATTATACACGTGCTCAATATCCATGCTTCTTTGTTGATTATTTACTATAAGGTGACAATCGATAATCTTCGGCTTCAAAGCACGACAAATAATTAGCCGCCATATTTTCACATTATAACAGACATATAGAAAAAAAAATGACGATTATATGATATATTTGCATAAAAAATGATAACATTGTGCACAGAAGACTAAGTTTATAATAAATACATGCATTGGTTCCATATTTTTCACCAGTCACTCGTTTCATATGACTTTAAAAGCGTGTTTATTCATTAAATGTATTGATAAAAAGGTGGGTCCCTTCTTGTACATGCATTCAGTCATCCTTATTTATAATTTCTTAATATTTCGTTTATCAGTTTATCTTACATGTATGATTTTGTATTTCATTTTAAATACGCATGCATACTACACGTCACTTTTGCGTATAGTTCAACAATGTTATGCAAATCACAATTCTTACGGTATGAAATTAAAAGATAAGTTTTCAGCCAATTAAAATCGAAAACAGTACATTTATATTGTTCCTTATAAACTACGATATATATTTCTCACAAGTATTTATTTATTTTTTTAGTTCCACACATACAAAAGAAAAAATATTCGCCGATGTAACATTTCAATCCTTTTTACACCAACATGCCTTCACTGAATTCATTTGAATTTCGTGGTGACCATGATACTACATTGCATACTACGTCTTCATTCACGTGTACAAATGATACGATTATTGTTGTTTTGTTACTATATTTCGGGACAATTTGCTCCGTTTATATCGTAGTTTCTGAATGACCAAACGCTTAGCTACTGTGTAACGTTCTGTATGTTCGTTTTATAGCATGAAAACACTAAAAGAGGAATGTGCAACCCATCATAAATTATTGTAATTATTGTAATGGATCAGTATTATGAGATCCTTATTATAAGTAACTACGACATTGAAAGAAATTACAAGTGGTTCCTTAATCGTCCGTATAAAAGCGGCACATGCATTTTATTTTATCCTTATATTTTTCATAATGAGGTACAAGATAATTATGTTGCTGCAGTATAATATTTCGACACAACTATTTGAAATTCACACAACATTTATTTAATTCTTTTGACCAAAGATTTGTAAACTATAGACGGGTTTATCTGTAATTGACCTAGAAAACATGGGCGCATCCATTAACCTCTCACTTGACCGATCTGCCATTACAACCGTGAAAAATAACGCACATGTATTGATCAAAACATTATCAATTTTCTGTTTACATTTGTATTTCTTTTATTTTCTGATTTATTTTACTATGGATGCTGCCGAAAGTTATAAAAAACATAGAAGCATTTCTTGTGCAGTTAATAGTTGTACAAATAATCGTAAAAAACTTCAGGTGTGGAAAAAATCAATATGCGAATTACACAACGAGTTGCACAATGACTGCCCTCATTTGATTCCATATACGTCTTATGTGATGCCTTCAGACGAGCCAACAAACCTGACTGGATCAAAGCCGTATAAACATAAAAAAAACTGTGCATAAACAGGTTTTTGTATGGTCCGGACATTTTTTTTTTTTGGATGATGCACTACTGCACACAATCCGTTTTTTTAAAATAAAACTTGTTATGAAAGTAAAATAACACTGGCCGACGAATGTTTACACGTTGTAAAACGACTGTTAAAACTTAAATTAATCTATAAAATTAATCCGATGACTACAGTGTATCTGTCTCTTTTGTATAGAAGATCCACCGCGACATTTGTCGTGGAAGCGGTAAAATGTCTGAATTAACCATAAATGAAGCTAATAACCAACCCGAGGCTACATGCAGTTATAATTGCAAGCAAATCAACCCAGTGTGAAGAGACGAACTTTTTCATTCATGACGACTTCTATAGTATCTTTATGCTGCAAAATGGACAGACATTCCAACAATATTAACTCAGACAAAATATTGTTTACAGAGGAGTAAGGAGTTCAAAATTAAATAAGGGGGAACCTCGTCATCTGTTTAAGAAATATTATGAATGACAGTGACGCCTTATTATATACTGATGTAACTAAGTTTTCTTAACTTTAGTGGAATAACTACACAAATTTAATTTTCAACTACGATATTGCAGACCAGCTGTTGCTCGATCGTACAGATGAGGTTAACACTTAGTTTGATATTTGTTTTTTTGGGACGGCGCTTTAATATTTCGAAAAGTAAGGCTTGTAAAATATTTTATTCCTGGGTGCAGTTCTTGCTGAAAAACTTAAAGGTTTTATATATATATATATATGTAGGCCTGTGTGCTTATAGTATATATTCACTTTTTTTTCTTTATAAGACGTATACAGTTACTTCTGTCATAGGCGGATCGGGGCGGGGGGGCCTTGGGGGCCCAAGCCCCCCTTTTGTCGGAAAAATTTAGTTGATTATATAGGGAATCACTGAAGCATGACTGGAGCGGGCCCCCATTAGGCCAGTCAGAGGCCCCCCCTCCCCCTTATAAAAAGTTCTGGATTCGCCACTGTTCTGTTGATTTGAACTTTCCTCAGTAGATTATTCTGTGCATGAATTCTAAAATTTTATTCATTAGAAAAGATTTTTCAAAGGTCTAACTCTTGGTAATCAAATAGTTTACTAGAACCTACGAAAACGTAGCTATAATCCTACAACCCGAATTTCCGACAGTTCAGTAGTCCGACGGTCCGATATACACCCCTAATGTTATACTGTAATACTGTATTTCACTGTATTATATACATCAGGGACTTATATAAGAGTATAATACGGATTAAGGATGAAAATCTACGAGACCTTTGTTTTGGAGTGGTTGGGAGGGGAGTTGGCAAAACACTAAATGACGCTTCTAAAACATAACTAATCATTGCTTTGAAATTACATGTTAGAGTCTTTGGTGGTTTAATGGCATTCATTTATATTAAGCACCGGCTGGATCATGATGTTATATACTATACATACTATAGTAGTTGTATGTCGAGTAATTTTCTGCAAAAGAAATTGGAATCGAACACATAATAACTATAGGAATACATGGGCCGTGAAAGTTCAAAACTTCTCAAGCCCATATTCTAATCGCAAAGTTATATCTACATATGGCCCGGGAGCTTGGCTATAATCCAACACCCCGAAATTCCGACAGTCCAGTAGTCCGACAGTCCGTTAATCCTAGTCCGATGGTCCGACACGAAGCCGTGTTGCTGCAAAGGGTATGGATCTCGTCTTCATATAAGCTTATAAGCACATTGCCGAAACGCCAGCAAAAAAAATTTAAAAAATGGAATGCGTTAAAATGGTATAAAAAAAAATCCTATACTATTTGAAAAGTTAGGGAGCTACCGTTTGATTTTTATGGGGGGGTAGGATGAAATTTGAAAAAAAAAGAAAAGGAGTTCTGAGTTTAAAAAAAAGTCAGGATAAGCAACTTGGCAATAAAAAAAGGCAGAATGACAATCTATCTAAAAACAATTTATTTAAAAAAAGTTAGGATAAATTAATAAAAAAGGCAGGACCGAATAGAGTGAAAAATAAAAAGGCAGGACAGATATTACAGCAAGAAAAAATACAGGACAAAATTTTTTCATCCTAGCCCCAACCTCCATAAAATCAAACGATACCTTAATATATTCATCATGTCAATGTTGATAACAAGAATGTCTGTTTACATACATTTTGTACATACGCATGCACTTGCATGTTTAATGTATAATGTGGTTGAATGTGATATGTCGCATGTATTAGATGTATTCTTCTCATATCTGAGGGGCGTTCGCCCCGAAGATATGAAACGACTACATCGGATTGAATTACATAGAAGCAATAAATTTTTTTTTATCTGTTCTCTTGTTCTAAAGATAGCATAAGTTTTGATAAAATAGAAATAGGGTTATTATCTCAAATTTTCAAGATGCAATAACTTTCAGAAGATGTTTAGTCTTAATGAATTGCGTCAAATTTTCTGTCATCAAAATAATATCTTATCACTGATTTTGCATGGCAATATAAATCGCTGTACTTCCAATGGAAAACATATATAAAATAGCAATTCTCTAACCAAAACATGATTTAAGATTTACTCAACACAAAAAACGTTTTCAGAATGTCAATTTATTATGAAACAATGAAAAAAATCGAGTTTTGGTTAGTGTATTGCTATAAATATTTATTTTTTTCATTGTTTCATAAAGAAACAAAACCATACGCGTAGGGTGCGAACAGACCTTTTTGGTGCGAACGTGTAGGGTGTGAAAGTTCATCCGGTTCGTATGGGATCAGTGTGGCCCTGTACAAGACGTCATACTGACTGATTTGATAATTTTCTGTGTGAAAAAATATATCAATTTATAAACGTTCCATGTCTATATAGGCATATATTTCAGAGACAAGTGACCGCGTGTCGGACTATCGAGCTGTCGGATTATAGGACTGTCGGACTATCGGGCTGTCGGATTATAGGACTGTTGGACTACAGGACTGTCGGATTATGGGACTGTCGGATTATAGGTCTGACCCCTATGGCCTGACGCATCGATAGCATATATAGCGCAATTAATGCGGACACCAAAGTAATACGAAGATGTCACTCAATTTTGAGCATTATACGTAAGTCAAGCAAAAAGCACAAAACTCTCGTCTCTGTAGGAACGTCGGATTAGTGGATTATTAAATTTTAGGACTGTCTCACTATAGGTCTGACCACAGAAATTTCTATGATTTGATAAAATTGTACCTGGTTTTTCTGATATATCACATTCGACCGGTCAAGACTATTTATTTTTTATTTATGTATGCGTTATAATTATTAATATTATGATTACCAAATGATTATAATCGACATGTAACCTGGGATTAGTATTCGTATAAAATTTATAATGTCCCGCGTGTAACATATCAAATACAGATATATTTTAAGGACACGACACCTGACCTGCAATACACTTAGAATCCTTATCTAATTACTTTATTATCTATAGCACATATAATTTTGCCGAGTTCAAGTACGACTTCACATTCTTGTGTTTACATTTAATTATATGCGGTCAGGGCATTTAGATCTATATCTTCTTTATATTTTTTCACGGTTGTAATGGCGATCGTACTACGACGACGCCTAGGAGTCGCGTCACAAACTAAGGCAGATAATCGGAAAAACCTGTCTATACATTGTCAAATCCTTGTTTTTACGTTCGTAGTAACATAGTACATTCCATAGTCAGTCACCTGTGTCAATTCACGTGCACACTACGATTGTTGTTTGTATTTGAATCTTTCGGCCAATGAAATGAGACGTTACAAGTTGTTTGTTTGTGATACGCCAGAATGTTATCAATGAACTATCAAACGCTAAAGTTGACTGCATTTCAGTGTAAACCTATGATTTAAGTTTCATAAAATTCTGGCAAGAATTGAACACATGAGAGTTCTTAAGATGCAATCTCCATATAATTTATATTTCCAAGGGGCATAACTCTTTTAAAAATAATTGATCAGCACTGATTTTCGAATTCGTCCAAGACATTGCTGATATAAACCTATGATATAAGTTTCATAAAAATCTGGCAAGAATTGAACAAATGAGAGCGTTAAGGATGCAATTTTCCATAAAATTAATACTTCCAAGGGGCATAACTCTTTTAAAAATTATGGATCGGCACTGATTTTCAAATTCATCCAAGACATTGCTAATATAAACCTATGATATAAGTTTCATAATAATCTGGCAAGAATTGTACATATGAGAGCGCTAACGATGCAATTTTCAATATGATTAATGTTTTCAAGGGGCATAACTCTTTTAAAATTATTTATTGGCACTGATTTTCAAATTTGCCCAAGCCATTGCTAATATAAACCTATGATTTAAGTTTCATAAAATTCTGGCAAGAAATGTACACATGAGAGTGTTAACGATGCAATTTTCCATGAAAATAAATGTTTCCAAGGGGCATAACTCTTTAAAAATAATTGATCAGAACTGATTTTCGAACTCGTCCAAGACATTGCTGATATAAACCTATGATATAAGTTCAGGATCATACCCTGGTTCTTCGTTAAATTTGGATCGAAAAGATTCACTCATTGGTAGGGTTATGCCCCTTCGAAAATTTACCAATGTCAGTTGGCCACTTAAACTCAGATACTGTAAGTCGTACCCACCTAGGATCTTCACCAATGATCATCAATTCATGTGACCTTGAAAATAGCTCAAGGTCAAACTTTTACATTAACCTTGACCTTTGACCTTACACCTTGTTAAGGGATAATCTCAGAAACCATTATACTTACAGAAGTCTTGAATAGTGGAAAATGTTTGGGTCATTAAGGCACAACTTTGTTACAACTTGAGCGAAGAGATTTGACCTTGCCGTACGGGGCATAACCCCTGTTAACGGTGTGCAAAAAGACAAAATTAGCTTGAACTCTTAAACCAAAGGTCCTAGACCCATAGGGTCTTTTGTATTGACATCTAGGACTAATGACCTTGACAAAGGTCAGAAGGTCAAAGGTCATGTCCTAGTTAGCGAATTTTTGTGTTTTTGATGCTATTTTGAGGGTTTTATGTGTGTTTTCAAGCTTTTTAAGGGTTGACCTTGACCTTTGACCTTACAACATGTTATGAGATATCTCTAAAACCATTACAATTACAGAATTTTGGATTAGTGAAAAATATTTGGGACATTAAGGTGCAACTTTGTTACATTTTGACCAAAGAGATTTGACCTTTCTGTAAGGGGCATAACCCTGATTTACGGTTTCTGAAAAGACAAAATTAGATTTAACTCTTGACACAAAAAGTCCTAGACCCATGAGGTCTTTTGCAACGACAATGTGGACCAATGACCTTGACATATGGTCAAAGTCAAGGTCATATCCCAGTTAGCGAATTGTGTGTTTGGCCTAATTTTAGGGGTTTTGTGTGTGTTTTAAAGCTTTCCAATGCATTCTATATCTACTAACACATATAATCTACATTATGGAAAGGAAAGACTTCTCATTTGTTCAGGAACAATTGACATTTTAATTTTATTTTTCTGTCCTTTTGATTTGATTTGATTTTTGGTGTTTTTACGCCACTTTTAAGCACCGCTTTTGGGCTATTTCATGGCGGTCAGTTTTTATTGGTGGAGGAAGCCGGAGTGCCCGGAGAAAACCACCGACCTTCGATAGGAAAACTGACAATCCTAGTCAATTAAGATTGGAGTCGAGTGCACCCGCACCAGCGGGGTTCGAACTCACAACCTCAGTGTTGGCTGGCTAGTGATTACAGTAGTAACTACTTAGACCACTCGGCCACCGAGGCCCCTTTCTGTCCTTTTGTTTTTAAACTGTACAAAAATGCAATAGATTTATTTTTAGTATCAAAATACCGTACTTCTAAAAACACACATGCGATAAGACTTTTTATCGTTTTTTCACCTTCAAAGACAGTAACAGTTAAAAATAATAAATTTAGGGATAGAAATAATTGTTTTTTATCTGTCCAAGTGGGCTTACACTTTTCTAAATTCACTTGCCCTTCAAAATTGAAGAGAAATTACCTCCTGGATATGCTGTAATGTGTTTACATTATAAAAACATCCAATATAAAATTGTTTTAGTGACAAACAAAAGTAATGTAACATTTTATTGGATTTTGACATGAAAATTTGTGGACTAAAAATATCTTAGAGTTTCTTTATATAATATTTCCGGTTTCTTCTTTCATTATCATATGTCTTTTGGTTTTAAATTCTAGAGTTTATATTTCTTATCTGTTTTTTGTCACCTGCGGCAAATTTTTTAAAATTTATTTATTTGCATTTGATCAGCAAACCCAGAATTAGCCTTATCTGCTTCTGGAATCTGATGGGATATTGCATTGTATACATTTCTGGTTTATAACCAGTTTAAAGCGGCCATTTGTCGAAGTTGTTTTTGATAGTCACATATGTTTTTACTCCATTTTACACATTACTTGTGGACTTTTTTTGGCAGAAAGCTAGCATTTGAACAAAAAGAACATCGCTGTCATAAATAATATACTTTTGAGATCGTTTGGGAATTTTTCCTCCCAAAATTGAGAAAATGTGATTATTTCTGTTTTGGGCTTGTTATTGGTCCTCGGCCATCTGCATTGGCCTTTGGCTTTGGCCAATACAGCAAGCCTTGGAATAATATCATAATATACAGTGCTCAAGCTAGAAATTGAAAGGGGCAGGGTGCCAGTGGAGGGCAGGGCACTTTTTTATCATAGGAAAAGGCACTGCTCATTTTTTTTGTCTACGTTTTTGTGTGTATCACGAGTTCACATTGTTTTTTAACTGTATATGTTGACAATAAAGATAATGAGTTGTTGTTTTGATTATTTATTCTATAAAATTTGTATTAGAAAAGTCATTCATACTACATGTTCATAGTACATGGCAATACACGTTCATACATCACATCACTATTAACCAAAAGAGTCAAAATAAACTTAATAAACTTACTATAACCACCCCCCCTTCCCCCCCGTTTCCAATAAATAAAATGCTCCGCAGGGCGCAGCTTGATACGACCGCAGAGGTCGAACCCTGAATAGTTGGGGCAAGGATGGACACAACATTCAAGCTTGATACAGCTATGAATTTGGATTGTGATTAAATATTTGACACAGCATAGGTTTCTGACACAGAATGAATGTGGTCTAAGAACTTAAAAATTTTAAATTGGACATTCACCTATTATGGTCCAATATCCAAAATCTAAATACATGGTTAGATTCAGCATATCAAAGAACCCCAAGAGTTCAATTTTTGATGAAATCAAACAAAGTTTAATTTTGGACCCTTTTGACCTCAATGTGGACAAAGTTGATAACGGGCCCAAAATCAAAAATCTAAATACATGGTTAGATTCAGCATATCAAAGAACCCCATATATTCAATTTTGTTGAAATCAAACAAAGTTTAATTTTGGACCCGATTTGGACCAACTTGAAAACTGGGCCCATAATCAAAATCTAAATACATGTTTAGATTCAGCATATCAAAGAACCCTATGAATTCAATTTTGTTAAAATCAAACTAAGTTAATTTTGGACCCTTTGGACCTAAATGTAGACCAATTTAAAATGAGACCCAAAATTAAGAATCTAAATACACGGTTAGATTCGGCATATCAAAGAACCCCAATAATTCAATTTTGATGAAATCAAACAATTTTGTTAAAATCAAACTAAGTTTAATTTTGGACCCTTTGGACCTTAATGTAGACCAATTTGAAAAGGGACCAAAAATTAAGAATCTAAATACACGGTTAGATTCGGCATATCAAAGAACCCCAATAATTCAATTTTGATGAAATCAAACAAAGTTTAATTTTGGACCCTTTGGACCTCAATGTGGACCAATTTAAAACGGGCCCAAAATTCAAAAACTAAATACACGATTAGATTCAGCATATTAAAGAACCCCAAGAGTTCAAGAATAAAACCCCATTGAAATTGGTCAAGAAATAAGCAATTTATACAAAGTATCTTCTTTTGCACAATACTGTGCAATTGAATATTTCTTGCAATTGAGCAATACTGTGCAATTGAATATTTCTTGCTATTATGCAATACTGTACAATTGACAATTTCTTGCTATTGCGCAATATTGTGCTATTGGATATTTCTTGCTATTGCGCAATACTGTGCAATTGAAGATTTCTTGCTATTGTGCAATACTGTGCAATTGAAAATTTCTTGCTATTGCACAATACTTATTATATAATACTTTACACATCCTGTTAGGTGTGTATCTCCTGCCATATCATTATTATTTGCTTTTAAATATAAATCAGAAATAACCAACTTAAAATGGAAAATTTTAAAGAAAAAAAGGAAAAAAGAACCCCCAAAATTTTTGAACCCCTTATGATTCATCACCCCAAACTCAATCCCAGCCTTCCTTTGAGGTATGGTACCTTGCAGTACAATTTCAGAGAGATCCATACACTTGAACACAAGTTATTGTCTGGAAACTAGAAAAATGCTTATTTTTGGCCCCTTTTTGGCCCCTAATTCCTAAACGTTTCAGGCAATTACCCCCCAACTCAATTCCAGCTTTCCCTTTGTGATATGGAACCTTGTAGTACAATTTCAGAAAGATCCATACACTTACACACAAGTTATTGTCATGAAACTAGAAAAATGCTTGTTTTTGCCCCTTTTGGCCCCTAATTCCTAAACGTTTCAGGCAATTACCCCAAACTCAATTCCAGCTTTCCTTTGTGATATGGAACCTTGTAGTACAATTTCAGAAAGATCCATACACTTACACACAAGTTATTGTCATGAAACTAGAAAAATGCTTGTTTTTGCCCTTTTGGCCCCTAATTCCTAAAATTTTGAGGCAATTACCCCAAAATCAATCCCAGCATTCCTGTGTGATATGGAACCTTGTGGTACAATGTCAGAGAGATCCATACACTAACACACAAGTTATGTCTGGAAGTTACAAAAATGCTTATTTTTGGCCCCTTTTTGGCCCCTAATTCCTTAACTGTTGGTACCATAACCTCCAAGATCAATCCCAACCTTCCTTTTGTGATATTGAACCTTATGGTAAAATTTCATAAAGATCCATTCACTTAAACTAAAGTTAGAGTGCGAAAACCAATGCGTCTTCGGACGACGACGACGACGCCAACGTCATACCAATATACGACCACAAAAATTTTTTTGCGGTCGTATAAAAACAGCATAAACTAAACATCTCATATTTTAGAGTTGTCTCATTTAAAATTTTCAGCTAGAGTTTGGCCCTCTCAACTTTTTTTCATTGTTCCTGTTTAGAAATTATTTAGTATAACTTCACCAAATTAAATTGTCATGATAGTTTATCTACACCAAACTCTATTGTGTAGGATTACAGCCTAACAAGTTTCAGCAGGTATCCAAGATATTCTAAATTGACAATGTCTAGATAGTACATGGATTGACAAAAGTAGGATTATCAAAAATAAATTGCAATATATTTTTTTTTTGGTATGTTCAAAGACAGTTTTGATCCTTAAGGTAACATTCTTATATAATTTTGTATTCAACTGGTACTTTATTCCTATTTTCAATGATAGATAATATTTTAGGAGCACAAATTTGTAATACGCTAAAACAGGGGAAGTAACTCCAAAATTAATTTCCAACACGTTTACGATGAAGTTGAGATGGACGGCGTTTCTGTGAAGCATAGTTGTATTTTGATGACTTAAATTCTATTCTTAAGTCATGAAAGGCTTCATTTTTACACTCTTCCATTGTGACTTGGAGATCGAAAATGCCGACCCAAGCTAAAAACACTCGCTGACACATTCATCAAATGTATATTCAATTTGACAACAAGGTACATTGTCTTAATTAAATTACCTAGTTATTAACACTTTTGAAGTCTTATTCACTGTAATTGATTTTAATGACATGATTAACCTGGGGGCAATCACCAGGTGTCATATATGTAATTAACTTTGTGATAAGAAATCGATGAGACAAAAGGCTATTTTACAAGTACGGTACATTGCCAAAACGGCACAAGGTTTTTTTGGGGGAAAAGGCAGAAGGGTGCTGATGAGGGCATCCAGGGCGCAGCTGAGGGCACCCAGGGCACGGCGCCCTTCTATTTTGGGCTAACGAGACCACTGATATATTAGCAGCTATATGGCCTTTAACAATGAGCAAAACCCATTTAGTATAATGAGCTATAAAAGACAGAATGTAAAACAGTTAAAAAAAAAAAACCAACTTCATGAACAAACAATCAACAATAAACTGCTTCGCCGAGCGCAGCTGGATACGACCGCAGAGGTCAAACCCTGAACAGTTGGGGCAAAAATGGACACAATATTCAAGCTTGATACAGGTCTGAATTTGGATTGTAATTAAATATTTGACACATTATAGGTTTCTGACACAGAATAAATGTAGTCAAAGAACTTGAAATTGGTTATATGATTTGAATTTATATTCAATTGAAGATTTCTTGCTGTTGTGCAATACACTGTGCTCTTGCACAATACTTAGTAAATCTGTTTTCAGACTATATACAAAGAATTAGCAAAATAAATTGTGACCCCAATTTTTTTTTGGAAAATTGATAATTTCTTAAATCTTGAGAGAAAAAAAATTGAACCCCCCCACAAAAATTTTTTGCAGCGAGAAACTCCCGCACCCTGAGGCGTCCTTCAGCTGACTTAAACACAAGTTATTGTCTGAAAACTAGAAAAATGCTTGTTTTGGCCCCTTTTTGGCCCCTAATTCCTGAACGGTTTGGGCAATTACCCCCAAAATGAATCCCAACCTTCTACTTGTGGTATTGAACCTTGTGGTACAATTAAATCAAAGCAATCAAAATACTTATACACAAGTTATTGTCCTGAAACTAGAAAAATGCTTGTTTTGGGCCCCTTTTTGGCCCCTAATTCCTAAACGGTTGGGACCATCACCCCCAAAAACAATCTCAACCTTCCTTTTGTGGTATTGAACCTTTTGGTTAAATTTCATAGAGATCCATACACTTAAACTGAAGTTATTGTCCAGAAACCAAATGTCTTTGGACGACGACGCCAACGATGACGTGATAGCAATATACAAACTCAAATTTGTTGCGGTCGTATAAAAATAACATTTATGACAGACAGCAACCAACAACATCCACAGACTTACAGATACATACACATGGTTTCAACTAAGTCAATTTTCTTTTTCAACATCCCATTCTCTGAAACAATATTTTTTTCGTCCACTTATTTTCCTTATTGTAAACAAACTAATTTTCAATTGGCAGCCTTGCCATCTCATGATCACCTGGGTTCTAATATTACATCTTATATCTAGTCCCAGAGAACATAAAATTCCCACATCTCTATTTAATTATCAACATTTTGAAAAATGACCACTAAAAAACTACAATTTTATTTACATTTATGGATACTGTAAAATTACAATTTTTCGCAATAGAATGCCCCCTTTTTCATAGATTTCAAAGTGTTATATTTGTATAAAAAAATTAGTAAGGGGTTCCCCGGAACCCTGTGTCTTACCTGCGATTGCTGCTGTCAGTGTAAAAGTGTAATGTTGACTTAAAAAGTGAGTCTATTTATCCGTAAAATACAGATTTTAAAAAAAAATTCCAACTTTTTCTTAACATGCTATTTCTTAGTCTTATAGATTAGCTTCTGTCCAAGTTTTCATAACAATCCATGAAGGTTTACAAATTTATCATGTCAAAAAACTTTAATCCCAGATTGTCTGTAAATGATAACTGTCAAAAACGAAGTCTATCTATCAGAAAAATACTCAAAATGAAAAAAAATATATTTTCAAAGGTTTGCTTCAGACATTATCTCTTAATCATTAAATAAAATGCTCCGCAGGGCGTAGCTTGATACGACCGCAGAGGTCGAACCCTGAATAGTTGGGGCAAGTATGGACACAACATTCAAGCTTGATACAGCTCTGAATTTGGATTGTGATTAAATATTTGACACAGCATAGGTTTCTGACACAGAATGAATGTGGTCTAAGAACTTAATAAAATGCTCCGCAGGGCGCAGCTTGATACGACCGCAGAGGTCGAAACCCTGAACAGTTGGGGCAAGTATGGACACAACATTCAAGCTTGATACAGCTCTGAATTTGGATTGTGATTGACTATTTGACACAGCGTAGGTTTCTGACACAGAATGAATGTGGTCTAAGAACTTAAAAATTTTAAATTGGACATTCACCTATTATGGTCCAATATCCAAAATCTAAATACATGGTTAGATTCAGCATATCAACGAACCCTAAGAGTTCAATTTTGATGAAATCAAACTAAGTTTAATTTTAGACCCTTTGACCTCAATGTGGACAAAGTTGATAACGGGTCCCAAAAATCAAAAATCTAAATACATGGTTAGATTCAGCATATCAAAGAACCCCATATATTCAATTTTGTTGAAATCAAACAAAGTTTAATTTTGGACCCTTTTGACCTCAATGTGGACAAAGTTGATAACGGGCCCAAAAATCAAAAATCTAAATACATGGTTAGATTCATCATATCAAAGAACCCCATATATTCAATTTTGTTGAAATCAAACAAAGTTTAATTTTGGACCCCGATTTGGACCAACTTGAAAACTGGGCCCATAATCAAAATTTAAAGACATGTTTAGACTCAGCATATCAAAGAACCCTAAGAATTCAATTTTGTTAAAATCAAATTAAGTTTAATTTTGGACCCTTTGGACCTTAATGTAGACCAATTTGAAAACAGGACCAAAAATTAAGAATCTAAATACATGGTTAGATTCAGCATATCAAAGAACCCCATATATTCAATTTTTGTTGAAATCAAACAATGTTTAATTTTGGACCCCAATTTGGACCAACTTGAAAACTGAGCCCATAATCAAAAATCTAAATACATGATTAGATTCAGCATATCAAAGAACCCTAAGAATTCAATTTTTGTTAAAATCAAACTAAGTTTAATTTTGGACCCTTTGGACCTTAATGTATACCAATTTGAAAACAGGACCAAAAATTAAGAATCTAAATACATGGTTAGATTCAGCATATCAAAGAACCCCATTTATTCAATTTTGTTGAAATCAAACAAAGTTTAATTTTGGACCCTTTTGACCTCAATGTGGACAAAGTTGATAATGGGGCCCAAAAATCAAAAATCTAAATACATGGTTAGATTCAGCATATCAAAGAACCCAATATTTTCAATTTTGTTGAAATCAAACAAAGTTTAATTTTGGACCCGATTTGGACCAACTTGAAAACTGGGCCCATAATCAAAATTTAAAGACATGTTTAGATTCAGCATATCAAAGAACCCTAAGAATTCAATTTTGTTAAAATCAAATTAAGTTTAATTTTGGACCCTTTGGACCTTAATGTAGACCAATTTGAAAACAGGACCACAAATTAAGAATCTAAATACATGGTTAGATTCAGCATATCAAAGAACCCCATATATTCAATTTTGTTGAAATCAAACAAAGTTTAATTTTGGACCCCGATTTGGACCAACTTGAAAACTGGGCCCATAATCAAAAATCTAAATACATGATTAGATTCAGCATATCAAAGAACCCTAAGAATTCAATTTTTGTTAAAATCAAACTAAGTTTAATTTTGGACCCTTTTGACCTTAATGTAGACCAATTTGAAAACGGGACCAAAAATTAAGAATCTAAATACACGGTTAGATTCGGCATATCAAAGAACCCCAATAATTCAATTTTTGATGAAATCAAACAAAGTTTAATTTTGGACCCTTTGGACCTCAATGTGGACCAATTTATAAATGGGGCCCAAAATCCAAAAACTTAATACATGGTTAGATTCAGCATATCAAAGAACCCCATATATTCAATTTTTGTTGAAATCAAACAAAGTTTAATTTTGGACCCCAATTTGGACCAACTTGAAAACTGGGCCCATAATAAAAAATCTGAATACATAATTAGATTCAGCATATCAAAGAACCCTAAGAATTCAATTTTTGTTAAAATCAAACTAAGTTTAATTTTGGACCCTTTTGGACCTTAATGTAGACCAATTTGAAAACGGGACCAAAAATTAAGAATCTAAATACACGGTTAGATTCGCATATCAAAGAACCCCAATAATTCAATTTTTGATGAAATCAAACAAAGTTTAATTTTGGACCCTTTGGACCTCAATGTGGACCAATTTAAAACGGGCCCAAAATCCAAAAACTTAATACACGGTTAGATTCAGCATATTAAAGAACCCCAAGAATTCAAGAATAAAACCCCATTGAAATTGGTCAAGAAATAAGCAATTTATACAAAGTATCTTCTTTTGCACAATACTGTGCAATTAAATATTTCTTGCAATTGCGCAATACTGTGCAATTGAATATTTCTTGCTATTGTGCAATACTGTACAATTGACAATTTCTTCCTACTGTGCAATATTGTGCTATTGGATATTTCTTGCTATTGCGCAATACTGTGCAATTGAAGATTTCTTGCTATTGCGCAATACTGTGCAATTGAAAATTTCTTGCTATTGCACAATACTTATTATATAATAATTTACACATCCTGTTTAAAAATTGGACATTCACCTATTATGATCCAATATCCAAAATCTAAATACATGGTTAGATTCAGCATATCAAAGAACCCCAAGAGTTCAATTTTGATGAAATCAAACAAAGTTTAATTTTGGACCCTTTTGACCTCAATGTGGACAAAGTTGATAACGGGCCCAAAAATCAAAAATCTAAATACATGGTTAGATTCAGCATATCAAAGAACTCCATATATTCAATTTTGTTGAAATCAAACAGAGTTTAATTTTGGACCCGATTTGGACCGACTTGAAAACTGGGCCCATAATCAAAAAATCTAAATACATGTTTAGATTCAGCATATCAAAGAACCCTATGAATTCAATTTTTAAACTAAAGTTAAAATCAAACGAAGTTTAATTTTGGACCCTTTGGACCTTAATGTAGAACAATTTGAAAACTGGACCTATTAAAATTAAGAATCTAAATACATGGTTAGATTCAGCATATCAAAGAACCCCAATAATTCAATTTTGATGAAATCAAACAAAGTTTAATTTTGGACCCTTTTGACCTCAATGTGGACAAAGTTGATAACGGGCCCAAAAATCAAAAATCTAAATACATGGTTAGATTCAGCATATCAAAGAACCCCATATATTCAATTTTGTTGAAATCAAACAAAGTTTAATTTTGGACCCGATTTGGACCAACTTGAAAACTGGGCCCATAATCAAAAATCTAAATACATGTTTAAATTCAGCATATCAAAGAACCCTAAGAATTCAATTTTGTTAAAATCAAACTAAGTTTAATTTTGGACCCTTTGGACCTTAATGTAGACCAATTTGAAAACGGGACCAAAAATTAAGAATCTAAATACATGGTTAGACTCGGCATATCAAAGAACCCCAATAATTCAATTTTGATGAAATCAAACAAAGTTTAATTTTGGACCCTTTTGACCTCAATGTGGACAAAGTTGATAACGGGGCCCAAAAATCAAAAATTTAAATACATGGTTCGATTCAGCATATCAAAGAACCCCAAGAGTTCAAGAATAAAACCCCATTGAAATTGGTCAAGAAATCAGCAATTTATACAAAGTATCTTTTGCACAATACTGTGTAATTGAATATTTCTTGCAATTGCAATACTGTGCAATTGAATATTTCTTGCTATTGCGCAATACTGTACAATTGACAATTTCTTGCTATTGCGCAATATTGTGCTATTGGATATTTCTTGCTATTGCGCAATACTGTGCAATTGAAGATTTCTTGCTATTGCGCAATACTGTGCAACTGAAAATTTCTTGCTATTGCACAATACTTATTATATAATAATTTACACATCCTGTTTGGTGTGTATCTCCTGCCATATCATTATTATTTGCTTTTAAATATAAATCAGAAATAACCAACTTAAAATGGAAAATTTTAAAGAAAAAAAAAGGAAAAAGGAAAAAAAAATCCCCCAACTCAACCCCGGCCTTCCCTTTGAGGTATGGTACCTTGCAGTACAATTTCAGAGATCCATACACTTGAACACAAGTTATTGTCTGGAAACTAGAAAATGCTTATTTTGGCCCCTTTTGGCCCCTAATTCCTAAACGTTTCAGGCAATTACCCCAAACTCAATTCCAGCTTTCCTTTGTGATATGGAACCTTGTAGTACAATTTCAGAAAGATCCATACACTTACACACAAGTTATTGTCATGAAACTAGAAAATGCTTGTTTTTGCCCTTTTTGGCCCCTAATTCCTAAAATTTTGAGGCAATTACCCCCAAAAATCAATCCCAGCATTCCCTTTGTGATATGGAACCTTGTGGTACAAAGTCAGAGAGATCCATACACTAACACACAAGTTATGTCTGGAAGTTACAAAAATGCTTATTTTTGACCCCTTTTTGGCCCCTAATTCCTTAACTGTTGGTACCATAACCCCCAAAATCAATCCCAACCTTCCTTTTGTGATATTGAACCTTATGGTAAAATTTCATAGAGATCCATTCACTTAAACTAAAGTTAGAGTGCGAAAACCAATGCGTCTTCGGACGACGACGACAACGACGCCAACGTCATACCAATATACGACTGCAAAAAATTGCGGTCGTATAAAAACGTCAGCCAAAGTTTCATAAAACTCTACGAAATTTTGACAAAGTAATTGATGTGTAACAAACTTTAACCCCAGACTATAGATATAGGAAGATGTGGTGTGAGTGCCAATGAGACAACTCTCCATCCAAATAACAATTTATATATCTACTTGTTAACTGTAAAAAAAAATAAGTCCATTTATCAAAAAAATGCAGAAAATTAAAAACAAGTATTTTCAAAATTTTGCTCTGGATACTGTCGTATGGACATAAACAAGCTTCTGTCCAAATTTCATAAAATTCCATTCAGGTTTGACAAAGTTATTGATGTCTAAAAAAAACCTTAACCTCAGACTAAATCTGAATGTTAACTGTAAAAAAAACTAAGTCCATTTATCAGTAAAATACAGAAAATAAAATAAATATTTTTGAAATTTCGCTCTGGATACTGTCTTTTAGTCACAAACACCTTCTGTCCAAATTTCATAAAATTCCAAGTAGGTTTGACAAAGTTATTGATGTCTAAAAAAAACTTTAACCACAGACTGAACCTAAATGTTGACACTGCCAACGCCAACTACAGAACCTAGGACCGCTATGTATCGCTTTCACGAAATAAATTTCGCAGGCTCTACAAAAATGGAGAATGTGTCCATGGGACACAGATAATGCCCCCGCTTGCATAGAACGTTATAAAGGGACATAACTAGAGAACTGTAAAAGTGACGCCACCCAAATTCAATCTTGATTGAGTTTTGTGGTAATAAGAATTATGTTTTAAGTTTCATAACATTTGGTTGAGGCAAACTAAAGTTAAAGGACGGAAACTAATTTTGGGATGTAGGTACAGACGGACAAGGGTAACACTTAATGCCCCCGGTCGTGGTGGGGGCATAACAATCAGCAAGTCGGGTGACTTATAATCTTCAACTGATTTATTGGAAAATTCCTGTTTAGTTGAAGGGCTCTAATATCAAAGCGTTTTCTTCATTTTGTAGATGTTTAAAAAAAATCTTTCTTTTCTGGTCCATTGTTTAAAACAGGAGCGCTAAACTATTGCAAAGTACCCACTTCAAAACTATTATTTTTAAAAATGTTGTAAAAACAACTCATTTAAATGACATGTGAAGCCATTTGTTCACACAATTTTATCAAACCATCTAAAGGGGCATTATCTAAGATTTAGACTACAAAATAATATATGATATTTTTTTGTTAAAAACATTTATTAAAGTAGAATACTGGAATTATATTTCGGCATTAGCTGTAAGTTTGGTTCAATTTTGTCAAAATAAGCTAAAAAATATCAATAAGTTTAAAAGTCAAATAAGAAAGCCACCAGGTAAAACCATTTCATTGACTGATTGGTCCCACAAAAAATCACTCATGAACAGGTAAAACGATGATTTATTTTTTTTTACTTCTGTAACATGAAATCAAACAGACCTAGAAAATTCGTCATTACGCAGTTTCACATGTCTGTCTGTCTATTTACATGTATATTAATATTTTTGTTTATATCAGGTTGTAAGACTGTCGGCAGTCTTGGGAGGTCATTTAGATAGTTGATAATATGGTGTCTAGAACACACACTAAATGTTGATACATCGTACATTATAACAAGTTCATGTATTCTTAATTGTTTCTTTTTGGGCTTTTTATAATTTGGATATACTTTTTAGCATGTTAAAAATCAAATCTGAGAATTTAAGTCAAATCTGTGATCATGAATTTGACAGCTACTGCCCCTTTAATAAACACTTTTATTGATAAGTTTGTTGCCAATAGCTATCAAATGTTTGACCCTTTTTCCAATCAGCTGATAAAATGATTTTCTTTCAAGATCGAAAGGTGTGCCAAATTCAAGGTTAAAAAGTTGACTGATAAGGGAAAAAGTCAGAGAAGCCCGGAAAAATTAACTTCATGGACGATGTTGAATCATTCTAATTCTTTGGCCAATAATAATTTTTTCCCAACAAAACTTTTTTTTGGCAAAATGAAATAATGGCCAGCAGAAACCCTATTAACATACAGAAAAAGTGGGGTTAAACATGTTTGTGAGTGTTCAACCTCCCTAACCTGGGAAATTAGTGTAACAGAAAGTTTATCATTTCTGAACATTTTCAAATTGTTCTTAAAACTTTGGCATCGAAATCCTAACTGTTCCTTGCACTAAACACTTGCAATGTCATGTAAAACAGTGTTAGTCAATTTACTTTATTATGAACCTGAACACAAGATGTAGAGAGATTTTGGTCTGAATTCTTTTCTGAGAATGTTTTTGTTTTCATCATGAATCAATGAGACTATGCTTCAATTTTAATCCTAATCAGACCATATTTTATTTGTTTTTGTAATTAATCATTTTAAAAGTGTTACCTTCCAGACTTTTTACTGAGTTCAAATGGTATATGGTGTTGTCTTCTTTTGTTGAATGTCATCTGCCATGCTTGTTTTCAGTTCAGTTTTGGTGTGTGACACATATGTCCTGTATTTTAAATTCCTGTTAACCCTTTAGCCCCCAATCCCGCCTGTAGGCGTGATGGCAACAACCATTCTTTGATGGCCCGTATGACCCTCCATCCCTTTTTTGAACTGCCCCAGCTGAACTGTCATGATAGCAGGGACTTCAACCAAGCAGTTCATGGTCCATAAACTCTTCTCAGATGTCTGATTATGAAAATATGGTACTTTGAAAGCCGTTTAAGAGTTCAAAATCGGAAAAACCTGAAAAGTAGCCAAAATCAGGTGGGGGTGGGCATCTTTTGATGGCCACTACGTAACTGGTAGTGACTGTAGGTATAAACTATTATCATAAATGCATGCATAGGTGATACAGGAACACAACGAGGTATAATATAGCCAATAGGAATCTAGTCTGTAAAATCTAGGTCACCGTTTTGTCAAAAATCCGTAAAAACGGACATTTAGGCAGACCTGACTTGACAATAATAATTCCCCAGCAAGACACTTAAGTCCCATATACTCCCAGTTAGCATGAATGGACTGCTGTAACTATAGGGCAATACTTGAATGACAAAGAAACATCGTCTGGTCAAGGCCGTTTATAAATCGGAAAATAAGACTGAAAATTACCATTTTTCAGTGGGGGTGGGATTGGGGGCTAAAGGGTTAAACGAATATACGACTTTGAAAGTAATACAGTTCCATCCTTTTGTAAAACAGTCTTTAATATATCTATCACATTAATGTTTGAAGGGTCTTAAGCTAATACAAACCATATTAGTCAGTATGAAACACCAAAACGGAACGAACAATAACCGATTACGTTTTGTAGTTTACAAATTCTAAGCTGGTTTACGGTTGTCTTTTTCACTATGTTTGTATCGTTTCAATCAATAAGATACCAGTTTATTTCAACCAATGCATTGAAAAGAAACGAGAAATTTGTAATGAAAGGTTTAGTTTTTATATTTATCAGTATTAATTTGATATTGAATAGAAATAACTTATGGATGAGTTAAAATTATTAGTTTGAAAAAATGATAAGAGCGCCTCTACAATATCAATAACAAAGATGGCGGAACGTAAACAAACCATCTCGCCCGCGAAATTGAAAGTTTTCTCTTATTTCTTGCTTATTGTACTCTATCGTCTCCACCCCGTCTGGAAGGTCCAAATTTGGAGAATAAAACCGCGGACTATACAAGCCTTTCTACGATATGCAGATTTTCCTCATATATAAGTCAATCATGTATATTCTATTTACATTTCTTCAAGAAGTTAAGTAAGGAAGTACATCTGATCAGATAAAATCAGTCATGTATAATCAACTTACATTTCTTCAAGAAGTTTTGCTGCTTCCTTAACATTTCTACCAATTTTTTCCAAAGAATATGCTTCAAACTGAAAATATAAAATATCAATTAAAACAATATTAGACATGTTTATGTACAAAATGTATAAACATTCAGATTTCAAACGTTCAAAAAACAAAAGCTCAAAGTACAAATGTTCATAGTGCAAACTAACTTGTAGATCTTGTCCTGCTGATAATTTTTGCTGTTTTAAGATTCTCTTTATCTATTATAGTTTTCAAGATTACAGACAAACTAGAGGCTCTAAAGAGCCTGTGTCGCTAACCTTGGTCTATGTGCATATTCAACAAAGGACACTCTCCAACATTGTAGACGAGAATAGAATTCATGACAAAAATCTCTGTTTTGTTGATCTTGTAATGCTGATCATTTAGTCTGTTTAGTTTCTCTCTATTTCTTTTTTGTTTTTGTCCAAAACACAAAAAATTTCCTTCATATTGTCTTAATTGTAGATCTTGTCTTGCTGATCATTTTTGCTTATTTAAGTTTCTGTCTATAATCTATTATTATCTTTAAGATATAAGGCAAAAACGCAAAAAATTTATAAAAATCGTGATCAAAGGGCAATTACTTTAGTAAGTAGTCGACTGACGATTTCAACCATGTAGACTTACTTGTAGAACTTGCTGATCATTTTTGCAATTTAAAGTTACTCTCTATTATAGTTTTCAAGATAATAGGCAAAAATGAAAAACAAGGGTGCACACGCTGAAATGTCTCGCATGTTTAACTGACCATTGATTTTATGTTGATAGTCCTAAATTAATATAAAGTTTTACTACAAGTATCACACAAACTTACCATGATCAAAGAAAATGAGGTCAAGGTCAGATAAACCAAGCCAGAAATACACGTACATTTTAAAATCATTCCATACAACAAATTTAGTTGACCTATTGGTTAAAGTATACAAGAAACAGACCAAACCATGAAAACTTTATATTGAGCAAAGAACCATGAATATGAGGTCAAGGTCAGATGAACCCTGCCAGACAGACATGTACACCTTACACTCATTCTATGCTTTAAATATAGTTGACCTACATGTATTGCACATAGTATCTAAGAAACAAACTTACTGTATTTAGCCAGTAAAATAGTAAAAAAAAAAAAACAAGAAAAAAAGAAAATAGAAAGGTAAAAAAGAAAATTAAAATAAAAAAAAAAGTAAAATAATTTTTTTTTTTTTTAAAGTCTAGTTCACTGTAAAAGCCTATAATAGGGAACAATTAAACCATGTATTTAATCTTCATTTAAGTCTATTGAAAGATAAAACAAATTGCTTTCTTTAAAAAAGAAATGCAATCGTAAACCCAAAATGCATGTTTGGTATTAAATATTAGATATTTTTAAGAAAAGAGTTAGTTTCTAGGCTTAATAACAAATTAATGATTTTTGTGCTTATAAAAAGAAATGCAATATGTGAAACTTAATAGCTTTAAATATAGTTGACCTACATGTATTGCACATAGTATCTAAGACACAAACTTACTGTATTTAGCCATGTATAGTATGCTTAGGGTTGTAAGCATTGGCAGTTGTGTATCATACGCACTAAATTGAAATTTAAATTAAAAAAATTAACCCTTTTCATCCCTCCAAAATAGTGAAAAAGTAAAAAAAGTGTCTTTTACATGGTATAGTTACATTAATATTTTTGTTATATATGTAAAATTTTTAAAACAGGTATATTCAAAAAGTAAAATAGTATAACAAAAAAAAAACAATTGAAAAAAGAAAATAGAAAGGTGAACTGAAAAGAAAATTAAAATGCAAAGTATAAAAAAAGTGAAAGAAAAATAACCTGTAAATTTTTTTTTTTAAAGTCTAGTTCACTGTAAAAAGCCTATAATAGCTGAATCTAGGAACAATTAAACCATGTATTTAATCTTCATTCAAGTCTATTGAAAGATACAAAGCTTTGTTGCTTTTGATAAAATTTTAAAAAATTATCATTAATAAAACAAACTTCAAAATTTCATAAAATTATTTTACATGCATAAAAACCTAAATATCAAATTTATACATAATCTATTAAAACCGAAAATTCATTATCTGATTGTTTTCACAAAAAATAATTATTTTGTTTTTATAAAGAGGAACATTTTAAAATTAATTACTACAGAAGTGATAATTAGTTCCTGGCTAAGGTAACTATAAATAGAAAGTATTTGTGGCTAAGGTAACTATAAATAGAAAGTTTTTGTTCTTATCTCTATCTGCATCTGTCATCACTCAGTATCTGAAAATAGACATTTGATATCTTATCGCTGACCCTATTAAGTCTACCGAAATTGCATGCATGATTAATTTTAAGATTTATGATCGTAATTAAAGCAGCACTTTTAGGGTGCAATTGTTACTAACTAAAGTTTTGAAAACGTTTTGAGGCGTTTGTTGTTATTTTCTAACTGCTACAGAAGTAGAAACATCGTTTAATAATTTTTTCTGATCCTATTTGAACTTTCAATAATTCATGCTCATGTTGTTGAAAACATACTTTTATAAACGTGAAAAAAAAATCGTTTAAACAGGTTCAAGTTAGAAACAAATTAATGTTTGCATGTATTGTATTAACAAACGAAAACGACAAAACATTTGCATAGTCAAGTGTATTTTTTTAATATATTTTAGTTGTAGGTTTCGTTTTATTTTATTTTACATATTCAATATCTATTTAATTACATTTTAATAACCAATTTTTTTTATTAAAGTTGCAATATTTAATCACAAAAATAACTGTAATTTAATCATATGCAAGAAAGACTTCCTTTAATTTCAGTATATAAAAATAAATAGCTTGCTTTTTACATCATGTACATCTTCCTAAACTTAAAATCTAAAACAAAATGCTACTAAAACTCTTTCTAAAGATTTTATTTTAATTATTCTCGTTCAAAATATAAAGCGCATTGTAAAAATAATAAGATTGATTCTTCAATCAAATAATTTTAAAGTCACAAACAATTAAATGGTTTTTACCCTTTTATCATGTAATTAACATTTATTAGTTTTATAAAAGTAAAGTTATTAATTAAAGGTGTTTGTCTAAGCTTGTCCAAGCTGATGCACTGTTTAAATATTATAAAAGAAATAGTTAGAATGTTATGGAACAAAAGAAATTAGACCTCAAACATTTTCAAAGTTGATTATCAGTAATTAAAATTTAATGACTCTTTAATCTGATATTTCCTTTTCATTGATCATGTTGATTTAGAGCACTGCCCGAGATTATTATATTGACCACCTGTCAAAAGTTGACAAGATTATTCAATTGCTACACACCCATACTTAATCCTTAATTACATTTTAAGCTCACTCATGCAGGATGTCACACCAGTACTTGTGTATTCAATAAAGAAGGAAAACACTTTTTTTTTTAAATTACAAATAAAGAAATAAAATAAAAAACGTCTTGAACATATACAAAAATTTGTAAGGGTTCCGCGGAACCCAGTGTCTCGCCTACTTTTGCTGTTAATTGCAGGCTCAACAAAAATGAGGAAAAAATCAATAAAAATATTCCTTTAGATACTATCTTTTGATTGTAAGAAGCTTCTGTCAAAGTTTGGTATAAATCCAGGATAGTTTATGAATCTAATAAATGTTTTAAAAACTTTAACTGCAGACTGTATTTAATGATAACTGGAAGAAAAACTAAGTCCATTTATAAGTAAAATATGGATAAACAGGTACAAAATTTTAACAAAATTTCCTTCTAGATACTAGCTTTTGATCATAAACAAGTTTCTGTCCAAGTTTGGTACAAATCCAGGATAGTTTAAGAAAGTTATTAAAATTTTAAAACTTTAACCACAGAGTGAATGTAATGTTTCCGGCAGAAAACTAAGTCCATTTATAAGTAAAATACGGAAAAATGAAATTTTTTTAACAAATTTACTTCTGGATACTATTTTATGATCATAAACAAGCTTCTGTCCAAGTTTGGTACAAATCCAGGATAGTTTAAGAAAGTTATTAAAATTTTAAAAACTTTAACCACAGAGTGAATGTAATGTTTCACGGCAGAAATACTAAGTCCATTTACAAGTAAAATACGAAAAAACAGGAATTTTATTTTTACAAAATTTACTTCTGGATACTATCTTATGATCATAAACAAGCTTCTGTCCAAGTTTGGTTGAAATCGAGGATAGTTTAAGAAAGTTATTAAAATTTCAAAAACTTTAACCACAGAGTGAATATTTGTGGACGCCGCCGACGACGACGCTGACGGAATGTAGGATCGCTATGTCTCGCTTTTCGACTAAAGTCGAAGGCTCGACAATAATGAAGAAAAAAACGCTCTTAATAAAAAAAAATTTAAAAATTAAAAAATTAAAAACCGTCTATAGTTGTGTATAGTACACACCCCCTCTACCAACTACTTTTTGGGGGTAAAAAAAATGCGTACTATACACACCTAAAGACGGGTAACCATGAAAACTTAACATTGATCAATGAACCATGAAAATGAGGCCAGACTGACATGTTCATAGTAAAATATATTCATACACCAAATATAGTTGACCTATTGCTTACAGTATTAGAAAAACAGACCAAAACACAAAAACTTAACGATAACCACTAAACCATGAAAATGAGGTCAAGATCAGATGACACCTGTAAGCTGGACATGTACACCTTACAATCATTCCATACACCAAATATAGCAGACCTATTGCTTATAGTGTCTGAGATATGGACTTGACCACGAAAACTTAACCTTGTTCACTGATCCATGAAATGAGGTTGAGGTCAAGTGAAAACTGTCTGACAGGCATGAGGACCTTGCAAGGTACGCACATACCAAATATAGTTATCCTATTACTCCTAATAAGAGAGAAATTAAGAATACCGTTTTTTGGTATGTATAGTGCGCGCATTTATACCCTGGGTCATGTTTCTTGTAAGAGGGGTGCGCGTTATACATGCCTACAGACATTTTCTTAGTCTTTTTTCAGGTCCAAACTCTGACAAAGAAATTTCCTGGAGAAGTGAAGAGTACGGAATATTTTTGCTAAAACCTCGATTGTTTTTATGTTTTACATGTTATATTTGTAATATGTATCTTATTGTTCTTGATTTGTCATGTTTTATTCAAATAAAATACATTTTATATCTCTGTAGTTCGTTTATCGTGTAAATTTGTCCATCTGTTTGCAATCCGGAAATTTGCCATGTCTTAATAAAGACACAATAAAGCTTTTGTTGTCGGTTAAATTAGCCTCTGTGTTCCTTGTTGTCATAACTTACTGTTTTTGTATGTGTTCATCATGGAGAGTAGAAGAAAAGTGTATGAAAATTGAATAAACCACGCTCGTTTTGAAAAGATAAACCGCCATATTTTCTAATGTATCAGGTGATCGCCAGTCATGTGGGTCAGTCATGTGACTTGATATTGTAAAGTGATGATTTAGTCTATGAGAAGTTTATTTTTATAAATCACGTTTCTACTTTGTAACTTTTAAACAACTGTTTAAAACCGTTCAAGAAATTATGATTGAAAACTGTCTGACAGGCATGAGGACCTTGCAAGGTACGCACATACCAAATATAGTTATCCTATTACTCCTAATAAGAGAGAAATTAAGAATATCGGTACTAAAAAAAGAAAATAGAAAAAGAACATTTTTTTTTCAAGTAGTCACTGAACCATGAAAATGAGGTCAAGGACAATGGACATATGACAGATGGAAACTTCATAACATAAGGCATCTATATACCAAGTATGAAGGATCCAGGTCTTCTACCTTCTGAAATATTAAGCTTTTAAAAAGTTTGGCAACACCGCCATTGTCGCCGCCTCCAGATCACTATCCCTATGTCTGGCTTTCCGTTGCAGGCTCTACAAAAACGGTAAAATTTGTCTTTTAAAGGCAATAACTCCTATAAGAAGTCGTCTGACAGTTTTGATGTATAATGGACAATTGGTAGAGCTCAACATTCTAAACATTTTTGTTTATGCCTAATTTTCTCTATTTATAACGGTTTTCAAAATAATAGACAAAACTTGTATTTTACCCTATTTTCTATTTATAGCCATGTCAGCCATATTGGTTGGCAGGCGGGGTCATCGAACACATTTTTAAACTAGATACCCCAATGATGATTGTAGCCAAGTTTGGTTAAATTTGGCCCAGTAGTTTCAGAGGAGAAAATTTTTGTAAAAGAAAAAAAGACGACGCCTGACAACGGACGCCAAGTGATGAGAAAAGCTCACTTGGCCCTCTGGGCCAGGTGAGCTAAAAACGCAAAAATTAAGGACAATAACTCCTATAGAAAGTCTACCAACTATTTCAGCAACAATTGACTAATTTGTAGCTATTGTCTTGTGGATATATTTTGCTTTTCAAAGTTTTTCTCTATATCTATTAGAGTTTGTAAAATAATAGGCAATAATAAAATAACAATGTTTTTGGCCCCTTTCTGACCCCTAATTACAAAACCGCTAAGACAACAACCCCCAAAATCAATCCCAACCCTCCTATTTTGGAATGGAACCTTGTTCTAAAATTTCTTACACATCCGTACATTTTCACTAAAGTTATTGTCTGCGAACCAATTTATTTTCCATGAACAATGATGAACCAGTAAAACTGACCTTTTTTGGCCCCTAATTACAAAACCACAAGGACAATAGCCCCCAAAAACAATCCCAACCATCCTTTAGTGGTATAAAACGTTCCTTGTGCTAAAATTTCATAGAGATCCATGAACTTATACTTAAGTTATTGTCTGCGAACCAAAATGTCTTCAGACGCAGACAACACCATAACATAATACTACCGCAAATTTATGGTCGTATAAAAACAGACCAAGCTTGCAAAAAAAAAAACCAACTTGAGCCAATCTTTCTAATAAAACCAAAACAAACAAATATCTTAATAAAGAGCTGCTCCATGAGCGCATGATACGCCCGTCGCTTTTTCAAAGAATAAAGTTCCATAACTACTCAATGTCATATCAGAAATTTATAAAAAACTAAAGGGAGGTTATTTTAATAGATATACCCAGTCATCACTGCTCAAAGCACTTTTGAGTTATTGTCCAAAAACTGGAAAATCCCCTTTTTAATGAATAAAACCCCATAACTCGGAAACATAAAATCTAATATTTATAAAAATCGAAAGGGAGCTCATGTCAGTAGATATAAATAATTCACCAAAGTTTCAGGAAAACTGATCAAAGCATATTTGATTTATTGTCCGAAAACTGGAAAATCCTCTTTTTAATGAATAAAACCCCACAACTCGGAAATGTAAAATCTAAAATTTATAAAATTAGAAAGGGAGATAGATAGATATAAACAATAGATATATATATGTCAATAGATATAAACAATTCACCAAAGTTGTATGAAAACTGCTCAACGTATTTTTGAGTTATTGTCCGAAAACTGGAAAATCCCCCTTTTTTAATGAATAACACCCCATAACTACGAAACGTAAAATCTACAATTTATAAAAATCGAAAGGGAGCTTAAGTCAATAGATATGAACAATTCACCAAAGTTTCATGCAAATTGGTTAAAACGTTTTTGAGTTATTGTCCGACATGTTGACGACAGACGGGCAGACGGACGGACAGACTGACAACGGTATACCATTATACGTCCCTTAAACGGGTATAAAAACTAAATGGGACACTTACCTCACAAAACCTATTCATCATAAAAAAAAACAAAACAAAAAAAACTGATGAACATTTCAAAATAGGATTTTGAAAGCTGAGCTGAAAATAATCTGTGATATAAATTTTCTTCTGGGTTTTGAAAGAAAAATTCTTTTCTTAGACATTAACACGGCTGTCAAAGAAAGCACCCCTTTTTTCCTTGTAATCTCAAGTTTACGTTATGTTTACGATCACCTTTGAGAAACAATCGTAGCTAAAATCTTACGTTTAAGGTAAGTTTAATCGTAAACTATGGAAAGCCTCAGCTGTCATATATTAGAGATTTACAAAACGTTATGCTGAAGCTTAAAATGTAAAGTTAAAAAAGCACGATGTTGAATTGAGTCATCAAAATGCTAACTCTAAATTACAATATGCTAAGTTGAATTTGCGCAATGTTGAAGTTAAAAAAGCGTGATGTTGAATTGAGTCATCAAAATGCTAACTCTAAATTACAATATGCTAAGTTGAATTTGCACAATGTTGACTTGCAATGACAAGTGCTTTAGTCGTGATAGTATAATGATAAGTCACGATGTTGTGATGATATGCCAAACACACGTAACGTTGGGTTTAAAGTACATGATGTGAAGTTGACGTTGCATGATGTTAGCTTGCAGATGGATACTGCTCAGTCATCTACTTCGATAGCTATGATAACAAATAAAATGAATAACTGAAATGTATGGTGCTGACTTGTTATTAATTAATGTTGAGCTGAGATAGTACGATGTTATATCATTGTGATATTATGATAGGTCTATCATGCAATCTGTTGATTTAAAACACCATGATGCATAGTTGAAAGTACATGATGTTAAGTTAAGATAACACGATGTTAACACCACTATATTGAAACGAAAGGTTTACCATACAATTTGTTGACTTAAAACAACACGATGCAACGTGTTAAGCTAAGATGCTCACTTGAAACTACACGACGTACAGTTGAAATTTTGTAATGTTAAGCTACGATAGCACGATGTTATATCATTATAATGTTACAATAGGCTTATTATACAATTTGCTCATTTAAAACTACACAACGTACAGTTGAAAGTACGTGATGTTAAGCTAAGATGGTACGTTGTTATATCATTAGAATGTCACGATATGCTTCGATATGCTTAAAAAAACTACGCCGTGCAGTTGAAAGTACGTGATGTTGAGCTATGATAGCAATATCTTTTATCATAATAATATCACGATAGGCTTGCCATACAATATACTCATTTAAAACTACACGACGTACAATTGAAAGTACGTGTTGTTCAGCTAAGACAGCACGATGTTATATCATTATAATGTCACAATAGGCTTATTATACAATTTGCCCATTTAAAACTACATGACTTCCAGTTGAAACTAGGTGATGTTAAGCTAAGATAGCATGTTGTTATATCGTTTGAATGTAACGATAGCTTACCATACAATATGCTCATTTAAAACTACACAACGTACAGTTGAAAGTATGTGATGTTGAGCTATGATAGCACGATGTTATATCATAATCATATCACGATAGGTTTGCCATACAATATGCTCATTCAAAACTACACGACGTACAGTTGAAAGTACGTGTTGTTGAGCAAAGATAGCACTATGTTATTTCATTATGACGTCACGAGAGCTTATCAAACAATGTGTTGGCTTGAAAGAGGGGGGTCGGAGGGGTCCTGATCCCGAAATCCCGGGCTTAAAACATGAAATCCCGAGGTCCCGAATTTAAAAAAAATTAAATCCTGACATCCCGAAATTCGAAAAAAGAAATCCCGGATCCTGAAAGGGTCAATCCCGAAATCCCGAGCTTAAAATCACCCGATCCCGACGTCCCGAAAAAGGTCCTGCTCCCCCCCCCTCTCCCTTTTTGAAACTACACGATGAAAATTTGAAGCAGTTTGGTCTTGACTTGAAACAGTAAAATGTTAAGTTATAAAAACAGAACGTAAAGTCAAAATAAAACAATGATAGGATGGCATATACTTGTGTAGAATTGAAGATTTTTGGTGTTGACTTCGAATATAGTACAAATATTAGATCGTTTTATGTTAAATTGAAAAACAATAATGATGCGAAAAACATTACAGAATTATGTGAATTGAAACTGCAATTCTATGGAAAAGAATGAGGGACAAATCCCCAGGATTTTTCTTCTTCATTTGCAAGTTCGAAGGCAAAATGATATACAAAGAAAGTTTTCCATAAATTCATAAAGCAAAAGAATTACCCATCGCTATATATTACACTTGAATACAGTTTTGCCGTATATTTTACATGTTTTGTTTGGATTTTTTTTTATGATTAAAAACCAGACTTTTTTTATTAACAATATTTAAGAAAATATTTATCTATGGTGTGTGTTAATATATACAACATAATATTGTGCTTATAAGACTTATGACTGTGAGGGTCAAATTTTACTCATATAAAATCACATCTATGTAAGAGTTATCGGAGAATTTGTATTTACCACTCCCATTTTCCCCGAAATAAAACATAAGAATCTGGAGTCTTAATCTTAAAAAACAAAGATCAACTGATATGACAAATAATACGCTAAAGCGTAGGACTGAGAGGGTCAGAGCTATATGAGAATGTGACCCCGGCCTTGTTAGAGGTATCTGAAAATTTTAATTTTCTTTTCCACGAAATAAAACAAAAAGAATTGATAGGTGGAAGAATCCTACTGCATGGGGCCAACCCAAACATAAAGTATGGTAGACTCTGTTGTATACTTTTCGCTCATACATGAAGTCTATATGAAACCTAATGAAATTTGACTTAGAGCCTCCAGTCTAAATCGTCAACTTTAAAAAAAAAATACATCATTTACAGCAGTGCCAACCATTTTTCCAGCACCAAGTAAGATAGTGCCCAGGTTTATGTATATATCCACTCGGAGAATATTTTATTTTTTTAAATTGGTAAAGTCATTAATGGACAATGACCCCTATAACTTATAATAAGAAGCCAATTAATGATTTCCGTCACTTATTTTCTTGTCCATAGTGATTTTCTTGGTTCTTTGCAGCTTCTCTCTATCTATATGTGTATCCAAAGAAAAAGAAAAAAAACCAAAAATCTGTGAAAATTGTTAAAGTCCATGAATTATTTTGGTATTGCTTTGATTAATTTGTAGATATGTTTTTTGATGTCAACAGTTTTTTTCTCTCTCTCTCTCTTATAGTTTTCATGAGTGTGGTCTAAATTGAAATCGGTAGATTTTTTTTAATTATTTGCCAAAATGTAGTTTATTCTTTTTTGAAAAACATAATACAAATTTTGGGTCACAGAGCATTTTGCAAGCTACAGGTTATGCAGTATTGTCAGATTTTGTATAAACTATACATGGAAAAATAAAAATTGGGATTACGAGACTCGTTTTCTGTCTACAAAACAAAATAGATAAAGTCCCTACACATTCCATCATTAGAGACGAAGTATGCCAAAGGGATTTCAAACTCATAAGTCGAAAACAGACTGACAATGCCATGGCAAAAATTTAAAAATAAAAACGACAAAAAAATAATGTTATCCGAGTTATCTCCCCTAAATGGAGAAGTTGAAAAACATAGGCAAAAAACGTTCTGTATTCAAAAACAAATAGTCATTTTAATCAGATAAATATCATAATTTTCTTCATCAAGATGAAAAGTACTACATATGAATAACATTCCTCTCTCAAAATGTGTATATTTTTTTAGATCTAGACCGATTGTGTTGAGCTATATGAGAATCTAAGGGAGCTACCATGTGAACTTTTTTTAGTTGTAATCTCTCAGTCTCTCCTGCCTTTTTATTTTTCTCTCTATTCGGTCCTGCATTTTTTTTTATTAGTTTATTCTGACTTTTTTTTACATAAATTGTCATCCTGCCTTTTTTTTTTGCCAAGTTGCTCATCCTGCCTTTTTTTTACTCAAAACTCCTGTCCTGTCTTTTTTTCAAATTTCATCCTAGCCCCCAATAAAAATCAAATGGTAGCTCCCTAAGATGGCGGAAGACACCCGATCTACCCTAAGGGCAATATATCTAATGAGGAAGAAATTTACAATTTCGGTCACGTCGAGTTACTTGTATTCTCCTAGCTTTTGTTGAAAAGGGTTTCTGTTTTCATTTATCTATCTATTATACTGTTCAGGGGAAGGGGAGAATCGAAAAAAAAATACACAAAAATGGATAAAAGAAGGCGAAAGATACAAAAGGGATAGTAAAAATCTTAACCAAACTGACAATGTCATGACAAAAGCTCATCAGCCGAAATAAACGAGAGAAAAAAGATCAAAAGCCAAACAACAGTATATTAAGCGCAACATATCGAAAACCAAAAACTGAGCAATATGAATATGAATAAATCTTGGCTCTGTACAAGACATATTTTGCTTGCTTAGCCGAATTTTTAACAAACTAGTTGACAAACCGTCTCTGACAATCTATGGAAATCCAAATAGCATCGCTTTTGATTAAGTCCAGATTTTTTGGTTTTATTTCGGGGAAAAGGGGTGCGTTTTACGTACAGTGGCAAATATTACATGCATATCAGGACGAGAACATGTAAGTGTGACATGAATATGAACAAACCCTGCTTTGTTACAAGACATACTTTACTTGCCTAGCCGAATTTTCAACGAACTAGTCGACAAACTGTCTCTGACATTCTATGGAAATCGTAATCGCATCGCTTTTGATTAAGTTCAGATTCTTTTGTTTTATTTCGTGGAAAAGAAAATTCAAATTTTCAGATACCTCTAAGAAGAACAGGGGGTTCACATTCTGATATAGCTCTGACCCTCTCAGTCCTACGCTAAGCGTATTATTTGTCATATCAGTTGATCTTTGTTTTTTAAGATTAAGACTCCAGATTCTTATGTTCTATTTCGGGGAAAACGGGAGTGGTAAATACAAATTCTCCGCTAACTCTAACATAGATGTGATTTTATATGAGTAAAATTTGACCCTCACAGTCATAAGTCTTATAAGCACAATATTATGTTGTATATATTAACACACACCATAGATAAATATTTTCTTAAATATTGTTCATAAAAAAAGTCTGGTTTTTAATCATAAAAAAAAATCCAAACAAAACATGTAAAATATACAGCAAAACTGTATTCAAGTGTAATATATAGCGATGGGTAATTCTTTTGCTTTATGAATTTATGGAAAACTTTCTTTGTATATCATTTTGACTCAGGAGTAAAATTTCATTAATATTCATCAACTTGCAAATGAAACAAAAAAAAATCCTGGGGATTTGTCCCTCATTCTTTTCCATAGAATTGCAGTTTCAATTCACATAATTCTGTAATGTTTAATGCACCATTATTGTCTTTCAATTTAACATAAAACGATCTAATATTTGTACTATATTCGAAGTCATCACCAAAAATCTTCAATTCTGCACAAGTATATGTCATTCTATCATTGTTTTATTTTGACTTTACGTTCTGTTTTTATAACTCAACATTTTACTGTTTCAAGTCAAGACCAAACAACTTCAAATTTACATCGTGTAGTTTCAAATCAACACATTGTATGATAAGCCTCTCGTGACGTCATAATGATATAACATCGTGCTATCTTAGCTCAACAACACGTACTTTCAACTGTACGTCGTGTAGTTTTGAATGAGCATATTGTATGACAAGCCTATCGTGATATTATTATGATATAAGATATTGCTATCATAGCTCAACATCACATACTTTCAATGTACGTTGTGTAGTTTTAAATGAGCATATGGTATGGTAAGCCTATCATGACATTCAAATGATATACCAACATGCTATCTTAGCTTAACATCACCTAGTTTCAACTGAAAGTCATGTAGTTTTAAAAGAGCATATCGTGAGGTAAGCCTATCGTGACATTCTAATGATATAACAACGTGCTATCTTAGCTTAACATCACGTACTTTCAGCTGTACGTGGTGTAATTTTAGATGAGCAAATTGTATAATAAGCCTATTGTGACATTATAATGATATAACATCGTGCTATCTTAGCTGAACAACACGTACTTTCAACTGTACGTCGTGTAGTTGTAAATGAGCATATTGTATGGCAAGCCTATCGTGATATTATTATGATATAAGATATTGCTGTCATAGCTCAACATCACGTACTTTCAACTGTATGTCGTGTAGTTTTAAACGAGCATATCTTGTGGTAAGCCTATCGTGACATTCTAATGATATAACAACGTGCTATCTTAGCTTAACATCACGTACTTTCAACTGTACGTTGTGTGGTTTTAAATGAGCGAATTGTATAATAAGCCTATTGTGACATTATAATGATATAACATCGTGCTATCGTAGCTTAACATTACAAAATTTCAACTGTACGTCGTGTAGTTTCAAGTGAGCATCTTAGCTTAACACGTTGCATCGTGTTGTTTTAAGTCAACAAATTGTATGGTAAACCTTTCGTTTCAATATAGTGGTGTAACATCGTGTTATCTTAACTCAACATCATGTACTTTCAACTGTGCATCATGGTGTTTTAAATCAAAAGATTGCATGATAGACCTATCGTAATATCACAATGATATAACATCATACTATCTCAGTTCAACATTTATTAATAACAAGTCAGCACCATACATTTTAGCTATTCATTTTATTTGTTATCATAGCTATCGAAGTGGATGACTGAGCAGTATCCATCTGCAAGCTAACATCATGCAACGTCAACTTCACATCATGTACTTGAAACCCAACGTTACGTGTGTTTGGCATATCATCACAACATCGTGACTTATCATTACACTATCACGACTAAAGCACTTGTCATTGCAAGTCAACATTGCGCAAATTCAACTTAGCATATTGTAATTTAGAGTTAGCATTTTGATGACTCAATTCAACATCACGCTTTTTTAACTTTACATTTTAAGCTTCAGCATAACGTTTTGTAAATCTCTAATATATGACAGCTGAGGCTTTCCATAGTAAACATAAATCATACAATTTTTTGTGAAACGCTAGCCAGGTTGACAAGCTGTCTATATAAAGTAATGATGAGGATATATACACATTAACTGGATATATGAAAAAAACATATATGGGGCAATGGCACGAAGACATCACCAAATCATCCAATGCAATGCACAATAAAATGCTTCGCTGAGCGCACCCTGATACAACCGCTGAATAGTTGGGGCAAGTTTGGAAACAATATTCAAGCTTGATACTGTCTGAATTTGGATTGTGATCAAATGTTTGACATAATATAGGTTTCTGACACAAAATAAATTGGTCACAGATCTTAAAAATTTGAAATGGGCATTTCATTTACCTAGAATGGTCTGATATCCAAAATCTAACAACATGGTTAGATTCAGCATATAAAAAACACAAAAAATTTAATTTTAGTTGAAATCAAACAAAGTTTATTTTTGGACCCTTCAAACCTTGATATGAACTAATTTGAAAACAGGACTCAAAATGAAAAATCTAAATGCACAACAAGATTCAGCATATCATCCAGCCACAATAATTCAGTTTTTGATGAAATCAAACAAAGTTTAATTTTGGACCCTTTTGACCTCAATGTAGACCAATTTAAAAATGGGGCCCAATATCCAAAAAAGTAATACAACTAACTTAGAACCCCCCAAAATTAAAGACTTTAAATTAATCCCATTGAAATTGGTTAAAAGATTTGTATTTATTATCAATTGATAGAAGCTTATATTATGTATAAGCGTTGTTTATTGATGACACATCATAGTTGCATGTGTGTAGCACATGTTTGGTACTGACATGCCTCTGGCTGCATGATAACTCCTTATTTGGTTATAAGGCAAAGGAGTGATACATACCCTTCTCAAATTTCCCCAGGATGCTAGGTAGCTGTTCATTTTGAGTTTTGCTGCTGACAGGGAAAGTCATACATTAGTTATCATAAAGTTACAAATTCCCACCCACCTCCCTTTAATCACCTTCAACTACTCACTGTATATGGGAGCAGTCTCAGCAAACCAGTGGTTTTCTTCAATTTCAAAACTCCCTTTCGAAATTGACCACTGGTCTAATTTCTCATTTCCCCCAAGTCATTAAATGTAATACATCTACATTTATTTCTCTCTCCACCGTCAATCTAACCCCCTTTTATCGTAGCCACCTGCTATGAGATGGAGCAACGCTTCATCCCCTTATAGGAACTCATCTGGTTCCGGTTGGTTGACGATTTCTTGCTATTGTGCAATACTGTGCAATTGCTGATTTCTTGCTATTGTGCAATACTGCGCTATTGCGCATGACTATGCAATTGAAGATTTCTTGCTATTGTGCAATACTGTGCAATTGAAGACTTCTTGCTATTGCATAATACTGTGTTATTGCACAATACTGTGCTTTTGTGCAATACTGTGATATTGCGCTATACTGTGAAATTGAAGATTTCTTGCTATTGCACAATACTGTGCAATTGAAGATTTCTTGCTATTGCGCAATACTGTGCTATTGCACAATACTGTTCAATTGAATATTTCTTGCCATAGAGCAATACTGCGCAATTGAAGATTTCTTGCTATTGTGCAATACTGTGTTGTTGCGCAATACTGTGCTATTGCCCAATACTGTGCAATTGAAGATTTCTTGGTATTGCGCAATACTGTGCAATTGAAGATTTCTTGCTATTGCCCAATACTATGCTATTGTACAATACTGTGCTATTGCGCAATAATGTGCAATTGAAGATTTCTTGCTATTGCCCAATACTGTGCAATTGAAGATGTCTTGCTATTACGCAATACTGTGCTATTGTGCAATACTGTGCAATTGAAGATTTCAAAAATTTTAAAGAAAAAAATATGAATCCCAAAAAAAAATTGGAAAAAAAAAATCCCCCCATAATTTTTTGAACCCCCCTTGGAGTAATTACCCCCAAACTCAATCTCAGCTTTCCCTTTGTGGTATGGAATCTTGTAGTACAATTTTAGAGAGATCCATACACTTAAACACAAGTTATTGTCTGTAAACTAGAAAAATGCTTGTTTTTGGCCCCTTTTTGCCCCTAATTCCTGAACTGTTGGTACCATAACCCCAAAATTCAATCCCAGCCTTCCCATTGTGATATGGAACCTTGTGGTACAATTTCAGAGAGATCCATACACTTACACACAAGTTATTGTCTGGAAACTACAAAAATGCACGTTTTAGGCCCCTGTTTGGCCCCTAATTCCTAAACTGTTGGTACCATAACCCCCAAACTCAATCCCAACCTTCCTTTTTTCGGTATTGAACCTTCTGGTAAAATTTCATAGAGATCCATTCCCTTAAACTAAAGTTGTTGTCCGGAAACCAAATGTGTCTTTGGACAACGACGACGACGCAGATGACGACGCCGACATCATAGCATTATACAACGCAAACATTTTTGTAAAAAGACACCCAGAGCTTACCACATGGTCTTTAATGGAGCAGGAACTACCCACCAACATTCAGTCAGCTCTGGATGGCCCAAAACACAATGAGCGCAATCAAATCCAAGGGCACAGCAAAATGTCAAAATATCTAATCAAAACTAATAAAATGCTCCACTGGGCGCAGCTTGATACGACCGCAGAGGTCAAACCCAAAACAGTTTGGGCAAGTATGGACAGTACATCCCAGTCATTCCCAAGGTCGCCGCACATTGGGCAAAGTCCAGTAGAAATTAGTTTGGTCCAGTTAAGTGATATGAACTACTGGACCAAATGATAGTAAAAGTTATAATTTGGTACAAATGATATGTGTAAATGTCCTGTAAAAAAGAGTCTGGTCCAGTTAAGAAGAATGGTTTACTGGACCAAATGTCCAGTTGATTTCTCAAAGCCTTAGGAACCACTGACATCCAAGTTTGATACAGCTCTGGTTTTGGATTGTGATTAAATATTTGACATAGCATAGGGTTCTGACACAGAATGAATGTGGTTAAAGAACTGGAATAAACAGCTGTGCCATGAGCGCATGATACGTTCGTCGTCTTGTGTGTGAGGTTTTATGCAATAATCATAAATCGTTTCTGAGATACGGCGCGACATGTGAAAACCCCCCTTTTTTAATAAAAAAATCAGTAACTCTAAAATAAAATTTTGAATCATCACCAAAAAGTATACAGATCTTTAGATTAATATAATTAAGAAGTGTGTAAAGTTTTAAGCAATAATCATAAATCGTTTTTGAGATACGGCGCGACATGTGAAACCCCCTTTTTACAAAAAACTCAATAACTCTAAAATAAAATTTTGAATCATCACCAAAAAGTATACAGATCTTTAGATTAATATAACTAAGAAGTGTGTTAAGTTTTAAGCAATAATCATAAATCGTTTTTGAGATATGGCGCAACATGTGAAAAAATGTACACCCCTGTTTTAGTTACAAAGTCCCGTAACTCAAAAAGTTTTAATCTTATATTCACCAAAAAGTATACAAATCGTTTGACCATCATAAGAAACAACTAAGTTAAGTTTCATGAAATTTGGATAAGTCGTTCTAAAGTTACGGTGCTTCATGTGGACACCAGACAGACAGACAGACGGACGCCGGACATTTGTATACCATAATACGTCCCGTCAAAATTTTAACGGGCTTATAAAAATTGAAATTGGACTTTTACCTATCATGGCCCAATTTCCAAAATCTAAATACATGGTTAGATTCAGGTTATCATAGAACCCTAAGAATTTGATTTTTGATGAAATCAAACAAACTTTCATTTTGGACATCACTGAGGTCTAATTTGATAACAGGGCCCTGAAAATCGAAAATCTAAATACATGGTTAGATTTAGCACATTAAAGAACGTCATATAGTTAATTTTTGGACTTATATTTGGACAAAATCAGCATATTCAAGTATACCAAGAAATCAATATAGGAGTAAGATCACGAATGGTTCAAACTGGCCCTAAGAATTTGATGTTTTTTTTAAATCAGTCCAAAATACTACAAATTTCAAGTAGAAATAGTTGCTATGTAACTATTTATACAAGGTAACTTGTTTTTGACACATCACATTGAAAATGATGAATAAATTATCCCTCAAGTATGCCTTATTTTTTTAAACGTGAGTTTTTTGTAAAATTTTCAATATTTCCAACAGTTTTTTACATAATTTACTTTGGACGCCATCCCTGATCCAGGATGTTTTGTGTCTAGGGATTGAATATCATGATTGGCAATTTTTGGCTACTGAACATTTTTATCCTAGGTGGCGGTCAAGGGTGGTGAAAGTTATTGGATGTACTGGCAGCTAAAATATGTCATGTCTCAAATTCCAGTGGTTGTGCATGTGTCAAACACTTTGAAAAGTTAAAGCGAGTATTTATAATTAAAAATGTATTGCAAGTTACATTGAAATTATAAACTGCTTCTGTCGGGTAAATTTGTGCACTTTTACCCACAGAATAGGAAAAATTTTCTGAATATTCAATTTTCACTCCCATGGGGGGGGGAATTTAAGTTTTGTTCTTTTTCTAGTTGCCTTTTATCATGTTAATCAACTATTTATTTGTAAATGACAAACTGAATAGGAATAAAAAAAATACAACTAATTTAGTGTACATCATATATATACTATATACTAGTTAAGGTGGCACAGTAGTATTTCCTGGCCCATAGGGATAATGATAGCCTTTTTAGAATGTTCTCCACTTTCTAACACTGCCCAAAATTCTACATACACAATCTGAAGTACTTTCAATATAATATTTAGAAATGAATGACCGTTTACTTTTTTTGCTATCTTTTTGAACCTGAGGCCACTTTTTGTTTTTATGTTTTTTATCATGCAGTGAATATAAAATTCTCAAAAATTCTCAAAAATTCTTTTTCACCTGTATGTAAAATTATTTTATAATTTTCTACAGATGATTCATTCCTCAGTTTGGGAAAGTCTGTTTAGTTGAAACTGTATGTTTTGTCCAATCACACTGTTCAGATACATTGACTTAAGTAAGGGTACACAAATGAGCAACCTTAATACTGGAATGTAAATACTATTGTGCCACCTAGAAGGTTACAAGAGCGCAATTATTTGTTTACATTTAACCGGCAAGTTTTTACCCCAAGATGGTAATCAGAATAGAATCTTGTACGGCTTCTGATTGGATGATACAGGATTGGAATTACTTTTAATCGAAAGCTTATCCAATTAGGTTTATAAAATCTAGAAAATCAAATTCACATTTTACAAAGTATAGAAAATATATTCAATATCTGCACGTCAGAGCCATTAAAAATTCGTAAGGGTTCCACGGAACCCAGTGTCTCGCCTACTTTTGCTGTTAATCGCAGGCTCAACAAAAATGAGGGAAAAAATCAATAAAAATATTCCTTTAGATACTATCTTTTGATTGTAAAAAGCTTCTGTCAAAGTTTGGTATAAATCCAGGATAGTTTATGAATCTAATAAATGTTTTAAAAACTTTAACTGCAGACTGTATTTAATGTTAACTGGAAGAAAAACTAAGTCCATTTATAAGTAAAATACAGATAAACAGGTACAAAATTTTAACAAAATTTCCTTCTAGATACTAGCTTTTGATCATAAACAAGCTTCTGTCCAAGTTTGGTACAAATCCAGGATAGTTTAAGAAAGTTATTAAAATTTTTAAAACTTTAACCACAGAGTGAATGTATTGTTTCCTGGCAGAAAAACTAAGTCCATTTATAAGTAAAATATGGAAAAAATGAAATTCTTTTTTTAACAAATTTACTTCTGGATACTATCTTATGATCACAAACAAGCTTCTGTCCAAGTTTGGTACAAATCCAGGATAGTTTAAGAAAGTTATTAAAATTTTAAAAACTTTAACCACAGAGTGAATGTAATGTTTCCCCGCAGAAAATCTAAGTCCATTTACAAGTAAAATACGGAAAAACAGGAATTTTATTTTTACAAAATTTACTTCTGGATACTATCTTATGATCATAAACAAGCTTCTGTCCAAGTTTGGTAGAAACCCAGGATAGTTTAAGAAAGTTATTAAAATTTCAAAAACTTTAACCACAGAGTGAATATTTGTGGACGCCGCCGACGACGACGACGACGTCGACGGAATGTAGGATCGCTATGTCTCGCTTTTTCGACTAAAGTCGAAGGCTCGAACAAAATCTGCCTTTCTCATTAAGTGAAAAAAATAGATGATGTTTTTCAACTGCATTTTAAGTTAATTTTTGTCGCATGACCATATATATTTTTTTGGTTGTTATGCAACACTGACATTTCCAGTAACAGGAACTGCTACCCATTTTTCTTACTATTAGATTACTGTTCCGACTAATGCACTCAAATGTTTACTGAGAACCATTATGACAATTATAGCATTGGCATCTATTCGAATGAATATGTACTAAATTAGTTCAGTTAATTCATCTAATACCTTAGCAATTAATTATTCATTAGCTCACTATTGAACAGTGTCATATATATAAATTATTGTAAAAGCTATTCATATCCTTTCTATTTAATATATCTATAAATATTAGTTGAATCAAATTTTCAATTAATAATTTGCATGTATGCATAAATTTTCAAGAGGTTCTATAATAATCATTAGAATTATCATATTTATTGCAATCAATGTACTTATTAGATAATTCTACAGAGATACAATTGGTGTAAAGTCGCATATTATCATCGATTGCAATCACAGGTCGATTCAGACTTCTTATATAATTTATTACAAGTCTTCGTAATAGCATTTCTGATCAATCGTATAAAGTATATGAATATTCGATCGTATAATATTCTATACGAGCTATTCACGATGTTCATTGCATCGATTGTCGTTGATAATATGTTCACGTCATATTCGATACATAATTCATTGAATTATAATCGCGTCAATTGATTTAATATTTGTTGAATTCAATCTTTGATTAAAAATATTATTCAAACATATAAATCGATAATATTGACATTTAATTAATATTTGATTATGTGAATTATATATAATGCAATCAGATAATTATGATATAAATCATTATTACTGATAGATTACGTTAATTCTTAAATGCGCATCGTTAGACTTACTCCGACAAATATACTAAAACATATTTGAATGTATCATGATATTATTGCATTTAATATTGCAATTGAAATATATTATTTATTAGATTAACTTGATGCTAATTCTACATTTTATTTCTTACGACTAATCGAACTTAATGTGATAAATAATATCATTTTATCTTAATTTAATTATTGCATAAATCGAATAATTAGTTGATCGTTTGTTCCATATCTTTTAACTTTGAAACGTTACATTGTATTTTATATTCTATATTGTTTTTTGATTTTCAATTTTTAATATTGATTTAGTTATTAGATAAATTATCTACTGAATGTAGTATTATTATGCTATTATGTTTAGTTTAATATAGAATATTGCACTAAATGTAATGATAATAAGTTAATTGACTGAATTTGATTTAATGTTTTATGTTACACTCTGGTATCAAATGCCTATCATGTATAACTTGATCTAAGTATTCCAAATTGATCCAATTAGACTTAACTATTTATGATACGATACTTACATTTTACATAACTTGATTCATTAATTCATTATATCACTATAAACGTTATTGTCAAAAGATTCTACAATAAATTTTTATTATAACTATTTATTAAAGTATAGATGTAGATTGTAATATATAAATAATGAGAAATTGAACTGAAAAATGTTTAATTTGTTAAACATATTAATTTTTTAAACTGATAATTTGATGGTCATTACAATCATTTAATTGAATATTTATATATATTAACAGAGCTGCTCAATATTTTTAAGATGATATTTGATTAAACTATAAGTTATAAATATTAAATTACAATGTAACAATTGTTGTAACTGATTATTATAATTGACTAAATAACATTAAATGCTATTCGAATATCAATAAAATATTAAAAGTAAAGTTTCAAAACAGATGTCGAATCATTTTTGAAACATGATAGCAATAAAATTAAAATATTAAATAACTAGATTACACTTACATGATAATAAAAGTTGAATAGAAATCCATATCTTCAAATAATAACAGAAATCATTAACAATATAATGAAATTATCAAATTACAACTATTATAACTAACTTTAAAACATAAAAATATTATTTAAATATAGAATATATAAAACAAGATAAGAAGAATTAGAAGAACGAGATTGAATAAAGGAAAGGAAAATAGAAGATAAAAAGAATAATTACAATTATAAATATACATTAAAAGTCAATATTAAATTCTAATTATACTAGTTTGTGTAGTTTTTGAGAAATTAAATATGGAATACCACTGGTACCCTATGGAAAATGCATTATGAATAATTGCGCTCTTGTAACCAGAAATGTTTGGAAATTTGTATTCAAAGGGAGATAATGTTATGTGTTTATAGTGTATTATGATTTTATTGTATTTTGAGTTATTTCCCTTTGATCTGAAAAAGAAAATCTATTTTAAACTATGACTCAACTATTAGTTGTGCAATAAATCTATAAATGTAGAGCTTAATTAACTATTTAATATCCCAACCCTTCTATTGTGGTATGGAACCTTGTGCTAAAATTTCTTACACATCCATACACTTATACTAAAGTTATTGTCTGTGAACCAATTTATTTTCCATGAACCAGTGATGTAAAAATAGTTCTCTAAAATCAGATATGATGTTATATCTATTTTCAACTATAACCCAACTTAAAATTTCTGTTAATTGTCCAATAACATCTCTGAATTTAGATTCTGAGCAAATATGTAATAATAGCATAGTTTCTGACACAAAATGAATGTGGTATAAGTTCTTAAATAATTTTAAAATTAGACACTTACCAATTATGGTCCAATATTCAAATTCTAAATACATGGTTGGATTCAGCATATCAAATAACCACATTGTTTCATTTTTTGTTAAAATCAAACTAAGTTTTATTTTGGATACTTTGGACCTTTATGGGGTCCAATTTGAAAAACGGTCCCAAATTCAAAAATTTAAAACAGTTAGATTGCACACATTAAAGAACACCAATGATTTAATTTTTGAAGAAATCAAACAAAGTTTAATTTTAGACCCAAATTTGGACCAACTTTGAAAACCAAGCACAAAATCAAAAAATCTAAAACACTATTGGATTGACCATATCAAATAACACAAACTATTTAATTTTTGATAAAATCAAACAATGTCCAATTTTGGACACCAATTTGGACCATCTTGAATACTGTGCCCAAAATCAAAAATCTAAATATACGCTTAGATTCAGCATATCAAAGAACCCCAACCATTCTTTTTCTTTTTAAATCAAACAAAGTTTAATTTTGGACCCTTTGGACCTTAATGTGGGCCGACCATGACCCAAATAAAAAATCTAAATACACGCTTAGATTCAGCATATCAAAGAACCCCAAGAATTCAATTTTTTTAAATAAAAAAGTTGTATTTTGGACCCTTTGGACCTTATTGTGGACCAATTTAAAGACAGGCCTCAAAATTAAAAAAATCTAAAAACACAATTAGATTCAGCATATCAAGGAACACCAATAATTTAATTTTTAAAAAATCAAACAAAGTTTAATTTTGGACCCTTTGGACCTTAATATGAATCATTTCAAAAACAGACCCTAAAATCCAAATATTAAATACCCAATTAGATTCAGCATATTAAAGACACCCAAGAATTCAAAACTTTTGAATTAAACCCCATTGAAATTGCTAAAAAAATAAGCAATTTATACAAAGTATTGGTTTTGGCCCCTTTTAACTAAACCAATAGGGTCATAACCCCTAAAATCAATCCCAAACTTTATTTTATGGTATAACACCTTGTGGCACAATTAAATAGCAATAAATAGACTTAAACTCAAGTTATTGTCAAGAAATCAGAAAATCCTAGTTTTTTGGCCCCTTTTCAGCCACTAATTATTAAACAGTTTGGACCATGACCCCAAAATCAATCACAACTTTAATTTTGAAGTATGGCACCTTGTAGTAAAATTTCATAGAAATCCATACTCTAATACACAAATTAGTGTCCTGAAACATGAAAAATGCTTGTTTTTGACCCCTTTTTGGTCCTTAATTACTAAACAGCTACAACAATAACCCCCAAAATAAATCCCTACCTTCCTATTGTGGAATGGAACATTGTGCTTAAATTTAATACAGATCTATACAGTTATACTCAAGTTATTGTGAGTGAACCAGACAAATAATTATTTTTGTTAGGCCCTTTTTGGCCCCTAATTCCTAAACAGCTACTATAATAACCCCCAAAATAAACCCCAACCTTCCTATTGTGGTATGGAACCTTGTGCTAAAATTGAATAGAGATCCATACACTTATACTCAAGTTATTGCCTGCAAACCAGAAAAATAGTTGTTTTCTGCCCGTTTTCGACCCCTAATTATTAAATGGTATGGGCCATGACCCTCCAAAAATAATTCCAAACTTTCCTTTTGAAGTATGGAACCTTGTGGTAAAATTTCATAGAAATCTATACTCTTATACACCATGTACACCAATTATTGTCCTGAAACATGAAAAATGCTTGTTTTTGGCCCCTAATTCCTAAACAGCTATGACAATAACCCCAAAATTAATCCCAACCTTCCTATTGTGGTGTGGAACCTTGTGCTAAAATTTTGACCAAAGAAATATCTCTTATACTCAAGTTATTGTCTTAAAATCAGACAAATAATTGTTTTGGCCCCTTTCTGGCCCCTAATTACAAAACAGCTATGACAATAACCCCCAAAATCAATCCCAATCCTCCTTTTGTGGTATGGAACCTTGTACCTTGAACGCAGACGCAGACGCAGACAACACCATAACATAATACTACTGCAAATTTATTTGCAGTCATATAAAAACTAAAAGGTTCAACAAGACACATCAATAACAAACACATAAGTTTACTCTAATATAAATAGGGAGTACAATAATCCCGTTTTCAGGGGTCTCCTCCCGACCTCCCGTTGAAGAGAAAAAAATCCCGTGTATGAAATATTTCATGAATAAAAAATTTCAGCCCCAACATATCTGGTGTAACTGACATTACCTGAAGTTATATTTTACCTGTAAATCAATTAACATGCATAATTATATGGCTTCACTTGTCAGCTTGGGTGTCAAACATACTGGTAATCAACGATTTTTACCTCAGGCTAACTCAGGCCGTTTTGTAATAAAAAATGAATTTTGGGTTACTTTCCTTTAATTAATGTAAATTTTTAAAAGAATATAAATAAAATATAAAATGAACAAATAATTATAAAAGGATAGTAATTAAATGATTTCAAATGTCTTAGGACAAATAAAAAAATAATAATTTGAAAATTATTTGAGGGTTCTATACTTCCTTTCAAGGCTTAAATTGAAATTTATATAATAACTATGACCCTAGTTGTGTGAATGTGTTTTTTAACATGCAAAACAGATCTATTTGCAGATAGTTAAGCAAATGTTCTGATTGAAGTGATTGATCTAAAGAAAAATGATAAAAAAGATATAAAATAAAGAATTTACAGAACAAACTAAAAAAAAGAATGTTAGATTGAACATGTTGAATAAAGATAGAGAAAATTTATAAGTACAACATGTACAAGGGTACTATAAACATAATACATTCGGATGGAAAGTTGAAGAAAACACACTTTAAAAGACAATTTCTACAGCACACGGTTACATTTACGACAAAATTTATGTCGATTAAAATCCTCCTGATCTGAGTCCTAATCTCCTGACCAAAATTTCCCAATCTCCTGATCTGAGTTTCACAGTCCATCACATGTATGATATGATGTAAGGGACTGGTCATTTTCTTAAATTGGGAGACAGGTCTCACCTGGGAGGAAACATTGGAATTTCATATTTTTTGCAAGTCCCCACCTTGAGGAAGGAAAACAAATTCAAGACACCCTTCCAAAGACATGAAAATTTCACCCTTCCGCAGCATTTTTCAATACTTTTATTCTTTATAACAAAAATACATGCATACAATTTCTGTTTATATTATTATGATAAATAAAATATTGCATCAGTAGTGGATCTAGAGCTTCAAGTAGGGAAAGTTGTTTGTGACTTCAGGAAACTTTATTTTACGTTATGGTCTCATTCATGGCTTCCAAAACCGTTGTATTGTCAAGACAAGGCCAATAAATTATATTTCAGCTCCGGCGGTGCCAAGCACATACATGTATAATGTAGGTTTGCCATTTCAACATAATTCAGACTTTTTTTTTTAGTATATTCGATCTTTTTGACCTGACCTTATGCCAGCCACATGTTTCCGGTCATAAAAGTGACACAAGCCCTTCTTAATACCTCCTCATTACAATCAAGGTTAATTAGTTGTCTGACAGCTGAAATTTACCTGTTCAGGCGACAGGTAAACTACATTTTGTATTTTGTACCAGACATTGATTGGTCTATTTAAAGTTATTTTCTAAAATTTCACTGGCTTACATTTAATAAATTTAGTAAACATGATTTTGCCTATCAGAAATACATATTAAAATATGACTTAATGAAAAATTAAAAAGGTTTTAAGTAAAATATCTACAGAACCACATTGTTTGAACTAGTACATGTGTATATAGGTGTCAGATTTGATTTGATTTGATTTGATGTTTTAACGCCACTTTTAAGCACCGCTTTTGGGCTATTTCATGGCGGCCAGTTTTTATTGGTGGAGGAAGCCGGAGTGCCCGGAGAAAACCACCGACCTTCGATAGGAAAACTGACAATCCTAGTCAATTAAGATTGGAGTCGAGTGCACCCGCACGAGCGGGGTTCGAACTCACAACCTCAGTGTTGACTGGCTAGTGATTACAGTAGTAACTACTTAGACCACTCGGCCACCGAGGCCCCCTAGGTGTCAGATTTAATAATGCATCTGAATTCTTCAAAATGCTAAAAGTATTATTGGTACCTTTATCATTTCAAGTATTTTCTTGGAGAAATAATATGAAAGAACTATTTAAACTCAATTGTGCTTTGTTAACGTACATGGATGTTACGTATCCGTCTCGGTCCGTGTTTTAACATTGTCAAGTCAACATCCAGTATTAGGAAATAAAATGCTCCGCAGGGCCAGCTTGATACGACCGCAGAGGTCGAACCCTGAACAGTTGGGGCTAGTATGGACACAACATTCAAGCTTGATACAGCTCTGAATTTGGATTGTGATTAAATATTTGACACAGCATAGGTTTCTGACACAGAATGAATGTGATCTAAGAACTTAAAAATTTTAAATTGGACATTCACCTATTATGGTCCAATATCCAAAATCTAAATACATGGTTAGATTCAGCATATCAAAGAACCCCAAGAATTCAATTTTTGATGAAATCAAACAAAGTTTCATTTTGGACCCTTTTGACCTCAATGTGGACAAAGTTGATAACGGGCCCAAAATCAAAAATCTAAATACATGGTTAGATTCAGCATATCAAAGAACCCCATATATTCAATTTTTGTTGAAATCAAACAAAGTTTAATTTTGGACCCCGATTTGGACCAACTTGAAAACTGGGCCCATAATCAAAAATCTAAGTACATGTTAAGATTCAGCATATCAAAGAACCCTAAGAATTCAATTTTTGTTAAAATCAAACTAAGTTTAATTTTGGACCCTTTGGACCTTAATGTAGACCAATTTGAAAATGGAACCAAAAATTAAGAATCTAGCTAAATACACGGTTAGATTCGGCATATCAAAGAACCCCAATAATTCAATTTTTGCTGAAATCAAACAAAGTTTAATTTTGGACCCTTTGGACCTCAATGTGGACCAATTTAAAAACAGGGCCCAAAATCCAAAAACTTAATACACGGTTAGATTCAGCATATTAAAGAACCCCAAGAATTCAAATATAAAACCCCATTAAAATTGGTCAAGAAATAAGCAATTTATATGAAGTATCTTCTTTTGCACAATTAGCTGTGCAATTGAATATTCTTGCTATTGCACAATACTGTACAATTGACAATTTCTTGCTATTGCGCAATATTGTGCTATTGGATATTTCTTGCTATTGCGCAATACTGTGCAATTGAAGATTTCTTGCTATTGCGCAATACTGTGCAATTGAAGATTTCTTGCTATTGTGCAATACTGTGCAATTGAAAATTTCTTGCTATTGCACAATACTTATTATATAATAATTTACACATCCTGTTTGGTGTGTATCTCCTACATGTACCATATCATTATTATTTGCTTTTAAATATAAATCAGAAATAACCAACTTAAAATGGAAAATTTTAAAAGAAAAAAAAAAATCCCCCCCCCAAATTTTTTGAACCCTCTTATGATTCATCACCCCCAAACTCAATCCCAGCCTTCCCTTTGTGGTATGGTACCTTGCAGTACAATTTCAGAGAGATCCATACACTTGAACACAAGTTATTGTCTGAAACTAGAAAATGCTTTTTTGGCCCTTTTGGCCCCAAATTCCTAAACGTTTAGGGCAATTACCCCAAACTCAAACCCAGCTTTCCTTTGTAATATGGAACCTTGTAGTACAACTTCAGAAAGATCCATACACTTACACACAAGTTATTGTCCTGAAACTAGAAAATGCTTGTTTTTGCCCCTTTTGCCCCTAATTCCTAAAATATTGAGGCAATTACCCCATCATCGATCCCAGCCTTCCTTTGTGGTATGGTACCTTGCAGTACAATTTCAGAGATCCATACACTTGAACACAAGTTATTGTCTGGAAACTAGAAAATGCTTATTTTGGCCCTTTTTGCCCCTTATTCCTAAACATTTTGGGCAATTACCCCAAACTCAATTCCAGCTTTCCCTTTGTGATATGGAACCTTGTAGTACAATTTCAGAAAGATCCATACACTTTCACACAAGTTATTGTCATGAAACTAGAAAAATGCTTGTTTATTGCCCCTTTTTTGGCCCCTAATTCCTAAAATTTGGAAGTAATTACCCCCAAAATCAATCCCAGCATTCCCTTTGTGATATGGAACCTTGTAGTACAATGTCAGAGAGATCCATACACTAACACACAAGTTATGTCTGGAAGTTACAAAAATGCTTATTTTTGGCCCCTAATTCCTTAACTGTTGGTACCATAACCCCCAAAATTAATCCCAACCTTCCTTTTGTGGTATTGAACCTTATGGTAAAATTTCATAGAGATCCATTCACTTAAACCAAAGTTAAGAGTGCGAAAACCAATGTGTCTTCTGACGACGACGACGACGCCAACGTCATACCAGTATACGACCACAAAATTTTTTTGCGGTCGTATAAAAAACGCTTATTTAAGAGCAATCACTCCTATGAAGAGTGACAGTCTACTAACTATATCGGCAAAATTTGACTTTTTAATAGATGTTGCCTTGCTGATCATTTTTGTGATTTAAAGTGTCTATTTATCTAATATAATTTAAATCATATAAGGCATAACGGAAAAAAAATGTTTCTCTCTAAATATCATAGTTTTCATAATAATAGGCAATAAAATGCTTCGCTGAGCGCAGCCTGATACGACCGCAGAGGTCGAACCCTGAACAGTTGGGGCAAATTTGGACACAATATTCAAGCTTGATACTATCTGAATTTGGATTGTGATCAAATTTTTGCCATAATATAGGTTTCTGACACAAAATAAATGTGGTCAAAGATTTTACAAATCTAATGTGCAATACTGTGCAATTGAAGATTTCTTCTTGAAACTTTTCAAAAATTTGAAATTTGAAAAAAATGTTGAAAAAAAAATATGAATCGCTTAAAAAAAATTGGAACCCCCCCTTTCAAACTTATTGAATCCCCCTTGGAGCATTAACCATCAAACTCAATCCCAGTCTTTCCTTTGTAATATGGAACCTTGTAATACAATTTTAGAGAATAGAGAGATCCATACACTTAAACATAAGTTATTGTCTGGAAACTTTAAAAATGCTTGTTTTGACTCTTTTTTTTTCCCTTAATTCCTGCATGTTTGGGGCAATTACCCCCAAACTCAATCCCAGCCTTCCCTTTGTGATATGGAACCTTGTCGTACAATGTCAGAGAGATCCATACACTTACACACAAGCTATTGTCTGGAAGCGCAAAAATGCATGTTTTTGGCCCCTTTTTGGCCCTTAATTCCTAAACTGTTGGCACCATAACCCCCAAAATGAATCCCAACCTTGTACTTGTGGTATTAAACATTGTGGTACAATTTCAGAGCAATTGAAATACTTATACACAAGTTATTATCCTGAAACTAGAAAAATGCTTGTTTTGGGTCCCTTTTGGGCTCCTGATTCCTAAACAGTTGGGACCATCATCTGCCAAATAAATCCCAATCTTCCTTTTATGGTATTGAACCTTCTTAAAAATTTTTTTAGAGATTCATTCATTTAAACTTAAGTTATTGCTCGGAAACCAAATGTGTTTTCAGTTGACGACAATGCAAACGACAACAACATCATAGCACTATATGAACCCATAATAAATTTTGCGGTCTATATAAAAATAGCTATTCAAAAGATACTGTTAAATTAAGCACATATTTTAAATATAAATTTGCTTTCAATCTTTAATATATAAAAAAAAATTAACAGCAAAAGAACCTTAACAAAATTTAGACTGAGTAACCACAGTTTGAGAATAGAAATTGAGATACATGAAAGAAAAGTAAATATTATTTAAGGAAAACATGAAATTTTGTCAAGAAATGAAAGGCTCTGTCAACACTGTTCACTGAATATAAAATGACCTTCATTTTGTGTTAGAGTGCCCTATATATATTGCTTTCCATGATTAGAATTGTCAAAAAATGTATTTCAAAAATTTCCAAATTTAAAAAACATCAATTTAGAAAATCTCCTTATCTGATTTATGACATTTTAGTCTATATCTAAATTTTTTTTTAGACCAGACAGGGAAAAATAGACAAAAGTTGGGATAAAAATAATAGAGTTATCCCTCTTTGTACTGGCTGTCTTCTATCATGTACTTATTTTTATAATCATTTTTCCATATTTGTTCTAAATCATATTTTATTATTAGCAATCAGTATGTATGTTAGTACGCATTTGTTGTGTGTGTATATTGTATGAACTTTGTGATTTGTGTTGATTATATGCTCTTTATGGGCCCTTTTGATTAGGAATAAAGATATGTGTGAACTTACCCATTTAAATACATCATAAAAGTATTAAATAGAAAATGACATCATACATTGTAGTCATGGCTAAAATTAGAAAACCTTGATCAGCAAAATTTAACAGTAATATCTAAAATTAAATTCCTTCATCAAACCAAACCCATTTAAATACATCATAAAAGTATTAAATAGAAAATGACATCATAGTCATGGCTAAAAATAGAAAACCTTGATCAGCAAAATTTAATAGTAATATCTAAAAATAAATTCCTTCATCAGCATTTAATATAACTTCTAAAAATAAATTGACACCTAATCACCTCAAGAGAATACAACATTTCTTTATAACAAAACCATTGAGAAGTTAAAATTGGTTATAGTATTAGAATTTATACTCAATTTTTTGCTTTTGTGCAATACACTATGCTGTTGCAAATTGCCACCTCCCAAAAATAACAAAATTTACCCCCTTTTTTTTATTTTGTGCAATATACTATGCTGTTGCATATTGACCCCCCAAAAAAAAATCTGAAATGAGAATTGTCCCCTTCCACAATTTCTTTTTTACCCCCCATTTTTTTTCACCTCCCCCACCCTTTTTCCAAACAAACCCCCCCTCCAAAAAAAATTAAAATATTTTTATCCCCCTTTTTATTGAAAAAAAATATATGAAGAAATTTTCTTTTTAATTTCTGAAATCTGAAATGAGAAAAAATTGTCCCTCTCCCACAATTTCTTTTTTACCCCCCTTGTTTTTTCACCTCCCCACCCTTTTCCAAACAAAAAATTCTTTCCCTCAAGATATGGTCATAATCTCAATTCAAATTTCCATTGGAGTTTGCAACCATAATTACCCATTTAAATACATCATAAAAGTCTTAAAATAGAAAATGACACACATAACCATGGCTAAAATCAATATTCCTTAATCGTCATACTTCTTAAAGTAAATTGACAGCTAATCACCTCAAGACAATACAACATTTCTTCAATGTAAGGGAGGTAATCAAAATTAAGTTTGGATTACCTCCCTTACACTGCTTTAAAATTGTCTTAATTGTCCATTAACCAGGAAACCCTTGTTTTTCCCCCTTTTTTGACCCTAATTCCTAAACGGTTTGAGCCATGACCCCCCAAAGCCAATCCTAACCATCCCTTCATGGTATGGAAACTTGTGGTATAGTTTCAGTGAGATCCATGCACTTAAACACAAGTTATTGTCTGGAAACTAAAACAATGCTTATTTGGGCCTCTTTTTGGCCCCTAATTCCTAAAATGTTAGGACTATAACCCCCAAAATCAATCCCAACCTTCCTTTTGTGGTTATAAACCTTGTGTTTAAATTTCATAGATTTCTATTTACTTACACTAAAGTTATTGTCTGGAAACCAAGTGTCTTCGGACGACGATGACGACGTGATACCAATATACAAATGAAAAAAAAAAGGCAAAAATTTGTCATATATGGGCAATAAATCCTATAAGAATTTGTCTGACAGTTTTGACGTATATAGACAATTTATAGAGCTCATCATTTTGAACATTTTTGCTCCTTTCAGATTTTCTCTATTTATAATGGTTCACAAAATAATTGACAAAACTTGCATTTTACCCCTATGTTCTATTTTTAGCCATGTCGGCCAAGTTGGTTGATGGGCGGGGTCATCGGATATATTTTTAAACTAGATACCCTAAGGATGATTTAGGCCAAGTTTAGTTTAATTTGGCCCAGTAGTTTCAGAGGAGAAGATTTTTGTAAAAGATTATAAAAATTTACGAAAAATTGTTAAAAATTGACTTTAAAGGGCAATAACTCCTTATGGGGTCAATTGACAATTTTGGTCATGTTGACTTATTTGTAGATCTTACTTTGCTGAACAAAATTTTTCTGTTTACAGTTTATCTCTATCTATTATAATATTCAAGATACATGTAATAACCAAAAACTGCAAAATTTCCTTAAAATTACCAATTCAGGGGCAGCAACCCAACAACAGGTTGTCTGATGCATCTGAAAATTTTAGGGCAGATAGATCTTGACCTGATGAACATTTTTACTCCCTTCAGATTTGCTCTAAATGCTTTAGTTTCAGAGATATAAGCCAAAAACTGCATTTTACCCTGTTCTATTTTTAGCCATGGTGGCCATCTTGGTTGATGGGCGGGGTCATCGGATATATTTTTTAAACTAGATACCCTAAGGATGATTTAGGCCAAGTTTGGTTTAATTTGCCCCAGTAGTTTTAGAGGAGAAGATTTTTGTAAAAGATAAAAAAATTTACGAAAAATTGTGAAAAATTGACTTTAAAGGGCAATAACTCTTTATGGGGTCAATTGACAATTTTGGTCATGTTGACTTATTTGTAGATCTTACTTTGCTGAACAATTTTGCTATATACAGTTTATCTCTATCTATTATAATATTCAAGAAAATAACCAAAAACTGCAAAATTTCCTTAAAATAACCAATTCAGGGGCAGCAACCCAACAACGGGTTGTCTGATGCATCTGAAAATTTCAGGGCAGATAGATCTTGACCTGATGAACATTTTTACTCCATGTTAGGTTTGCTCTTAATGCTTTAGTTTCAGAGATATAAGCCAAAAGCTGCATTTTTCCCCATGTTCTATTTTTAGCCATGGCAGCCATCTTGGTTGATGGGCAGGGTCATCGGATACATTTTTTAAACTAAGGATGATTTAGGCCAAGTTTGGTTTTATTTGGCCCAGTAGTTTCGGAGGAGAAGATTTTTGTAAAAGTTAACAGACGACGACGACGGACGACGAAGGACGCCAAGTGATGAGAAAAGCTCACTTGGCCCTTTTGGGCCAGTTGAGCTAAAAAATGAGTAGTAAGCATCGATTATTGTCCACTTGTTCTAAACATTTGGAGATTTAAAACAAAACATCAGTTATTGAATATTCGATGTTTACGGATGAGAATTTAAGCATGGGTGCAATTTGGGTACTCTTCATTACACTACAGAATCTTGGATTGTTTGGAGGTCTGTTCAAACCCATTTTTCTATGATTCAATATGGATTCAAAATTTTAATTGGTGGAATTATATAGCAAAAAAGTATACATCTACAAAATAAACACAGAATGGAAATTTTTGTCTGGATCATAAATAAACGTAGGTGAAAAAACTGTCAAAATAGGTGCAATTTGGGTACCCTCATGTTATATACTTAAATGGCTCAGTTTTACTATACAACAAGTGTATTTAACCTTTTTTGTAAAATTGATTGATTGATTGTTGTTTAATGCCACTTTCAACACTATTGTGTTATTTCGTGGCGGTCAGTTTTTATTGGTGGAGGAAGCTGGAGTGCCCAGAGAGAACCACCGACCTTCGGTAAAAGAAATCCTTTATAGTATCAAAATCTTCATAAATGTACTGCTATTGAATTATTGTCTTCTCGTTCACTAATTCGCCGATATTTTCCCATATATGCAGTGACCTTAACTACATGTACGAGACCTCTTGTTAGAACTTCAGCCACCGCACAGCGCAAGTGCTAGGGGATAACCGTGATGAAATAAATTTTAACAAACGTGCACTGGAAGGTAAATAGTAATAACCGATTCTTAAAGAACAAATTTAATACAACAAATCATTTAAAAACTGTTAATGAAAAAAAGTTTAATTAACAAATGGGAACGCATGGAAATTATAAAAAAATATCATAATAAATTGATAATGAATATTAAAAAAAAAACGTGTATACAGGACTTAGTTTAGTATATATGCATGCATTGGTTCAATAATTTCGATATAAGGTGTACCACCACTAATTCGGGCCCGGTCAGAAAGCACATACCAGAAAGTAGTACATATTTAACACAAAATAGTTCCTACGCATGGGTGTAACTTTCAAACTATGTAGAATATTTTGGTAATTTTGGTATCAAATGAAAGCTGAATGACTGGTGATCATTGTAGAACACTTTTTGACTTATAGTTTTGAATAATAAAAAAATTGCATGAAATTTAAAAAGGAGGGTACATTTTGCCTGTTTGTCAGATCTGAAGTACCTGTTTTGGTACATCCGAAGTTCCGGGAACCAGTTAGTTCTCTCTTAGTCTTATATGCCATACTTTAAAGGTACAATACACCATAAGTTGTTGCTTTGACATGCAATGATTTTCACTTTATTTGAAATTAAGACAAAAGAGTTGTGCCTGCTTGAAATTGAGCAATTTAACATAGAAAGCAATGGGGCCATGAATTAGTGGTGTACTTCCATAACATTAAAATTGCAAGAAACTCGTTTCATACGACCAGAGACATATATACTAAAATATGTCTCTGATACGACTTTAAGGTTCATGTGGACCCTTGGGCTAAAATGGCTGCGTTTTCACCTCAAAATTTACTCCGAGTACAGACAAACCTGTTCATCTGGAAAAGTTTTAAGGCATAGCATGCCCTAGATAAATAAAATTCAAATGCATTGTATGTTTTAGAAAATTTAAAACTTAACTGGATTTTGCAGTGGACTTTTTATCGTCCCTGCAGAAGATGATAAAATTAACAAACAGTTGAGTTTCACCTGATATGGTCCACTCAGGTACACAGTTTAAATGACCAATTATTGTCAGGTATCTATTGTCCATCTATTGTCCATGTGAATCAATACAGTTCACTTCAATTATTACCTGTAGGGAAGTTCTCAAACCTCTTTCCCAACTTAAGTCTACTTTGGCACCTTCTGGAGAAATGAAAAAAAGTGCACTGCAAAATCCAGTTAAGTTTTTAATTTTCTAAAACATAAAATATATTTGAATTTTATTTATGTAGGGCATGCTATGCCTTAAATTTTTCCAGATACACAGGTTTGTCTGTACTCAGAGTAAATTTTGAGGTGAAAATGCAGCCATTTTAGCCAAAGGGTCCACATGAACCTTAAACATAATTATCATAATTCATACTTGAATTTCAAAGTGTTGTGGAAATAAAGATCTTGCAGTTATCATCCATGATTTTGCACCACAGGGATCAGATTTTATACACAATCTTGCTCTAGAAACTAGCCATTCTTCGTCTGATAATAAGTCGTCTTTTTGTACACAGACGGCCATACTATTCACCTGGTTTCATTTGCATGGATGTGGGTATCGGGTCCGTTCGCTCCCAATACACGTTCGCACCCCACACGTTCGCCCCCTGGGTTCGTTCGCTCCCTATTTTTATTTAAATACTGGTTGAATATCAGATGTTTTTAGATATATTTAACAAAATATTGAAATTTTAATTAATAAAAGTTCGGGAGTTTTTAAATATTTTTTTTTTTATTTGATGATTAATTATTATTAAAATGTTAATTATGTATGATAACAGAGACCAGGAACATATATATTGACGTTAGATATACTGTTCCCAGCAGAGACATATATACACAGAGATTGGCAACCCCATGAAATCACGTTAAATCACGCGGCCCGGAATGAGACTTGCCGATAGCTAACCACAAAAAAACCAATAAAAAAACAATGGGAAAATGTACTTCAGATCAAATAATTTCTTTTCTAAGAAGCTATTTGAAAATCGTTGTATTTAATTCTATGTATTTATTGAGAACAATATTTTCTGCTTTTCGACATTTCTAATTATTTTAAGATTAAAATCTGGGAATTATCATAATATTGATAATGCAAGAAACATTTCTGCACTTCATTTCTTTGCTAAATTTGGTCCTTAAATACACAGTGAAATTATGTCTAAGTCCGATTATTGTGGATTCACAGGTGTGCGATTACGTAATTTATTGCCCTCCGATCACCAGCTGATCACCTGAATCTGTCATTATTTGTTGTTTTTTTTTTTTTTTTTTTTTTTCGCTTTGTTTTTTTAAGACTTAATGTCACCGATTCTGATTAAAAACAATTTGTATTATAAGTATAGTAAAATTCTCTGCTGAACTGTAGACTTTTAATTTTTTGTTTCATAGACTAACGGAGTACTGCAACATGGTGGACCTTATATCCTATGGAGGCTTCTCAGATTCCGGAAATGATACCGAATTTTATTAACCCTGCAACATGGTATCGGGTCCGTTCGCGCCCAATACACGTTCGCGCCTTACACGTTCGCACCCCACACGTTCGCCCCCTAGGTCCGTTCGCACCCTACACGTTCGCACCCTTTTTTTATTCAAAAACCTGATAAATTTTAGATGTTTTGTAGATGCTTATATCAAAATATTTTTATTTTCATAAAAAATTTAAATAAAATATTGTTTTAAATTGATTTGATGATTAATTATTAAATGTTAATTATGTATGATTACTGCTAATTGGTATTTATACACAACCTAATTTGGTGTTATTGTTGAGTGCTTAAAATCATGATTGTTGTTTTAACTTGCTTTGATGTAAATACTGCATGTATTTAGCTTGGTATGAGTAAAACTTTGAAGATTTTAAATAAAAAAGCATGAAAGATAATTGTTTTTAACAGCCTGGCTCCTTTATGTTTGTTTAAACCTCATAGATTGTGTACCTCCAAACTTCTTTTAATATGGAAATAAATGCCCTGGATCGAAACTGCTATAAGATGTATTCAACACACACAAAAAAACGTTGTCAGAATCTCACTTTATTCATAAACAATGAAAAAAAAATATTTATAGCAATACACTATCCAAAACATGATTACGAATTATTCAACACATGAAAAAAAAAACGTTGTCAGAATCCCAATTCCTTTTAAAACAATAAAAAAGAAATATTTATAGCAATACACTAACCAAAACATGATTCAAATTTTATCAACACATAAAAAACGTTGTCAGAATCTCACTTTATTTAGAAACAATGATAAAAAATAATTTATATATATATATAGATATATATATAGAGAGAGAGAGAGAGAGAGAGAGAGAGAGAGAGAGAGAGAGAGAGAGAGAGAGAGAGAGAGAGAGAGAGAGAGAGAGAGAGCAATACACTTACCTAAACATGATTAAGATTTATTCAACACTTTAAAAAAACGTCAGAATCTCACTTTATTTAGAAACAATGAAAAAAAATATATTTATAGCGATACACTTACCATGCTTACCATTTATTCAACACCAAAATAACGTTGTCAGATTCGAATTTTATTTACTAGAAACAATGAAAAAAAATATTTATAAAAATACACTAACCAAAACATGATTAAAAATTATTCAACACAAAAATAAAATACTGGTCGTCAGAATCTCACTTTATTTAAAAACAATGAAAAAATATATATTTATAGCAATACACTTACCAAAACTCGTTTACAAATTATTAAACACAAAACCAATAAAAATTGGGCGCGAACGGACTTTGGGTGCGAACGTGTAGGGTGCGAAAGTGAAAGGGGGCGAACGTGATTGGGCGCGAACGGACCTGGATTCGGCAAAAGGGGGTCCCAGGGAGACATTTTTTTTTATATAAACGGAACATTAGAATGGTTAAAAATGCCGTTTTACAATATAAATCAATTGCTTTCAAAAAGCAATTGTAAACGGTCTTTCCCCTTCTGAAACATGATTGATTGATATCTGTGTTTGTTTGTTTGTTTGTTTGTTTCTTTGTTTCTTTCTTTCTTTCTTTCTTTCTTTCTTTAAAGGGTCCATATTAGTGTGTTGGTTAAGTTTCTATATTTAGTTAGTTGGAAAGTTTTTATTCTATTTCAGGTCCCGCGCGCGTATTTGTCTCGCGCCAGATTGTGGCGTCACGTGACGAAGCTTTATAATAGCGAAAACTTATTTTTATTTCTTTTTAGGTGGAGACGTTGGATAGAGAACATGTATAGCGACGGAGTACACACAATGTATTTCTTTTGTCATTGTAGGTAATTGACGTTTCGATCACAGTTCACGAGCAGTGCATGCTTTGGATTTAATTGATCTGGTGTAACTTTAAAACAAGTTTATTGATTATTTTCTTACAATGTACATTTCTCAGCAGCAGCTTGTAACACAGATTTTATTATAATGTAGGAGCAGACATTTTATTATAGGATTTCATTGAGATTTACGGACCTAGTAAGCGATTTTAACGGCATTGCAATTTCTTTTCTCTACGGAAATTCTTGAGAGGTAGCTGCACCACGTTGTTTAATGAAGTTTTAGTACATGTATGCCCTGCTAACTGCAAATTTTGAGGTCGATTGGACTTGTAGTTTCAGAGTATATCTGATAACAAGCATGTGGATTTTTTTTTTTCAGAAGAGATGTAAGAACAATATTGAAAACCAATTGTTCAGAGAACAATTGAAGGTCTTTCCACAAGTAAGGATCTATTTTGATATGAAAATATTAAAATTTGGTTTTAAAGGTTAATTTCAGTGTCAAATGACAGCTTATTCTACGCTGATTCCAAAAGTATATGGTTTCTATACAAAAAGATATAAATAAGGGAGATAATTTTTTACTTCCGGTTTAAAAGATGTTACTTCCGGTATTGTTTGATAGTTTACTTGACACTGATTCCAAAAATATATATGGTTCTATATACTTTTACATTAATTTAGTAAAAAAAATAGCTACTTCCGGTTTACAAAAGGTCATTTCCGGTTGGCTTTTTTCAAGGTCACATTGCTTGCAACCTAATGCAAAAAGTCCCATGGCTTTATCATGTATACATATGAGGTAAAAGCAAAGGTCAAAATCTAGAACGTTAAAATTTACCAATGACCTTGAGATCAATTTTAAGGTCATCAACCAAGGACCTCAAATCAAAAGACTCTAGGCTTCTACTTTAAATTGTTAAATGAGTTATATTACCATAAGACTAATTTTAGATATAAAAGGGGGGAAAACTTGCATCAAATGTCTACGTACCCTTACGACTAAAATTTATGTGTTACGACATGTCGCAACTAACAATTGTGTGAAAATATTTTGTTGATATCTTATATGATTTCTGAAAATAAGACATAACAAGCCAAAATGAAAATTTTGAACATGACCTTGACCTTTGACCTTGACCTCATTTTCATTTTTTTGGACCAAGGACCTCAAATCAAAAGACCCTAGGCCTCTATCACTTATGGTTTTCCAGTTGAAAGTACATTTCACTTATATCAAATACAAAAGGGGAAATAACTCTCATATGGAATCTCTATACGGCTTTGGTCAAAATTAAACAGAACATCCTGAGGATATAACGAGCAATTTGGAAAAATAAATTTGTCGGTTTCTTAAATGGTTGCGAAGCCTTAGAGATAACAAGAAAAACAGTGTTCGGGTAATAACTCTTACATGGGAAAGTATTCGGTTAAGCAGAGTTGGTTTCAAAAGCGTATAAACTGTTCGATATCATAATCCAAATATCTAAGCGACATCTTGCGAAACAAAAAAACAGCGAAGGAAAAAAATTAGGCGGAAGAAAAAAAAAAAAAATAAATATAAATCAATTGTTTTAAAAACAATTGTTCACGGTCTTTCCTTTGCGAAACATGATTGATTAATTGATTTTTCTGACTGACTGACTGACTGACTGACTGACTGACTGACTGACTGACTGACTGACTGACTGACTGACTGACTGACTGACTGACTGACTGACTGACTGACTGACTGACTGACTGACTGACTGACTGACTGACTGACTGACTGACTGACTGACTGACTGACTGACTGACTGACTGACTGACTGACTGACTGACTGACTGACTGACTGACTGACTGACTGACTGACTGACTGACTGACTGACTGACTGACTGACTGACTGACCGACTGACTGACTGACTGACTGACTGACTGACTGACTGACTGACTGACTGACTGACTGACTGACTGACTGACTGACTGACTGACTGACTGACTGACTGACTGACTGACTGACTGACTGACTGACTGACTGACTGACTGACTGACTGACTGACTGACTGACTGACTGACTGACTGACTGACTGACTGACTGACTGACTGACTGACTGACTGACTGACTGACTGACTGACTGACTGACTGACTGACTGACTGACTGATCACATGGGACCGAGCCACTAGAAAAATGCAAAAAAGGAATTGAGAGCCTAGTGGCCGTGTTTAAACACTTCGGACCTAGGCTTAAGGAATACGCGAAAAAGGAATTGAGAGCCTAGTGCCCGTGTTTAAACACTTGGGACCTAGGCTTAAGGAATTGAGAGCCTAGTGGCAGTGTTTAAACACTTGGGACCTAGGATTAAGGAATACGAGAAAAAGGAATTGAGAGCCAAGTGGCCGTGTTTAAACACTTGGGACCCTAAGGAATACGCGAATTGAGTGCCTAGTTCCCGTGTTTAAACACTTGGGACCTAGGCTTAAGGAATACGCGAAAAAGGAATTGAGAGCCTAGTGGCCGTGTTTAAACACTTGGGACCTAGGCTTAGGGAATACGCGAAAAAGGAATTGAGTGCCTAGTTCCCGTGTTTAAACACTTGGGACCTAGGCTTAAGGAATTGAGAGCCTAGTGGCAGTGTTTAAACACTTGGGACCTAGGCTTAAGGAATACGCGAAAAAGGAATCGAGAGCCTAGTTCCCGTGTTTAAACACTTGGGACCTAGGCTTAAGGAATACGCGAAAAAGGAATTGAGAGCCTAGTGACCGTGTTTAAACACTTGGGACCTAGGCTTAGGGAATACGCGAAAAAGGAATTGAGAGCCTAGTTCCCGTGTTTAAACACTTGGGACCTAGGCTCTAGGAACCGCGAAAACGGGTCCTTGCAACATGTTTATTTATATTCAAATTATGACATTTGTAGGAACATGCAAGGATTTAAACACACTTACAAAAAGTATCCTTGCATTTTCCTTTATAAATTTTCTCTTTTTTTATAAGGCTTCCCAGTACTTGTGTCTTATTTACTTATTGCAGAGACATATATCGTCGTGTCATATGTTTTCGTATCAACCACATTTCGTCGGTTTCGACTGCACACGCGTACATTGTGGTGTGTTTTTCGGTTTCTATATTTGGAACAACAACAACACTACAACGTGACAAATGTATGACATATTGAAAGTCGCTTTAAAAGACGTAAGAACTAATTAAATTAAACTTACTTGTTCAGCCATTTTTATTCAATGTCAAAAATACGCATCACTAGAATAGTTGTTGAGAAAAATTCTGAGGGGTAACATGAAGTATAGCTATATCGTCTGCCTGTCAGACACCGGATCTTCAAGACATGTGACTGTCATGTTGTTTTTTGGTCATTTTTATTACAAACCAACGACTTAAAATTATCATGGTTCTTATATAAAATGGTTGTTCAAAATCCATTTATTCAATATTCTATTGACAATTCTTTTTATACATCATTGATACATAAAGATGACTTTTTACACTTTAATCCCAAATTTTGAAAACTGCATTTTATTTTCAAAAAAATAATGTCCTTTGTAGAAATCCAGTGCCAATCTGAAATAATTACAATGTTACAATTACAGCACATGAAACACCAACCTAAAACTATTTACTAATTATTTTTAGTACTGAAAAGTATTCAATAACTTTTTTTATGATTCAAGCGATCATCAGAACCACGACCTTAGAAAATACTCATTTCTGGATTTTATAGTCATTTCCTGTCCGTGTACTGATCCAATTTTTAATTCATACGAAAACATATGACGCCGTTTTTTTGACATACGAAAATCGCGAAGTAATCGGAAACAGTAAAAAAATCGTAGTAAGCCTTGACAAAAAATCTAGATACCTAAAAACATTCGACAAAACATGCTTTTAAAATTTGAGTACACACGTGAATAAAAACTCAACAGTGAAAAGCGTAAGCAGTGAAAATGGTTATTAGTACGAAAACACATCACACGAGGATATACTAAATATATATATGTCTCTGCTTATTGTGTGTGCATTGTTTTCAATTTTATAATTAAAGGACATCGGACCTAACCTGCATGGATCATTTGTATTTAACCCTGTACGTGCATATTTTAATTCTTTTCGAAAAGGGGAAAACCCCTTTTTTATTTAAGGTAGCACGCGCCGCACCGGATGGTTGGTGTGATTGTGACGTCACCAAGCTGATCGATTTACACAGAAATTTAGTTGCAGAGAGAGACGTCGTCCTGACCACACCTATGTTTAAAGAATGTGCAAACGGATTTAATTTTCTTTCATTTACAGGTCATTGATGTCGGATCATGCATGCTTTTTTCGTACACATATTTACGAGAACACAGATTTGATTTTAATGCATGTTTAGAAATTTGATTCTAGGATTTTACTACTATTTACGAACTTTGAAGAGGGATTTCTACGTCATTGATTTTAATTTCTCAATCCAGATTGGAACGTCAAGCGGACTGCACGTGATTTATACTGCTAACGGAAAATATATTTTCTAGATTTATTTTACAGGTAAACTATTGTCCAATCTCTGACCACTGGTCGACTCATTTATTGCATGCACACAAAAATAATGCTGGTGTTTATAGTATTTTAACAAAACGTTTATCGATTAATTTTCAGAAATACATGATTTGGAGCAGATTTTATTTTGCAGGATTAGATTTGTATTTCAGAAAGAAGTTTGTTCATAAAAAAGAAGGATTAGCATTTTTATAATAAAACAGAAATGTGATTCCAAAAAAAAGGGGGGGTCTAGAGGGGTGGTTGTGGGCCTTGGATGATTAACAAAGATAAATTGCATGTACGCATCATGACAGCTGTAAAGTTTGAAACTATAATTAGTTAATTTGTTCATTTTTCCATTTCAATGGCATGGAACCCCCCAAAAAATGATGCGTAACATTACAACAAAAACTCTCCAGCAAAATCATGTCACGACTAACATTTTGATCACATTTTTTAAAACTTTACCCCTAACTTTTTTCCGAGTAAAAGCAGCATGAAGTGAATGTCAAAATTTAGAACATGACCTTGACCTCATTTTTTAAGTTGGGACCCAAGGACCTCAAATAAAACAACTCTAGGTTGATACGCCTTACGGTTTATGAGTTCATATGCATATCACTTATATCAAATGCATAAGGGGAAATAACTCTCATATGGAGTCTCCAGATAGCTTCGGTTCAAATGATACCCTTAATCCTGAAGGTTCATCATAACCTTTTGGCTAATATGGCCGTATTTACACCACAAATTTTACTCTGAGTACAGACAAACCTATGCACCTGCAAAAGTTTTAAGGGATGGCAGGAACTAGATATATAAATTTTAAATGCATTTTATGTTTTAGAAAATTATAAACTTCAATAGATTTTGCTATCCAGTTTTTCGTTCCTGCAGAAGGTGCCAAAATAAACTAAGTTGGGAAAGAGGTTTGAGAATCTCCTTCATATAATACATGTTGTGAGTAGTATTGATTTAAATGGACAATAGACATCTGCACACAATAGGTGATTTAAACTGTGTAACTGAGTGGACCGTATCAAATGAAACTCGGTGTTTGTTTATTTTGCTATCTTCTGCAGACTGGAAAAACTGGACATCAAAATCCAGGTAAGTTTTAATTTTCTAAAACGTATACCACATATAACTTTATATATCTAGTTCCTGCCAAGCCTTAAACTTTCCTACATGTACCAGTTTGTCTGTACTCATAGTAAATTTTGAGGTGTAAACACGGCCATATTTTTCAATTCCTTATGATGAACCTGAAGATATAACGAGCAATTTGGTAAAATAAATTTGTCGTAATCTTTTACGGTTGCGAAGAAGTAGCAAACAAGAAAAACAGTGTTCGGGATATAACTCTTACAAAGAAAAGTACTCGGTTAAGCAGGGTCAGTTTTGAAAGTGCATAAACTGTTCGATATCATATACCAAATATCAAATCGACATCTTGCGAAACAACCAAACAGCAAAAGAAAAAAAAATTAGGCGGAAGAAAAAAAGAAATAATCAGAACAAAATCAAAAGGTCTTTCCACGGAAAAGTGGAAAGACATAATAATCAGAAGAAAACCAATAGGTCTTTCCACGGAAAAGTGGAAAGACCTAATAATAATAATCAGAAGAAAACCAATAGGTCTTTCCACGGAAAAGTGGAAAGACCTAACAATAAAGGAACAACATAATAGTGTGAGTAGACTTCACTCACTTACAAATTTATATATAATTCTTTTACCTTCAGGCTTTCCAGTCAAATTAGCAGACGAATTTCAGCCGAGTAATTACTGGTTTTTAAATTATAAACAAACCAATATGGTCATGACCATACGCGTATTGTCCAAATACTCATATGGTCCGGAATATATATATATATATATATATATATATATATATATATATATATACAATGGTTTTATAATAAAATTGAGAATGGAAACGGGGAATGTGTCAAAAAGACCACAACCAGACCAAAGAGCAGAAAAAAGCCCAAGGATAGCAATGGGCAAAATATTTTACATGTTAAAGAATCACCATTTTAATTTCGGGAGTAAATTTTTTGCATATTTTCCATATTTTACCTTGGACTAATTAATACCTATTGATTCCATGTTTCACCTCGTACTATTATACCTATTAGTATCTAGGGTCAATATTTTGACCCCACTCCATTTAATTTATTTTACTAAATGAATATTGGCATAGCTTAATTGCAGTTAATATTTTAGTACAGTCTTTGTACTAAAATATCATTTTCAAACTTTATAATCATTATTTTGATTATAAAGATTCAAAACTTGAATAATTTTGTCGAAAATACTCAAAGGATTTTTGTCGAGCCTGCAACATTTGTTGCGAAAGCGAGACATACTGGTTGCTTAGATGCTCTAGGTGGCGTCAACATTTAGGTTCAGTTTATTGTAAAAAAAATTTTATGCATCAATAACTTTGTCAAACCTTCATGGAATTTTAGGAAATTAAGACAGAAGCTTGTTTGTGACCAAAATACAGTATCCAGTGCAAAATTTAGAAAATATTTATTTTTTTTATTTTTCCATATTTTACTGATTAATGGACTTTATTTTAAGTAACATTCAGATTTAATATGAGGTTAAAGTTTTTCAGTCTTCAATAACTTTGTCAAACTTTCGTGGAATTTTAGGAAAATTGGACAAAAGCTTAGTTGTGACCAAAATACAGTATTCAGAGCAAAATTTTGATAATATTTCTTTTCATTTTGCCATATTCAAATGATAAATGGACCCAGTTTTTTTTTACATTTAACAAATAAATACAGTATGGGGTTAAAGTTTGTTACACACCAATTACTTTATCAAACCTTCACAGAATTTTATGAAACTTTGGCAGAAGCTTTTTAATGATTAAGAGATAATGTCTGAAGCAAACTTTTGAAAATATATTTTGTTCATTTTCAGTATTTTTTCTGATTTATGGACTTCATTTTTTAATTACATTTACAGATCATCTGGGATTAAACTTTTTTGACATGATAAATTTGTAAACCTTCATGGATATTTATGAATCTTGAACAGAAGCTTATATTCAGACCATGAATTGCTTCTTAAGAAAAAATTTTATTTTTATAAAATTCTGTATTTTACTGATAAATGGACTCACTTTTTTAGTCAACGTTACACTTTTACACTGACAGAAGCAATATTGGGTGAGACACACTCACTCACTGGGCTCAAAACATTTCTATTTTGTCAAATTATAGTTTTTATCTCAAATATTTTTAAAACTGACATTCTTTACAAAAGATTATGTTGCAAATAATCATTACTGTGAACAAGTTTTTTGTAGATTCAAATTAATACATTTGGTTAAAGATGTCCTTCATTTAAAAATTCCACTAAAAATATAAGTTGTAAAATTTCCAATATTTTACAAAATTGTCTTTAACAACAATTAAATTGATTATGCCCTGAAAGACATATTTTGTTTAATATATAAAGACATAAGATTATATAACATATGGTTTAGAAATGATATTGACTCCATGTTACGAAAAATAGTAACATGGAGTCAATATCATTTTCAAACTTACACTATTTACATATGTATATATAGATTAAGGACTTCACTCAGTCAATACGTTATCGGCGCGTTACGTTTGCACAAATTCGTCCTACATTTGCGCGAAAAAAAATCTACGTTTGAGCAAAATTTACCTGTTGCAAAATCACTACGTTTGTGCGGATTAATTAAAAAAATATGAAAAATTAATCCTTGACTTTTTAAAAACAAATTGTAATTTTCGAAATGAAACAAATTTACAATGGAGATTCCATATATCGTCAGGTTATCGGAATTCCTATGGGCGATAACTGTGCACGTCTGATTGCGGACCCTTTTCAGTATTGTTACAAGTTACAATTTATGACAAAAATCAGCAAAGACCAATCGAAACAATATCTGATATAAAATATTTGGATGATATATTGGCTCTCAAAAAATGACGATTTCATTAGGTACACTAAATCCTGCTAAACTGACTTTAAAAAAAGCTAATAATAACAATGAACACTGTACTTTCCTGGATCTTGATATCTATATCTTTAACGGGAAGCTTAGTACTAAGATTTAGGATAAAAGAGAGATGATTTTAAGTTTCCTATTGTTAATTATCCATTTTTAGATGGTGACGTTCCATTGGCACCATCTTATGGTGTTTATATATCCCAACTTGTTCGATTTGCTCGTGTATGTAACAATGTATTTGATTTTAACTAAAGAAATCTCAGTGTTTTGAAAAATACCAAATTTAGGCTTAGCTAATGAGGACAAATATTAGTCAACTGAAATAGGAAAATAGTTAACACAGATTTTTGGATTGCCTTGATTTCTTCCGGCAGAGGAAGTTGAGGACAGTTTATCATACGATATAGTGTCAGATGCTCCTGTAAATAAAAACTGCAACAAATTTGCTAACTACTTCTTAGTACAAAATTACATAACCAGTGAGTCGAAATTTCCACCAGCAATGTTCCTTTCCATGATATTAACTGTAATTTATTTTTAAAAAAATCTTTTACATAAATGTAGTGCTTTTTAATGTTTATATAAACGAATAGATAGTCCTCTGATATATATTTATCAATATAAGAAGTAAGAAGATGTGGTATCATTGCAAACTATGTTCAAAACAATAAACGAAAAACAAATATTATAGACAACAACCAATGAGATATTTATTCAAATTTCAAGATATCTTATAATAAAGTTTAAAAATATCTTATAAACTAGATAATATGTTGTATAAACTAACTGAGATATCTTATAAATTAGATAGGATATCTTATATATTAAATGAGATATCTTATTTAGTTTATCAAATATCTATTTTAGGTCTTAAGATATCTTATTGAGTAAAAAGATATCATGTTTACCTTAACTGATAACTTAAATATTCTTTTGTTTTAAAGATTATGATTCTATAAACTAAATAAAATATATCTTATAAACTGAATAAGATATCTTGTAAACTCTAAACTATATCTTATAAAATGAATAATATATCTTGCAAAGTAAATCAGATATGTGGTGTTCTTTATGTGATATCTTATTTAATTTGAAGTTAAAATATATCCTAACTTGATGAATGTATTCAAGATGTCTTATATATTAGATAAGATATATAATAAACTAATTGAGATATCTTAAACTAAAAGATATTTTGTACATGAAATCATGCAGATATATTATAAAGTAAATTATATATCTTATATACTTTTAAAGATATCTTCTGAACTAATTACAAGATATCTCATAAAGCAGACACAATATCTCATACAATATATGAGCTATCTCAAAGTATTTGTATAAAGTTAACAAAATATCTTATAAAGCGTATAAGTAATTTATAACCTTCAAGTTGAATAAGATAATATATCTCATTAAGATTACTAGATATATATTTAACTTTATAAGATATCTTGAAATTGAATAATATAAAAAACAGCCATACATAGGTACAGGGAAATCAACCTTTCCTCCTTCTCATTGAAATTTGAGGCAACAGATATCTATTGCATTGTGTAATTTTTTTATAAAATATTTTTCATTCTGTCTATATCCTATGTACATACATGTTTACCCTATGTAACCTCCCCTTGTTCCCCTTTTGCATTTATCAGACATTAAGATTTTTATTTTGCAATTTGTTTGATTTAAGGCTGATTAAACTCCAACACAACAAGCACCATACTGTAGATTATAAATGTTGTTTTTACTTTTCAGTATGTTGAGAAAAGATCATAACAAGCTTTTGGTATGTTGAGAAAAGTTAAGAACAAGCTATTTTGTTTGAAGAGGAATCACAGTGGTCAAGACTTATCTTTGAATAAAGTGAATTGTATTAGAAGTGAAGCCTTAACAGTCACGAGACAATAATTAATATTTAGTTGTTATTTCAAAGACCATGGTTGTAACGTGACTAGCAATTGTATGACTTGAATGTCATATTTTTCATATGAAGACATACAAGGCAAAAAATTGGATGTGACAAAAATTTGTTTGCATTTAAAGACTTGAAGAACTTGTACTGTCTTATGTAGAATTCAGGAGAATTTGTTTAAGACAAAAAATTCTGTGTATGAAATGAAGAATGTGTGTTCATTAAATGAATTATAAAAATATGTTTTCTATCTTGAATTTATAAAAACAACATAACAGATTGACTTTCTTTCTTTTTTTCATGACTCTTATTACAGAATTAATTCTTATATTCTTATTCTTGATCGATGTGCTTCGAGAAATTCCATACAAGGTGCCTTTTGTTTATTTTTTAGTCTGAAAGTATAATTCAAAGGGTTAACACAGAAAACTACAGTTAACTCTCAGTCATATTAAGATAAGGAGATGTGGTAAGATTGTTAATGAGACAACTGTCCCTAAAGCCCAAAGATAAAAGATAATGAATAAATTATAGCTTATCATGGATTTCAATACAAAAGATATTATAGTCATATAACATTCGAATACCATTAGGTACTATTATAGTTATAATTATTATTAAAGACTGCATTATGACATTTTTAAATCTGGTTTTACTCTTGGTAAGTTACTGTCACACTGTGTGTACACAAAAGCCACATCTTAAATCCTTATGATAACCTTCAAGAATATCAAACCTAGACTTACTTAGTAAATCTGAACTTTTATAGATAAAAATATCATTTCTTACAACAGGAAACTTAGAATCAAGCTTTTTATGTTATTATTGCAGTAGATTCTCTAGTAGTTATATTTTATTAGTTATTTTCAGTGACTGACATGAAAAACTTGATAACGTTAAATATCAGTAAGCATTGGATATTTGTATACACGTATGGGAAGTTAAGCCGCTATCTGTGTTTAGGGTTCACATATGCTATACCTCTGCTCTGGGTATAGTAACGTCCCCTACCATACGTACCAAGTATCCACGTTTACTGGTACAAACTGAGAGTGAGGCGGCTCAGTCAAAAAACTTTTGGGAATATTTTATCTACCGTACCAAGTATCTGCTATTCCTGGTACAGACTGAGAGTGAGGTGGCTCAGTCAGCATGTGAAGCCCTGTAACATGCTTTTAACAGGGAAGGGGCATTTTATTTGTTTTTATCAATTTTTAAATCGGGATATTTAACTGTTTTTATCAAATTTTAATTGGGGTTGTTTTACTGTTTTTATCAAATTTTAATTAGGGATGTTTTACTTTTTTTATCAAATTTTAACCTGTGGGAGTTTAACTGCTTTTATCAAATTTTAACGGGGATGTTTTACTGTTTTTATCCAGTTTTAACTGGGGATGTTTTAGCTGTTTTATCAAATTTTAACTGGGGATGTTTTACTGTTTTTATCAAATTTTATCTCAGGATGTTTTACTGTTTTTATCAAATTTTAACGGGATGTTTTACTGCTTTTATCCAATTTTAACCGGGGATGTTTTACTGCTTTTATCCAATTTTAAGTGTTGAAATCATTTACTGTTTTTATCAAATTTTAAGTGGTGAAATTTTACTGTTTTTATCAAATTTTAATTGGGGATGTTTTACTGTTTTTATCAAATTTTAACGGGGGAGTTTTACTGTTTTTATCAAATTTTAACTGGGGATATTTTACTGTTTTTATCAAATTTTAATTGGGGATGTTTTACTGTTTTTATCAAATTTTAATTGGGCATATTTTACTGCTTTTATCCAATTTTAACTGGGGTTGTTTTACTGTTTTTATCACATTTTAAGTGGTGTAATTTTACTGTTTTTACCAAATTTTAATTGGGTATGTTTTACTGTTTTTATCAAATTTTAACCGGGGGGAGTTTTACTGTTTTTATCAAATTTTAACTGGGGATATTTTACTGTTTTTATCAAATTTTAATTGGGGATGTTTTACTGTTTTTATCAAATTTTAACCCGTGGGAGTTTTTCTGTATTTATCAAATTTTACTTTAACGGGAAATTTTACTGCTTTTATCAAATTTTAATTGGGGATGTTTTACTGTTTTTATCAAATTTTAACGGAAAATTTTACTGTTTTTATCAAATTTTAACTGGGGAAATTTTAGTTTTTATCAAATTTTAACTGGATGGAGTTTTAATGTTTTTTAACTGGGGATGTTTTATTTTTTAACAAATTTTAATGGGAAATTTTACTGTTATCAAATTTTAACTGTGGAATTTTACTGTTTTTATCAAATTTTAACCGGGTGGAGTTTTACTGTTTTTATCCAAATTTTAATAGGGGATGTTTTATTGTTTTTATCCAAATTTTAATTGGGGGGTGTTTCACTGTTTTATTAAAACTTCAAATGGGTAATTTTATTGTTTTAATTCATAATGTTTTACTAGTTTTATATTTTACATTTTTTACAGAATTTTAATTGGGGAGATTTTATTGTTTTATCAAGATTTTAATTACCTTCATTTTAATATTTTTGAAAACTTGGCTGTTTAAGCCATGCCAAAGTCAAATCAGAGACTTTACAACTGGTACTCCGAAAGGAAGAGGCAGGTGTCTTACTGCGGGCATTTGTCGTGGTGAACTAGCACCTTAAAGTCCAGATAACCCACAGGCCAGCTGGCTAGTACAAGCAGACAGGTACATGTGTACCATTTGGCATTTTTAAACTTTTGGCAATTTTTACTTTAGGACTTTTCCCTTTTTTCTTTTTTTTAAATTGTTTTCAAATATTTTTAACACATTTCACTTGAATACACATTTTGGCTGCATAATGGTTATCCAATGATAATTTCTTTTTGTAAAATTTACATCACACATTTTGGATTATTGTAACTTTGGCTGTTACCTTAGTTTTCAATTACCTTAGATTTCAAGAAAGCTAGGATAACCATTTAATATTGATAATAAAAACTACATCTTCAAAATTGGCTCAATACTAACAAAAATTGCCATGTTTCATGGCAAAAAGTTTTGATCTTCTTTTCGGTGTTGAAATATTTATTCTTCCATGCCCGGTACTTCATGCTTAAAAATCTTTTCATCAGCTAACAAACTTTACATAGGGGAATCTTAACTCACAGAGTAGACATTTATAGATGGTTATGGTTAGTATGGATTAGAGAGAAATGGAGGGAGGGAGAAATAGGAAGAATTGAGAGGATGAGGGTAAACATTTAGAGTGTTTGTAAAGATGTATGTTCTATAGAGAAAAAAGGAAGAATTGAGAGGATGAGGGTAAACATTAAAAGTGGTATGTAAAGAAGCAAGTTTTGAGAGGGAGTGAAAGAGTGGGAGAATGTTTAATTTATTTGTAAGGGCTTGATGAACTGGTCTAATGGAAGTGCAGTTTTCTCTTTTTCTTTCGTGTAGTTTCTATTTTCTTCAGAAATCTGATAACATTTTAACTTCCGAAATTACTGCTGTCTAAAAAATTTACAAGTTAACAGCCTTTTTTGTTACTGATTATGTGCTGCTTTTATATAAACAGTGTAGCACTTCTCAGTGGCTAGATAGGGTTGCAGCTTTTCGTCAAATTTAACATCATCCTCCAACAGGTCTATATGGAATTTCAGTGATATTCTAGTTAACACTTACTTTATGAATCTTTCTTTCATTCTGAGAAATTTTGCTTTCTAGTCTTTTCAAATGCATGCTAAGCGTCTTTTTATAACTTACTTGGTCTTAATTCTTCTTTGTGCATCTTTGCTGTCAAGTTTATCATCATATGGGTTTATATCAGTCTTATTTTTTTTGCAGATGTTTCATGGTCTACTTCATATAGTAAAATTAAGTCTGTAAGTCGCTAAGACATTCTATTGACATGCATCATGGTAATATATTCAATCCTCTTTTAAACCGACTCGGTAGTCCTGTGGTAGTGTGTTCGCCTCCGTGAAGGAGGTTCTCAGTGTTTGAAGCCCAGCAGAATCGAACTAGACTTGAAATAGGTATATATGCTACTTCTTCGATAACCACACTGCATTAAGAAGAAACAGCAAAGAGTGGTCGGTCAGCATGGAGTCAGAATAATGTATCCGGGTAGGGTGACACATTTTCATGCGGACTGTTACCTTGTGAACTAGCATGTTAGTCTAGAACAAAACAGGGTTTTAAGAGAAACTTTTCATAGAAGAAATATCAGCAGGACAACAGGTACAAAATGATCAGCAAAACAATTTCTACAAACATTTCAACAACGGCAAAATTGTAAGCTCTCTTCTTAAAGAAGATATTGCCTTTGCATGACGATTTTTACCCATATCTTGTGCGAAAAACTATATTAGACAGAGAGAAACTAAAAATAGAATATAATTATCAGCAATAAAATGAGGTCATGAATTATATTATTGTAATCAAATCATGAGAATGCACATAGGTCCCAGGTGAGCGACATTAGATCTTCTCTGTTTAAGAATATAAATGACAGGCATTGACGTCTTTACACTAAATCCATTGGATGTTGGATGTGTACCGATTCATATTTTATTCTTAGATAAATGATTTTTTTTATTAGTTGTTATTCGCTTTGAACTAGCTGTCAGTAACTGCGAGTACTCTCAGATCTGTACTTAGTGTCTTTTGTTGTTAGGGATGAGGGATGGATATATAACCTGCATGCTACGTCCTGTCTGTGTTTTTGTTTGGTGTTTTTCTGATGAGTTGAACCTTTTTCAAATGATTTTTATAGTGTGTTCTTATGTTGTGCTGTTACACCACTGTCCCAGGTTAGGGGAGGGTTGAGCGCTCACAAACATGTTTAACCCCGCCACATTCTTTATGTGCCTGACCCAAGTCAGGAGCCTGAAGTTCAGTAGTTGTGTTTTGGTTCACGTCTGTCATATATGTTTTTCGTAAATTGTTTTGTTATAAATTAGGCCGTTAGTTTTCTCAATTGAATTGTTTCATATTTTTCATGTCGGGGCCTTTAAACCGACTATACAGTATGGGTTTTCTCATTGTTGAAGGCCGCACGGTTGCCTATAATTGCTTACATCCACTTTGTTTTAACTTTGGTGGATAGTTGTCTCATTGGCAATCATAACACATCTCCTTATCTTGAAAGGGCTGCAAATAAATAAACTTGCAGAAGTCAGAATGATAATGAATAGTCTAACACAAATAATGTAGGAAACAGTTGTGTATAAAAGCGAAAATAAACGTTCCTGTGTCGAAGCCACGGAAAAAATAAGCACGCGTAGCAAAAGAGAGAAAAGATACAAAATGGATTATTAAACTCATAAGTCAAAAACGAACTGACAATGTCATGGCAAATAAAAAAAAACGAAAATCGACAAAAAGACAAACAACACTATACAAAACACAACACTGAAAACTATAAAGACTGAGCAACACGAACCAAACCAAAAACCGGGGATGATGTCAGTTGCTCCGAAAGGATAAGCAGATCCTGATCCACATGCTAAATAATTTGTACATATACGTACTGTATTAAAATATCTATTGACAGTTAAATTCAAATTTTCATTAAATTAATGTAATCACTGTGTATCATCGCCACCGGAAATTGAGTACCAACGAAGCGGAGAGAAAGGATAAAAAAAATAAACAAGGTAAGAAATCCTTTAATTTCAACCATGTCTACCGTTTTGATGAGGTTACCGCTTGTGAAATGATTTTCTGATAGATAGTGCTTTAATTTCTTATGCCAATAAGTAGCAAACAAAGACAAGATTTTGTGTTATACTTCAAAACAGTGTACTTGGTACCAGAAAATTTAGAGGTCAATCGCCCTCCGACGTCCCGCTGGCCAGATTTTCAACTTTTTTTCATTCTTTTTCCAAATTTTTAGATTATGATAGTGTGACATCAGAATTACTGAAATTCGCTATCAAAAAGTTGTTTTCTAAAGAATATCGTTAAAAACCAATCAAGCCTAGGGTACGGCAACTTGCTAATGTTTACAGATTTACAGTACGGCAACTTGTTTTCCTACTGTATGGCAACTTGCTAGTTTTAAAAAAAGTATATGCCGTCCTTTTCACGAAATAGTGCTATAAGTTCAAAAACCTAATTATGCATTATATCTCTTATATATCCGAGTTAACATATGTCATTCAGATATGAGATGCAATGTAATGTAATCAATTTTGATACATTGAACAAATAAAAAATCTGTTTATTTTTTTCTCTCAGTCATAGAATTATGATTTAAAAAAAAATATTAATAAAGCGTTTACAATTTGAAAACTATACATATGACAGCGGATAAATGTTTTGAATTTCGTTTACACTTTTGATGTGTCTTTGACAGACTATATAATACAAGGTCTAAATTGAAAACAACGTTCAAACCTATGATTGCGTTGGATAAAAACCGCAATTTTTATACGTGTGTTGACAATACTATGAATATTCGTTAATACGCATGAAAATTTCAGTCAAAAACTTCAGATGATCCATTGGAATTAAGTATTTGATTAACTGATATTAAGCAAATGAAAACATAGGATATACGTTAAATAATGTCTGTTTAAATTGGACTTAGAACTAAAATATCATGCGTATCTAATGTATACCTAGGAAATCAGTAAATTGATATCAAATAACTATATTGAATATCTAACAATGTTCAAATATTAACACATGCGAACAGAAAAATTGGGAAAATAGAACTATATGAAACAACTGTAAACATGTCGACTGAATACTACTTGACAATGACATGATATGACTACTGATACTGACGACGTATGACTTGACTGCACTGACGCTGACTGTACTGACTGACTGACTGACTACCGACTACTGACTGACGAACATGACGACTGACTGACGACTACTTGCGAGACTGACGACTGACACTGATGACGACGACCGACTGACGACTGATCTGACATGACGACTATGACTACTGACGATGACTGACGACTGACTGACACTGACTAGACTGACTGACTGAGACTGACTACGACTGACGACTGTGACCTGACGACTGACTGACTATGACGATGCTGACGACATGACTGACTGACTGACTGACGCTGACTGACTGACTGACTGACACTGACGACATGACGACTGACATGGAGCTGACTGACTGACTGACTGACTGACTGACTGACTGACTGACTGTGACTGACATGACGACTGGACGTATGCGGACTGAACAGACTGAGACTGATGCGAAAATGATTGACTAGACTTGACGACGTGCTTGAGAAACCTGACTAGACTTAGACTAGCGACGATGAACTGACTGACGCTGTACGACTGGAACTGACTGATGCTGAACTGAGACTAGGCTAACGGAAACTGAAACGAATGGACTGACGAGCTGGACTGAGACTACTTGGACCGAGATTGAACCGTATGACTGGACTGAGAGCCGAAGTGACCTAGCGTAAAATTGATAGTAGATGAGCAGCGTTACTTGACCTAGGACTGACATGGACCTACGATAGAAGAGCCTGGCCAGTTCAAATTGAAACGCTATGGACTAGGACAGCTTGACAGCGATAGACGATTGGGACCAGTGTTGAACATGGATCCGACGGATACGTCTGTTACGCTGACTTGAAGCTTGACGGACCTAAGGTGAACTACAAGTGATTAGACATTGTGAAACGCAGGACTTAAACTACGTTCGAAATGAGATTGCATCTTATGCTGATGATACACTTGAACTAGAAGTTCAACATGTTTAACTTGGACTATAGATGATGCAAACATGAACTGTCTGTTTAAACTTAATTCTATTGGCTCAATATACTGACAAAAGTTGAACTTGGATACACTGTAAAGACAATGATGACTTAATTGACTAGTTAAGATAGACTAGAGTTACATTAACTACTTGTAGACTAGGATAGTATGTGTAAATGACGAGAATGAAATAAAGAATAAAATTTACGATAAAAACATGAAATAAAAATGTTTTTTGGTCAATATCTCGATTTTTATGTATTATGTTATGTCTGGAAAATAGTTAATTTAACCTCCAAAAAAGGTTGAAAGTCAAATATGCGGAATTTACCGTGTTTTTAGGTTGGAAAAACAGGGAATCACCCTAGAAGGACACTTCAAACCAAAACAAAGTTATGTTTTTTGTTGTGTTGTTATAATTTATACAACTTTTCCCCTCAAAAATTAAATTGGTTTAGTGTGTTCTTATTACCTAAAAAACAACTTTTTTAATAAAAAGTGGAACATCACTAAATTTTAACTATATAGCTGCTTAATATCGACTATGTTTTGAAGAGTCGCCGTGGCTCCATCGGTTGCGCTAAAGACTGTAAATAATGAAATGTTTTTAAGATGGGGTTCAAATCTCACGCTAATTTTTCTCATTTTTTATGTTGAAATATTAAAATGTTATGTTTCTATCACATTTTTCGGATGTTTGTTTAATTCAAAGAGTCACACTGAAGTAGGTGCTTGTACATAACCAATAACACGAGAATTGATTATATAGCAATGAAGCCCAAATGTGATACACATAACGAAAAAAGGCCATAGTAGAAAAATTTCAAAACAACAAAAATATTTTTTCTAAATCTTGAACAAGAACGTTTTAGAAAATGGTATGATATGTAACAAATGCAGACAGTAATTTTATCGCCAATCCACCAACTGTGTAGATACTAGTACTGGCATTGTTACATTGTACCACCGTCCCTACACCGGAACCTAAGTCATCAGAAAATGAAACAACACCACAGAAAAAATCAATTACACTACCAATCGTGACTGTAGGTAAAACATCAAGAAAGTGTTGAATCTGTATCACAACATAGGGTCGACCCATTCGGTACAATGCCATGCAGAAAAGACCAGATGACACGTGTTTGTTACGCAAGCCGTTCTAGTACCAACTGGTGTAAGCTGTTGTCCGGTTCATATAGACGGTAAACCTTAAAAGCTGGGACAGTGTATAGATATAGATACATGCAGACTGAGGAAAACAGTATCCCAGTTAAATGCGTCCAATATTTTTTGGCTTCTTGGCATTAAAACAGAGATCGATCTTGAATCAGATTATCTGATTTACATCAGATAATTAGATTATCAAATGTTTCTTGTATTTATATTTAACCCCCTTTTCAGCCACTTAGGGGCATTCAGTTTTTCGGTCTGTGCGTCCGTTCGTTCGTTTGTCCGTCCGCCCCTTCGTTCGTCCGTCTGTTCGTTCGTTCGTCTGTCCCGTTTCAGGTTAAAGTTTTTGGTCAAGGTAGTTTTTGATGAAGTGGAAGTCCAACCAACTTGAAACTTAGTACAGATGATCCCTATGATATGATCTTTCTCATTTTAATGCTAAATTACAGTTTTTATCCCAATTTCATGGTTCACTGAACATTGAAAATGATAGTACGAGTGGGGCATCCGTGTACTATGGACACATTCTTGTTTAATATTTTGTTAGTTTTAAGTTAAACAAAGCTGTGAAATACATGTACGCTACAAATCACCTACCAACATTAACACGCTAACTGAAGCACCATGGTTTTTAATACAAAACTAATTTTGAATATCTATTAGTTGATAATTCATATTTTAATGCTCCTCAGGGGCATTTACAAACAAAATCAATATTGATTTTGATAAACAAACAAAAAACAATAGTCTTGGCCTTGTTTTTTTTAGTATACCTGTTCAAGGTATGAAAATAGATGATGTGACGTGTTTTCATATACTATAATTAGTATCTATCGGGCTATTTAAAAACATGATTTACCTAGCTAATCAAATGAAAAAAACTCACGGGAAAATGGCCCTACCTCTTTATTCTCAGTTATAACCCCGCCAAGTAATTTTTCATTCATAATCCTCCTGCTGCCTTCCAGAATATCAAACTGCAATCTCGTAATTTTCAAAAAAGAGAAGGTGTGTTTGAAAACATAATAACCACGTGCTGCTGCAATTGCAAGTCTCACTTGTATTAAATTATATCATTTTATTTGACACAATATCAAAGTCTTATTTGTGAAAAGTACTACAAAAAGAGATGTCGGGCGAATATAATCCGCTCCCCCACTACACTTCAAACCACTCCTTTTAATTAAGACCAAACAAAAAGACTTGAAAATAGAAAAGTTGTATTTTTTTCTATCTTGAAAATAAAAAGTTGTATTTTTTCTATCTTAAAAATAAAAAGTTGTATTTTTTTATATGCGACTTTTTAGTATTTGGTTACCACACATTTATCATCTGCCATAATAGTAGTTTGGATGTTAAACATCCTACAAAAGAACTGAATATTCTAAGTCGGCGATCCCTTTGCGGATTTTTTTTATTGAATTATATTTTAGGCGCTGACCGTTCTTTTTTTTTAGGAGGCATGGTTTTTTTTTGTGACAAACATTTTTTCCCCGACTTAAACAAAAAACAAGCTTAAAATAAGATGTGGTATAATTGTCAGTGAGACAACTCTTCATCAGAGACTTAATGACATAGAAGTTAACAGCTATAGGTCACCGTACGGTCGTCAACAATGAGCAAAACCCATATCGAATAGTCAGCTACGTATTATTTCGCAAATTTTAAGCTATGTCGTGTTTTATTGGTCTCTTCTGTACATCTCCAGAATATCCTCTGGTAAAGAGTTAAAAAAAAATGAATATGGACATCTTCTGGAGATGTTCTGAAGAAGCAATAAATTAAACACAAAGTCAATTTGGCGTCGAATATGCAAATTTTTTATGTTGGATGACAAAACTGAAATTAACGATTATCTATTAAAAATTCAGTTACGTCAGCTCATTCTCTTAGGTTTTTTTTAAGACTTAATATCACCGATTCTGATTAAAAACAATTTGTATCATAAGTATAGTAAAATTCTCTGCTGAACTGTAGACTTTAATTTTTTTGTTTCATAGATTACCGGAGTACTGCAACATTCTTATCTTTACTCTTTACTATCGGGAAGTGAACCTCGAGTTTGAAATTAGACAGATTTGAAATTGTCCATAAGTTCTATCTGATCTTTTGTTGGTTTGTGTTGCTCAAGGTAATTTTCGGTGCAGTGCTATGTGGGCTGTTATTTTCTTTTCTTTTGTTATTTTTTTCCACTGTGCTACACGACCTTGACATTTTAGTATTGCCCCTTGACATCTTCTGCTTCTGTTTGCTTATTTTAAGCTACTTTGGTCATTCTAAAGATTTAAAATAAACCTTAACCACTAATATCTCTTTTGGTTTGTTTTCATAGGATAGTGTCTCATTCCCTGAATTTGTTATACAGGAATTCTTTTTAATATCAGTTTTTTTATAAGCAAATAAACTGCTAGGGCTCTTCACACAACTTATTTTTAGGACGGAATGCATCAATAGGTACATACATGTATCAAGTCACTCAGTGGCGGATCCAGAAAGGGGGTTCCGGGGGTTGGAACCCCCTTTTTTTCTTGACGATCAATGCATTTGAATGGGGACATATAGTTGGAACCCCCTTTTATCCTGGGTTGGGAACCCCCCTTTTAAAAATGGCTGGATCCGCCCCTGTCACTGATATATAAATATACATAATGTGCTTTTGAACTACACAAGAATTCTTAAACATACATAGATGTGTTGTCTGCTCTTTGGTCGGGTTGTTGTCTCTTTGACATATTCCCCATTTCCATTCTCAATTTTATTTTATAGATGTGTTAAGAATATTTTTGTTGTTTGGTTGTTGTCTCAATGACATATACACCATATCTCCTTTTACTCATAGCATCTGTACCTTTTCAATGTACTGCAGAAAATATTTGCATACACATTTTTCAAAACACGAGAGGTGATTTAGTGATCACAGAATGAGGACATGTAAAACTGAAACAACACAACAGATAAATACAAACAAGCACCGTTGTATAAAAAGGACTGAAACAAACATAGATGATGACCAATATGAACCCATAAAGACTAGTGTACCAGTAGAGTGAACATTTCTTGCTTCTTATTCAACATCTTTTGTCATTTCATGTAAACAATTAAATATGTTACTTTCCATATACATGTAGAGGAAGGACTTTGTGAATCGAAATATTTTGCTTTTTAGTACTGTCAAGTTATATATTCACAGGGGTGTTGTGGCTCTGATCCACCAACTAAAGTTGATCTACTAAAACTATGTAAAAAGAAACGAACCGCAAAAACTTAACAACGAACCATGAAATAAAAATGAGATCGATCTTGGTAGGCTGAAACCAGCCAGAGGGCTATCAGTATGTACGCCAATTATAAAATGAAGACGGCCTAGTTTATAGTAATTGAAAACGGACCCAATCACGAAAGCTGAACCTTGTTCACTGTTCCATGAAAAGAGTTCCAAGGTTAGGTGAATCTTGTTTCTGAATGATAGATCACACAATATCAGAAAGTAATATTTGGCCATATCGAAGAAGCCAGTCTGAGATGAATTTTCTAAAAATTGTTGACACAGTCACAGATATGTCTCTTTGGCACGACATATCTACTAAAGTCTAAGAGAACAGCAATTGTTATCGACACATGTTCAAAAATAACCCTTAGGCATTTTCTTATCTGTTGCTGATTTGCTGTTTAATTGATTCTTGTTCAGACTTCTGAACTTATTCAATTTTTTATCAAAATTTTCTCAAGACACTACCAACTTTGTGTAATCAACTCTTCCTGCAATTTCAGTCAACTCAGATAATGAAACTTCACATAATGTTCGCACATCTCAATATGGATTTTTTTTTCAAATTACCGGTAAAAGTTACTCAGTTGTGTACGAAACAATCTGCATATTTTTAGTCTTTGTAAAATGTTGTATGATTGCCAATGAAATCACTACCAACTAGAGTCAAAATACTGTGAATGTAAGCAGTTATAGGTCACCGTACGGCTTTCAACAATGAGCAAAATCCATACCCTAAACGAGAAAAACCATCGGCCTGATTTTAATTGCACCAAGCCGTGTTTCTCCCCAGTCTGTTTTAGCGCTGCATCATTAGCGTATCGCACTTCAACGCTGTTCTATTGGACAGACTGCAGCGCTATCCAATCACATTGCGGCGCTGTGCTGTCCTGCAAAATTTCGCTCATGTGATCACCTGGTTGATTTTTCTATATTGTCTACTTTACCTCGGAGAGGAACCATTTCAATGAAAGAAAACAAAATGCTGTTCTTGACATAACTTTAAGTAGAAAAATATATTTTTCCTCGATTCTTTTTTACTTAAAATATTTTTTAAATACAGAAATTTCATGAAAGAACAAAAAAAAAGTCGGTGGAAAGTACGCACAAAATCATTTCCAATCATTTTAAGATAAGTTTAACTCTTCCTCTAACCAGGTGTTATTGTCCCTCTTTTGAAACCCCTACGATTAGTTCAGTATTGTTTGGTATTTTCAACTAAACTGTTGCCGTGAATCTGCATTGATTCAGAGTTGGTTCCAGATGGGTCATACCTGTTAACTGACCCGTATCCTGCGGGTAACACCCGAGAATTTCACCTCTCACCCAGGATTTTTAAGATATCATGGCCAGAGAGTCATTACAAGCTATTTAGTTGCACTACGTACGTCTTGTAATGAATTTGTGTAAACACAGGGACAGTCTATTCTAACTTAGTATATAATAGACTGTCCCTGGTAAACATTATTTTATTACATTATTTTAAAGTATGTATCAATCTGAACATTTTGTAACAATCGCATGTCCCCTCCTATATATAAATTTTTATATACATGGACCTTTTTAGTGGAAAAAGTAAAGATTAGATTCCTTATAACTTTGGTTTGAATCCATGCCGACTCTACATATAATCGATTCATTCATTTATACAAGGACGTATAACTAACACCGAATATACGTCCTTGATTTATACACTAAACTGTCAACTGAAAGTATATCTATTTAGACATATCATTGATAATAAATAAAACAAGAGGCTGTCAGAGTGACAGCAAACCGGATTTTTTAACATTTATTTGTGTCCTGGCATTTTTCAATATCACAAGGACCATAACTCCTGAACGGTAAAAGTGACAATCATCAATATTGAACTTGTCGTAATGACCTCCATTTTGTCATCAGTAACAACATATTAAAATCAGAAAAGCTTTGGTTGAACGGTTCATGAGTTAAAGCACGGACACGACTGGAAACACCATTTTTCAATCTTTCCAGAAACATAACTCCTGGACGGTGAAAGTGAAAATCGTCAATATCGAACTTGACCTCCATTTTGTCATCAGTAACAACATATTAAAATTTGAAAAGCTTTGGTTGAACGGTTCATGAGTAAAGGCACGGACACTGTTTGGCAGCCCGGATGCCCGCCTGCTGTACATCCCCAAATTATTTTTTCTTCGGAAATCCGGTTAAAAAAACGATTTCTAGATTAATTGAACAAATATTTATGTTCTTCTCTCAGTATCATGAAATAATGAAAATCCGAGTATATTTAAAATAAAGCCACACACTCTTTAATGCATGTTTCTATATCTATTTATTTCAAGTAATCATTATTTAAATATCTTGATGCTAAATTTAGTTTCTTGTCGCTAAATTAATTTTTCTTGTCACTAAATTATTTTTCTCGTCTCTTCTTGACGCTTCTACATGGATTCCTTCTACATTTATATTCTATCTTGGCTCGAATTAGTGGTGTTAACACCTAATCAAGTAATGTCAAATCTTATGATATATATCTAGTGACAATAATTCAAATATCGTAAAGATATCGCACATAATCTTTACAATTGGTAGTATTTTTCAATAGGCAAAAAAATCCTTGACTGAGGCAGACATATATACACATACACATGTGTATATATTTCTCTGATGATAACTAGCTGTTAATTGTTATTTACAAAGCCAAATTTGGTATCATTGTTCTGCGTTTAAGAATCATGATTGTTGTTATAACTAGCTTTGGTGTAAATACTGCATGTAGCTAGCTTGGTATAAGTAAACTCAATGAAGATTTGGTATCTTCTGACTTTCTTTTTAATACAAGAATGAGATGAATGAACTTTGCCTTAATCTTCATGACAATCTTTTATTCATGATTCATTTCGTCAAAATAATTAATAAAACACTAAAGGAAACCCGTTTACGTTTTAAGAATGTGACTTTATTTTGAGGAAACAATTAAAAAAAAGAACCTTATTTATAGCAAAACACTAACTTAAACACGATTTAAAATGTATTCAACTCAAAACCAATAAAAAGGGTGCGAATGGACCCAGGGCGCGAACGTGTGGGGTGCGAACGTGTGGGGTGCGAACGTGAATGGGAGCGAACGTGTTTTGGGGCGAACGGACCCGGATTCATGGATGTGCAGGGTTAATCCAGTCTAAAAACTGGACAGATAAAACCAGGACAATTCTTTTACACGTTATTATCTGCAACTTTTTTTTAATTCAATATATTGTCAAAATTTAAACTGTATAGTAAAGAACAGAATTTTACTAACATTACTTTCAAAAATAAAAGGCAGTGGCTATTTTGCCGGCTACCGGCAGGCGGCTCCGGCAAAATAGCCTGGCTTGTACATTTATCTTCGTTTTTATCTTCACGGTTACAATATACATTAACGAATGGCGGCACGCATTTGAGATGACAAGCAGGACAGAAAATAACATTGTCAAAACTTGCGAAATTGTCCGTCATTCAACATCTTTCAATCGATTTAAACCAAACTTGGTATACACTTTGCACTAACAAGATCTAACAAGTGCGTTCTAATGTAGTGCATAATGTTACAAACCTAAAATAACCAATAAAACATAATTGTGTTATTCTCGCTAAACAACAAATCATAAAAAAAAATATTCAAAAAACCCTATCCAACAAGTGTTATGTGCAGATCATGTCTGCAGCATCTTCCTTGTGCAAGATTAATTCGAAAATGCATATCAGTCCCATGTGTTTTGAAAAATATCCCATAAGTTTTGAAATTATATGCAAAGTTAATTTACATACAACAAAAAATGTCTTTTAAAAATATAATACATAAGCAAAGCATGCATATTAAAATTGATATTCTAATTAAAATTTTTAATAAAAAATGTATTAACTAAAGAAATTCTCTTTATTTTGTGGAAAACGACAGAAGAAAGAATATTTATAAATGAAACAAGTATTACCTTACTTGCTAAATAAATAACAATCTTAGTGTTTAAGTTTGTTTGTATCTTTTACGTATGTATAGATCGGTAAAAAAATTTATTCTGTAAAAGAGAGGCAAAGGATACCAAAGGGACATTCAAACTCACAAGTCGAAAAAAAACTGACAATGATATGGCTAAACAAAGAAAAAGACCAACAGACAAACAACAGTAAACAAAACACAACATAGAAAACTAAAGACCGTGAGCAACACGAACCCGCCAAAAACTGGGGGTAATCCGTCAGGTGCTCCGGAAGGGTAAGCAGATCCTGCCGAGACCACATGTGGCACCCGTCGTGTTGCTCTTGCAAGTACAAACCCGGTGATAAGTCTAATTCGGTAGGTCACATTCGGGGGAAAGGGGACGGGATTGTAGTTACGACAATTAGAACATATCCATCGTCATCTGTGGAACAGATATTCCCCAACGACCAACCAACTCGTCACATGTGATGGCATCCGTAAAATTTACGAAGGGATGATTTCAACTTTACCACTTGGAACTCTTGGTTTAATAGCTTTCTTGTGAGCAGCAACCATCTATCGAGGAAATCATGATAGGAAATACAAGCCCTGGAATATCATATAAACTGGGAGATATATACTCTGGCATGTTGCTACATAGAAATGGACATAATGTTTTAAAATCGTCTTTAAACAACGATACGAAAGTATTTATATCTTTAAAATTTAATGCTTGTTTAGCATGATAATCAAACAACTACGTGACTCGGTATCCATTCAAAAGTTACATCTCATCCTGAATAATATAATGATCTTTATAATAATAAACGAAAACAATATTTTTTTAAATTTTGTATCTAATAAAAAATGTTTTTTATCTTATAATATGGGTAGGAATAAAACCACTAATTTATAGCCCCATCAATTCTGAGTTAAATTCTGCAATTTCAAGTATTCCTAGCTATTTTGTCTTAACTTTTTTTGTAATTTATTTTATTTTATCTGAAAAACACCAAGCATTGTGATACATAAATACATAGATAATTTATAATCCATGTATTAATATTAAATTTTCAATTGTTATTGAAAAATTTAATATTAATACATGGATTATCATTAAGTCAAGGGAGATAATTCAAATACAATCAAGCAAAAACAAGTATATCAATATATATATAACAATATCAATAAACATCATAGATAGCACTTTTATGATGCACACAAATCACTGTCCAGTTGTGATGTGCATCAACATATTATTAATGTCTAAAGTTAAAAAGTTAAAAATGCTAATTTTATATTATCTATATGATAATTATTTACTAGATCATACTCATCATTTATCACTCTGGATTAGAATCATTAGAGTACATGAATATGTTGATAAGGTTAATGATGGCATCAGCCTTCTCCTCTAGCCACATTCATCACTGTCAATACTATGATGTTGAACATGAGAGGTACCAGGAGAGGCCACCAGAGATCAGTAAAAGACAACCTAAGTCAAGTGGAGATAATTCAAATACAATCAAGCAACAACAAGTATATCAATATATATATAACAATATCAATAAACATCATAGATAGCACTTTTATGATGCACACAAATCACTATCCAGTTGTGATGTGCATCAACATATTATTAATTCTATATGAATTATTATAAAGCCTTAAGTGAGTACAAAAAAGAAAGATCTCTCCTCACATGTAAACTAAGTTTTTAATCAATTCCCATTTACTATCAAATTTCTCTCTTGCTTTAGGGGATCTGTGAAAGGAGGTAGATATTTTTTATGATTAAAAATTCTATTTGGTAGGAATTTTTAATCATAGCTATCGCCCCTGTAAGAGTCGGTAATGAAGTGTTAAAGCGACATGTATAAATGTAATTCTTAATCAGAATAGTGAATAAGTTTAGGGAAACATCCCAAGACTCTGACCCAAGAACAATATTTTCCGAATTAAATATTAAAGTTAGATTATTTTTAACTTGAAAAAGTGCTGCAATTTCTAACCATAAATTTCTAACTTGGGTACATTCCCAGAAAAGGTGACTTATAGTTTCTTTAGTTTCATTACAGAAACTACATAAGTTAGTTTCTTTTAACCCATATTTCTGCAATAATGCATTTGTAGCGAGAATTCTATGTAAAATCTTAAACTGGAACATACTAAATTTGTTGTTTTTAGTGCAACAGAAGGGTAAACTATAAATGAAATCCCAATTTTCTATATGAGTGCTTAGTTCTTTACACATTTTGTCTTCTTGTTTTGTAGGACGTTATGTATACATTGACAAGAATTTTTTATAAAAGAATTGACATGACTTTTTATTGTTTTTAATAAATTCAAATTTATCATTAGATATGTGCATAATTTTCTCTGAAGTAGTGATTAGATCTTTCCAGGCTTTTGGTATCATATGAAGTATAGAATGGTATTCCAAGAAATTAATATTAAGATTATATTTTCTGCAGAATTCCTTTAAAGTAAAAAATTCACTGTTTTCATCAAGTAAATCACCTACAAAGAAAACTCCTGATTCAACCCACCTCTGGTAAAAGACAGTTTTATTATTTATTGTCAAACTCTCGTTTAGCCATATGGATTGGTTCATGATCCCTTCAGCAGTGTCATTAGTGACAGTGTTTAGGATATTCCAGTTTAGTAAAATATCTTTCCAAAAATTATTAAAATTTGTAGAAATCTTTTGGATACCATCAGGGGTCATCAACCATATTTTGTCTGCTCCGAATCTGTTGTATTGATCTATTAACAGTGTTTTCCATGGGGATATATTCAAGGGGTCTAAAAGTTTATTTGTCCATGTCATCTTTAGTGAATAACAAAAAGATCTTATGTCTGGCATTTTCAACCCCCCTTTTTCGTATAACCCTATCATAACTTTTCTTTTAATCTTATCTGGTTTTCCTGACCACAAGAAACCAAAAAAAAATATTTTGAATTTCTTTTATTTTATCAACTGGTGGGTTTGGCAAAACTGTCAATGACTGAATTAGAATAGGTAGAGCTAATGTTTTAATAACAGTGATCTTTTCCATATATGTTAAATCTCTATATACCCAGGAATTAAGTAAGATCTGTATTTTTAAAATTTTTTCCACAAAATTTACAAGCGTTTTATTTTCACTGAACAGATAAAATTTTATTCCTAAAAGTTTAAATTTTCCTGAATAATTCCAGTTCAAATTTCTTGTAGTTGTTAGTTTATTCCTTGAGTGAATCTTTGACCCAATCCATATGGCTTCAGTTTTATCAAAATTAGCCCTTAGTCCAGCACACTCAGAGAATTTTTCTAAAGTATATAAACATTTTTCTAAAGATTGCTCATTCTCGTCTAATAAAAGACATGAGTCATTTGCATACTGGCTTAGTAGATATTCTGAATCAATTATTTTCATACCATTTATCTCCGGGTTATTTTTAAGTGCAGCGCTCATAAGTTCTAAAGATAATATAAAGAGATAAGGAGACAAAGGATCACCTTGTCTAACACCCCGACCAATATTTAAAAATTGAGAGCAGTGTCCATTGTTTATAATACAGCTCTCAGATTCTGAATATAAGGTCTTGACCCATTTACAAAAAATAGGACCAAATCCTAAAAAAGAGAGAGCCAAGTCTATAAATGACCATGCAAGAGTATCAAAAGCTTTCTCAAAGTCTAATAAAAGTAAAAGACCTGGAAGATTATCATCTTCTGTCTTTTCCATAATGTCAAAAATAAGCCTGGTACATTCTCCAATATACCTTCCCTTATGAAACCTTGCTGTGTTTCACTTATTATATCCCCAAGAAAAGGTTTTATTCTATTTGCTAAAGCAGCTGATGCAATTTTTGTATCAACATTTAATAAAGTGATAGGTCTCCAGTTTTTTAATTGAAATTTTGATTTACCCTCTTTTGGAATGCATGTTATAACTCCTTGTTTCTGACTAACAGAAAAAGTTCCAGTTTCTAAGCTATAATTAAAAGATTTTATAATAAATTCATGGAGGTCTATCCAAAAGAATTTATAAAATTCAGTTGTAAATCCATCCATCCCTGGAGATTTACCATTTTTCATATTTTTCAATGTTTTTAAGCATTCATTAGCATTCAAATCAAATTACCCTCTGCCTGTAACCTCTGTTCATCAGAAAGTTTGCGGATAAAAGGATTATTTTCATCAAAAAATAGATTTTTATGTTCTTGATGAAGAATAGGATTTGTCGAGGAGTACAATTTTTCATAAAATGATTTTTGTTCTTCTAAAATTTCACCTTGATTAAAAATTTCCTCTCCATTATCCTTACTTAATTTTGGAATTATTTTCTCATTATAATTTCTTTTTTCAAGATTACAAAAATAGTTAGTACATTTTTCACCTTCTGCTACCCAACTTGCCTTTGCTCTTGCCATACTACCTGTTACTATTTTCTCTCTGTGTTGAACAAGTTCATCTTCTAAAATTTTAATTTCTGTATTTATTAATTCTGAGGGATCTATTTCATAATTTTCAAGTAATTTAGCTAACTTAAGTTCTAAATCATTTTCGGTTTTTGTGTTTTTCTTTTTTATATAACTGGCATATGATTTTGTTTTCCCTCTTATCATACATTTTAAGAGTTCCCAAAACATGTGTGGTTTTACTGATAATTCTGTTTCTAGATCATTCCCAGGCAGAGAGTATTGATTTATAGTTTCCCTAATGCAATTTTTTACTTCAGTTACTTAGACCATATCATGTAGTAGTAGTAGGCTATTATTAAATTTCCATGTGCCTTTACCTTTAATTTGATTGTAAAACTGTAAGACCAGGTACACTGGAGAATGATCAGACCTATAACTTATATCCATGTCTACATTTTTTTTTACAAATGGTTCAAGATCAGAGGAAATCAAAAAGTAATCCAAACGGCTTTGCTTAAGCCCAGGTCCACGCCATGTAAATCTTTTTGTATCCGGATTTAAAGCTCGCCATATATCAACAAGGTCCAGGGACTCTATCATATCTAAAATTTTATCATGTGCTCTTATATTGTGTTTAGCACTATAGTTTGAGGTGTCCTTATCAAAGTCTTGCGCCACATTCCAGTCTCCAGCCATAATTATGGAGCTATTTTTATACCAGATACTAGACTTTTTATATTTTCAAAAAAAAAATTGGAGAGTCCCCATTGGGACCATATATATTGCAACAAGAGACAGTCGATAATCTTGAATGGTCATATCTAGAATGATAAAATTGCCTTCCTGATCCTTTTTTTCTTGATGAATAATAAATGTAAAACTATTTTTTATTAAGATTGCTACCCCTCTTGTGCGGCTGGATCCAGAGCTAAAGAATGCCTTATACCCCACTCATGTGCCCACTGGTTTTCTTTTTCTTGAGTACAATGTGTATCTGTTAATATAATTATATCATATTTTTTCCTATATCTTGAAAAAAAATCTCTTCTCTTCACCTCCTCTGACAGACCCCTACAGTTAAGAGCACCTATTTTCAAACTAGTCATTTATCGAAAATGTTCAATAGATGTATTATGTAATTCTATCCAACAGTCAAATGTTTTCAGTATACTATGATGGTATGTCATTCCTGATTTTTTAAACATACTGACAAATTAACAATATCATACCTTTAGACATCTGTAAAAAATATATAAAGTAAATAAGATCACACTGAGCTTGGTAGCAATTCAGGATTTTCAACATAATATTTCCCAATCCTTTTGAATTCCCTCCCTTTTTAATCCCCCCTTTCCGGGTCATTCTAAGTAGTAACCAAATTTGCAAGACCGTGAATAAGTTGTTTAAATTTGTTGAGTTATTATGGTCCTGGTTTAGTAAGAATTTGATAACAGATCTGCAAATAAATCATTTTCTTCTCATAAACTGTAGAAAACTCTACCCAAAATTAAATTAATGTATACAGTTCCCCTGAATCCCAGATATTATGGGTGTAACATAAAGTCATATTACAAAATTCTCTTTTTTTTGAATGTGCAAATTTTACAAGCCACTAAAGGGCATGATTTAATAACTTATAACTATACAGTGAATTTTAGACAAAACAATACATGTAAAACATGGACAATACACACATGTATAAAAACCTTTACAACATCACATGCATGAATAACAACAACAAAAAAATAATAAATAAATAAATAAATAAATAAATAAATCATAAGCATAATATGCAGCAAGCAAATAAACATATCAAGCAACATGCTTTCACAAAAATAAAGCTTTTAAACTAAAGCAGCAAAAGTCTTAAGTTCGTAAAAAGTTACTGTCATGTCATGTCAAAACTATACCTTATTCTGACTTGTGCTGAAAAATTCAACATACATATTGTACCTTTATTTGCACATGTATGTTGAATTTTTCAGCACAAGTCAGAATAGTTTTGACATGACATTGACAGTCACTTTATTTAATAAGATAAAAAAAACATTTTTATTAGATACCTCTACGGAGGAGGGACGACACTCTGCACATGGCACGCATATTAGACTTATACTATCGATGATCATCGATCAGTCGCGGTGATAATGTGATAACAAAATTATATCAATTACCTTAAGGTAAAAATAAATTATTTAAATGCCCAAAAAGGCGCAAGCCAGGGCCGACCGTGCAAGACCCTCATGGGTCGTCAAGGTCGTTAAAAACCACCCTCATCATCATAATGTGTCATTTATTACAAGCAGTTCGTGCTGTTAACATCACCTGGACAGTCGAAATTTGTCGAATGAGATTATAAACATAAGCAGTAATATACAGTTGTAATGATTATACAATTTACTCACATAGTAACCGAATGTGGTATTTGTCATTATCTTACCTCCTATACATTTCTAGGAATATGATTGGTTAAAAGCAACCGCGTTGACCATGTATATTCCATATTGGTATAGAAGGCGGGGCTTATTTCAATACACGGTTATTACTGGTGTTACGTCCCTTTATAAAAACAATACGGTGTTGAGGAAAAATCTTAAAGGTTTCAACAGACGAAGAAATTGATGATTAACGATTGAAATAAATGCATAAAACACATTTAAAGCTAACAAGTTGTTATTGTTGGCATTTGTTTTTGTATAGACCTTGAAGTAGGTTCTTAATACTAACGGTATTGAAGACTTGATCACTTTGATAGGCCACTAGTCTAAATACCACATGTTAAGATAGTCGGCAAGATAAATTCGTTACATAGTGTGCTAGTGACCTAATACGTTCGAGCGAATTTACTGACCCCATATATATCGTATAAGGTCACTAGCACACTATGTAACTAATAATATAGAACTGTTAGGGGATGCTGTTAAAATTGACGAAAAGCTGCAACCCTGTCTAGTCACTGAGAAGTGCTACAGTGTTTATATATAAGCAGCACATAATCAATAACAAGAAATGCTGTTATCTTGTAAATTTTTAGACAGCAGTAATTTCAAGTTAGATTGTTAACAGATTTCGAGAATAAAAAGAAAACTGCACTTCCATTAGACCAGTACAAGCCCTTACAAAAAAATTTACATTCCCCCTCTTTTACTCCCTCCCAAACTTACTTCTTTACATACCACTCTCAATATTACTCATCCTCTCAATTCTTTTTTCTCTCTATAGAATATACATCTTTCATTAATTACCCTCTCCCTCTCAACTCTTCCTATTTTTCCCTCCCTCTATTTCTGTCAAATTCATACTAACATTGGACACCTATATTAGCATACTCTATGTGTTAGATACCCTATGTAAAGTTTGTTAGTTGATGAAAAGATTGTTAATCTTGAAGTACCGGGCATGGAAGAAAAAAAATCAACATCAAAACTTTTTGACATGAAATATGGAAATTGTTTTTAGCATTGAGCCAATTTTGAAGTTGTAGTTTTTATTTTCAATATTAAATGGTTATAACATCATTTCTTGAAATCTAAGGTAACAGCCAGAGTTACAATAAGCCAAACTGTGTGATGTAAATTTTATAAAACGAAATTATCCTTGGATAACCATTATGCAGCCAAAATTTGTATTCAACTGAAAGGTGTTAAAAATATTTTAAAACAATTAAAATAAAAAATGTAAAAGTACAAAAGTAAAAATTGCCAAAAGTTTTTAAAATGCCAAATGGTACAAAAGTACCTGTCTGCTAGTACTAGCCAGCTTGCCTGTGGGTTATCTGGACTTTCAGGTGCTAGTTCACCAAGACAAATGCCCGCAGTAAGACACCTGCCACTTCCTTTTGGGGTACCAGTTTAAAGTCTCTGATTTGACACTGGCATGACTTATACAGCCAAGTTTAAAAAAAATAATAAAAAAGGTTATTTAAAATGATGATAAAAAAGGTAAAATAGTAGATAAAATATCCTCACCCCCCAAAAGTTTTTTTGACCGAGCCACTTCACTCAGTTTGTACTAGTAATAGTGGATACTTAGTAAGTATGGTAGGGGACGTTACTATACATAAAAGGGAGGTATAGCATCTGTGAACCCTAAACACAGAAAGCGGCTTATTTTCCAATACGTGTATACAAGTATTCAATGCTTACTGATAAGTAACGTTATCATGTTTTTCATGTCAGTCACTCACTGACCAAATTTTATAAAATGTAGATAATAAAGAACCTACTGCAATAATAACATAAAAACCTTGATTCTAAGTTTCCTGTGGTAAGAAGTGAAATATTTTTTTCTATAAAAGTTTTATAAAAGATTTACTAAGTAGTCTATGTTTGATTTTCTTGAGGGTTTTCATAAGGATTGAAGAAAATGCAACAGTAACTCAACAATAGAGTAAAACCAGAAAGATATGAAAATGTCAAAATACAGTCTAACAATAAACGATTATAACTAATAGTACCTAATGGTATTTGAATGTTATATGGTGATCTTTCTTTTGTATTGAAATCCATGATAAGCTATAATTTATTCATTATCTTTGATCTTTGGCCTTTAGGGATAGTTGTCTCATTGGCAATCCTACCACATCTCCTTATTTTTATATGGCTGAGAGTTAACTGTAGTTTTCTGTGATAACCCATTGAGTAACACTTTGAGGCTAACAAATAGACTTGTGTGAAATTTCTCAGAGCACATTTAACAAGAATTAGTATATAAGAATTAATTCTGTAATAAGTGTTATGAAAAAAGAAAGAAATTTGTCTATCTTTTATTTTGATTTTTTATAAATTCAAGGTAGAAAACATATTTTTATAATTCATTTAATGAGCACACATTCTTAATTTCATACACATTAGCATTTTGTATGGTGTCATAGAGCATCTTTTTGGGGTAATTTTATTATCATTTTTTCTTTTTCTTTTTATAATTGTTATTCAAGTTTTAATTTGTATAAAAAATTAGGATTGTGAATAAAATCCATAGATTTTTAACTTTAAATAGAAACATTTAAACAGAATTGTTTATCTTGTCTGCAAATGTTTGCACCTGTCCTAAGTCAGGAATCTGATGTACAGTAGTTGTCGTTTGTTTATGTAATTTATACGTGTTTCTCGTTTCTCGTTTTTATATATACTAGACCGTTGGTTTTACCGTTTGAATGGTTTTACACTAGTACTTTTGGGGCCCTTTATAGCTTGTTGTTCGGTGTGAGCCAAGGCTCCGTGTTGAAGGCCGTACATTGACCTATAATGGTTTACTTTTATAAATTGTTATTTGGATGGAGAGTTGTCTCATTGGCACTCACACCACATCTTCCTATATCTAAGGATGTCAGGTATATGCTCTTTTTATTTTTGGGTTATTTTCATATGTATTAAAGTGTCAAAAAAATTACCATTTCCAGTTTGAATGAAATGGTTTGTTTAGCAGGCTAAGTTTTGGTCTTAGGACATGTAAATTAGATGATGAAAACTTTAAAAATGTTATGTCCTCTGATATTATAGGACTGTCAGCAATTCATGCTTCTTCTAAAGAAGTTTTGGCATTGGATGGATACAAATGTCATGTAAATTTTAGATCTGAATCAAATAAAAGTAGGGTGGATTGGCAGTATTCGTTAGAAAAGAAATTTTGACTGTTATTAAATTGATTGATAAATCTGTTAATGATATTATGTGGTTGAAGCTTGGTAAAAATTATTTTGATTTGACAAGGGATTTATTTGTTTGTTTTTATATATATCACCTGCAAACTCATCTTATACTGTTCGTACTAATTGCTACAAACAGATATTTGACAAATTATACAATGATGTAGCTAGGTATGTTACTTCAGGGAGATAATGTTATTGGGAGACTTAAATGCACATGTAAAATGTGATGAGTTTTATTACAAATGAAGTTGATGATACTTTAGATGATTTTCTCCTGACAACTATGAAGCTGATTGTATTCATAAACTTAGAAATACAGAAATTCCACAAATAACTAATACTTATGGTAAATCAGTAATTGAGATATGTACAGAGACCCAGTTTAGAATTCTAAATGGGAGAACATTAGGAGAATCTAAAGGAAACCACATGAGTGTGTCCATTGTTGACTATTTATTGCATCTTCAGTGCATCATTTCTATCAATATTAAAATTTTACAGTTGGACAGTACTGCCCTACACTTTCTGATCATAATGTCCAATATCAGTTCAGATTTTATCTCAGTCAGTACAAGAGCTAGACTGTATCCAATTTACAGAAAAATAACATTAAAAGAATCAACATAAATGGAGCTCGGGAAGGAGTATTCAAAGCTAATCTTTTATCCTATGATTTTGTGAAATTACAAAAGAAATAGACACTGGTACTGGACTCCAACAATTATAATGATCATAATTTGTTGGATTCCAGTAGTCTGCTTTTAAAAGGGTAAATGAAACTGTTTCAAAAATTTCTTCTATTGCTCTATAATGCAGCTTTCATGGGCAATTCAAGAGTAAGGGCAAAAAGAATTAAATTAAACGTAGAAAATTAAGAAACCATGGTATGATGGGGAATGTGAAATTATGTACAGAAATGTTAAATGTTCGAGTAGAAGGTTGTGTGAAACACCTTGGGATAAAACTTTGAGATTATATGTATTACAACAGAAAAGGAGTTCATTAAGTTGGTAAGGAAGAAATATAGAAATTTTCGTCATAAGGTCTTGGATAATATTTTGGAGGCCGAAAAATGCAATCCTGAAGAATTTTGGAAAGCCATAAATACTATAAAACCCAATACAAATTCTGATCCTAGTTCAAATATAACTCATCAGGAATGGTTTGAATACTTTAAAAAGCTTATGAATGTAAATCAGAAAGATAATTTTTCTAATGATAATCAGGTCATTGATCAATTTAACTCTGATATTTTCAATTATGACATAGCAACTGAGGAGGTGATACTTGCAATAAAATCATTAAAGAATAATAAAGCTTGTGGAGCTGATGGTGTTACAAATGAGATGATAAAATATCATGTTCAGTAAATACAAATATGTTTGTGAAGTTATTTAATCTTATATTTAAATCTGGGATTTATCCTCTGGTTGAGAGAAAATTCTATCAAACCAATTTTTAAGGAGGTTGCTTCAATAATCCCTCAAATTATAGAGAGTAGCCCATCAAGCTGTTTAGGAGTTTTACAGAATAGATAAGAAAATCTTTTGGAAAAGAATAATATAGTTTGTAATGAGCAAATTGGGTTCAGAAGTGGTTGCAGAACAAGCGATTATATTTTAACACTCAAGACTATTATTGACAAAGCTTTTAAATCATCAAAGAAAATTTTTGTTTGTTTTGTAGACTTTAAAAAAGCTTTTGATACAATTAATCGAAATGCACTTTACAAACTGTGTTCTTATAATATAAATGGATCATTTTATAATATTTTACAGAACATGTATAGAGAGGTTTTCTTTTCTGTAAAGTTTAGTGAAGGGTTAACAGAATCCTTTAGCGCAACTGTTGGAGTAAAGCAAGGGTGCATTTTCAGCCCTAGATTGTTCTCACTTTCTATAAATGACTTAGTTACCATATTTGATAGCTCCTGTGATCCTACCATATTAAATGATAAAAATGTATCGTGCTTGTTATATGCAGATGACCTTGTGTTAATATCTGAATCAGAGTCTGGCTTACAACGATGTTTAGACAAACTCAACACTTACTGCGATAAGTGGAATTTAACTGTAAATCTAAAGAAAACTAATGTTATGATTTTTAATAAATCAGGTAAAGTTCTAAAAAATTACAACTTTAAATTCAATGAACAGACAGTTGATTTGACCAATGAATATAATTATTTGGGAATTTTATTTACTAGTAAGCCTCCAGGAATTTTCTCTTATGCGGTTAATCATCTTTTATGTAAAAAAGCTTCAAAGGCAATGTTTAAAGCTTTTATTCTCTGATAAACTTAATATTTATCCACATTTAAAACTGTTTGAAAGTTGTTTGAAACCTATACTACTTTATTGCAGTGAAATATGGGCACTTAATATGTATGATAGTTAAAGACAATTCAAGTCTTGAATGTAGATTTTAACATTTTGCCCTCAAAATTACAGATAAAATTTGCTTAATATCTTGTTGATGTCAACATGGTAGATAAAGGTGCAGTTAACACAGCAGTTTATGCAGAAATATGTATGTTTCCTATTGCTATCGAAGCTTTTAGGCTTCTATAGGTTTTCTGAGCCATTTGATAAATGCATAAGGAGAAAGATATGCTTCAAATGCCTATAAATGTAGTTTAAATTTACCTAATGGTTTTGCAGCCAAATTGAAAAATGCTCTTTCAAAAATAGGGTTCAATCATGTATGGGAAAATCAAAATACTTTCTCAAAAACAATGCCTGATTTATGCTGTAGGAACAAATTAGCTGAAAGATATACAGATTTCTGGAAAATAGTCTTTTAATGACCAAAATAACCTTGATGGAAACAAACTAAGAACATACAGAAAGTTAAAAAATGATTACAAATTAGAAATTTTTTATTAATAGATTTAGACCGATACATGATATTTAATTTTATTAAAATCAGATTAAGTAATAGTAATCTGAATATTGAAGATCATTGAACAAGGTAGACACCGTAAATTACCTCTGGGAAAAAAATTATGTCCCTCTGTGAAAATGGGGTTGAAGATGAATATCATTTTGCTTTAAAATGTCAAATTTTAGGCAAAAACTTTTTCAGGAAGTAGAGTATAGTTCCATCTTTCAACAACATGTCTGATTAGGAAAAATTTACATTCATGTTTACATTTTATGAGTATGACATAACTAAAATTATTGTTAAGGGGTTGATGATTTATATGTACTAAGAAATAGCCTAGCTGACAAGAAAAACTAAATAGGTAATACAAATTTTGATTATTTTCTATTTTCATATATGTTTGTTATGTTATATTTTATAACAATAGCATTAAGAATATTGTACTTTAAAACTTGGATCTTTCCTAATTATCTAACTACATCAATTCAATTTGAAAATCGTGAAATTAAGTCGCCGCGAAGTGGACCAGAAAGGGCTAAACGCGAAAATATGAATTTTAATGTCAGATAAATGCAAAAGGGAAATAAGGGGAGGTCATAGGGTAAACATGTATGTACATATTTTATAAAACAAGAGTGCACACGCTGAAATGTCTCGCCTGTTTTACTTATCATTGAATTCATGTTGAAATTCTGTAATATGAAGGTTTTACTACAAGTATTACATATACCTTAACATTATCAATGTTCTATGAAAATGAGGTCACGGTAAGATGAACCATGCCAGACAGACATGTACACCTTACAATCATTCCATACACCAAATATAGTGATCCTATCACTAAGTGTACCTGAGAAACAGAAAAACCACAAATTTTAACATTGACCACTGAACCATGAAAATGAGGTCATGGTCATATGAACCCTGCCAGACAGACATGTACACCTTACAATCATTCCATACACCAAATATAATTGACCTATTGGTTATAATATTTGGGAAATTAGTATGGCAAGCCGTTTTAGTATCTATTCCAAATTCAAGATATCTCGTATCTCATATAATTTATCAGATATTTCATATAACTTATAAGATATCTTATAAAAAAATTATATGAGATATCTTATAAATCATATGAGTTTTCTTATTACTATACTATATATAAAATATTAATTTTCGCGAACCATTTAGGTCACAGAAATTCCAAAAATGGCATCAGTAAGGAGAGTTGTACAAATAATGTGAATACACAAAACCCCGATCCAATTTATCGTTTGCTAAAAGTATTCATCATTTTCTGTTTTGTATGTACTATACTATATATAAAAATATTAATTTTCGCGAACCATTTTGGTCACAGAAATTCCAAAAATGGCATCAGTAAGGAGAGTTGTACAAATAATGTGAATACACAAAACCCCGATCCAATTTATCGTTTGCTAAAAGTATTCATCATTTTCTGTTTTTATGTACTAACAACATTCCATTTTCTATAATTTCGATTAAAAATTCTAAAACCTGCAGTTAAAATAGGTCATATGCCCCAAATAAACATTCCCCGATTGGTTGAACTACTGTGGCCTCGATGTAAAGCAACGTAAGCCTCGATGTAAAGAACACACTTCTAAGAGTAAGGAGAGTTGTACAAATAATATGAATACACAGAACCCCGATCCAATTCATCTTTGCTAAAATGTTTATCATTTTCTGTTTTGTATTTTCTAACAACATTTCATTTTCTATAATTCTGTTTTAAATATGCCAAAACCTGCAGTAAAAATAGAGGCATGTCCCAACTTAACATTCCCCAATTGGTTAAACTGCTGTGGCCTTGATGTAAGCAACTGAAGCCTCGATGCAAAGAAGAAAAGGGTTGACCGGATACACGTAATCGTTATAAATTTTAACTTTATGGTTCTTATGCAAGCAAATTTATTAACAATGATTTTTCCTGTACCAAGTCAGGAATATGACAGTTGTTATCCATTCGTTTGATGTGTTTGAACTTTTGATTTTGCCATTTGATTGAGGACTTTCCTTTTGAATTTTCCTCGAGTTCAGTATTTTTGTGATTTTACTTTTTATTTTTATACAGTTGTTTTATTGTTTTCACCTTACATAGGGCTTTATTTTTGATCTTATTTCTGTGTTCACAATTCTGAATCTACATATTTCACCTTTATCAGTATTAGGAAATTCGTTTGGACGATTCCATATACCATTATGTTTTAGGGTTTTAGCTTCAGTGTCGAGTTGGTGTATAGTATTGAGGGTTATCTGCGAGACATAAATATTTTTCTGATAGATTAACTAAATTCAAAACCAATATAAATATAGTTAACATATATATTTTATTTAACTGAGTAAATTGATCGGAATGTGAATGATACATAAACCTAAAAGTCTTTTGGTCTATCCCAGTGATGACATTTGCGCGGGAATTTCTGACATCGTAATATAATTTACTTTGGATTATAGTTATCTTTAGATGTAATGTGATAGGATTTAATGTGATATTATTTGTCTCTTCTTCTATAGTATGACGTCAGGTTTGTACACATGAAGTCTCTAGTCTAAAAAAGGCCAGTAATAGAACGATAAACAGATAAGCAACTGTCTTAGGGACGACATAAAAAATCAATGAAGGATAAAAACTTCATTCAAATAGTTTCACTTTGGGGCTGGGGGTCAAAATTGCTGCAAGTTTTGTTTAATTGACATCGATTTTATATATATCCTTATAGGTCAATCAATTTTTCCCAAATTCATTTAAGAGGGGTTCAGTGAAAAACTATATGAATTAAGTTTTTATCCTACATTGAACTTTTGATGTCGTCCCTTAGGCCAAGTAAGGGAGTTGAAAAGCCAGTATATGAACGATAAACAGATAAGCAGGTTTTCTTCGTATAGATACCTTAAAATACCACCCACTGTGACTGAGGACACAATTTGATTCATTTTAGCTCATTAGCTGCGCTCTCTCCAAAAGGTCCATTGCGGCTCACTGGCTAATATTTTACGATATCTGAGGGTAGTAATGGGGTACCTTCATGACGAATAAGGGTAAAAATTCTTGCCAAATAACGTAAACGGTAATTTTGGTGCATGACGATAAAATGGACACTTTCTTTTAGACAATAAAAAATCGACTGATTTTGACGCATCACGTTAAATTTTTGAAAAATGACTCTAATGATAATTATTTGAGACCTTTGACAAGTCACGATAAGGATATTTTGACGAATCACGGTAAAATTTAAACCAATTTGAGATTAACGGTAGCCAAAACGACTGTTTGACGCCTGACGGTAATGGGCATTATTACTCTCATATCTATGTGTAGAAAAGCCGATAATCTATACATGTGTGTGAGGAGTCGTTATCAAGCTTGCTTTCATCTGTAAAACTGTCTTGGGCCAAGTTAGGGAGGTGAAAAGCCAGTAATAGAACGATAAACAGATAATCAGGTTTTCTTCGTATAGATCCTTAAAATATCACCCACTGAGGACACAATTTGATTCATTTTAGCTCATTAGCTGCGCTCAACTCTCCAAAAAGGTTCATTGTGGCTGCGCTGAACTCTCCAAAAAGGTTCATTGTGGCTCACTGGCTAATATTTTACAATGTCAATGTGTAGAAAAGCCGATAACCTATACATATATGGTCAGATCATGTATCCATCCTATAGAAAAGTTGTTCCAAATGTAATGAATCCTCCAGATCCCCTTTATAAGTTAAAAGGCTACATCTTCTTTTATCTTCTTTAGAATATTTGTTTTTGGGAGGGAGGGTTCCCAACCTGTTTATAAGTTGTAAATCAGGCCATTACTTTTCTCAATTTAATTGTTGCATACTTAACATGTCTGGACTGGTTTTTTCTCTCATTTTTTTTTATGTTTGCCTATAATTACTTTGTTATTTGAACCTCTGTGGATAGTTATCTTATTGGCAATCATACCACGTATACAGATTTTTATATGGATTGTAGACCTGAAAAGATGTTCAAAGTTGAATATGCTACAAACTTCAAACAACCTACTACAACTTATTTACCGTGAAACTGTTGATCAGAACTATACATATTATATATTATTAAGTGATTTCATCCCAGTCCTCATACATGTACCACTATCAATCAACAGAACAAATGCAAATAATTACATGAATTATGATGTCATGAAAGTTTTTTTTAAATCTCAAATCTTTATATCAATATAAACTGTATCCCAATATAAACATGTTGGACTATTTTACAGCAGAATATACAATATGGGGTCTACTCATTTTATAGGCCTGTTTGCGGGACGTACATGTATTATGGTATGGCGCTGTCCGTCTGTCTGTCTGTCCGTCCGTCGTCAACATGTCAGACATTAACTTAAATTCGCTTTAATAAATATGCATAAAACTTTGGTGAATTGTTTATATCTATTGACATGAGCTCCCTTTCTTTTTATAAATTTTAGATTTTACATTTCCAAGTTTATTGTTAAAAAGGGGATTTTTCCAGTTTTCAGACTATAACTCAAAATGCTTTCAGCAGTTCTCATGAAACATTGGTGAATTGTTTATATCTAGTGATGTAAGCTGCTGCCTTTAGAATTTTATAAATTCTACATTTACATTTCCACTTACAGGGTTTTATATATTAAATAGGGGGGATTTTCCAGTTTTGGACAATGTTTTCAGCAATTCTCATTAAACTTTGGTGAATTGTTTATATCTATTGATATAAGCTCCCTTTTTGATTTTCATAAATTTCTAATATGACATTGAGAAGTAATTGAACTTATTCTTTGTAAATGCGACGGGCTTATCATGTGCTGATGGCGCAGCTGTTTATTGAAGGTGGTATGCATATGGTCATGATGGTTGCCTATAATTTCTTACATCTATTTTATTTGAATTTAAGGGAATATTGTTATTTTATATAAAAAAATCCCACGTTGATATATAACATGTACAACAATCAAACATCAACCCACGCCAAACTGGATGTAATTAAGACACCCAGAGGTCAATATACAGTCTCGAACAAAAGACAAAATAAGGAAAAATATAGCGAATTACATGTATTTGCAATATTTAAAATATATCGCTTAAAGTTTTTGAGTTTTAGGTTCCACCTACCATTTTAGAAAACTGGGATTTCATTGCGGCTAGTCTAATAGAGGGGTATTTCATTGGTTGTAGATATGGAATCTTATTTTATCATGAAGTCAGATTTGAACATGACTTGAGGAATGAAGGTGGAGTAAAGACCGAATGTCAGTTTAAGTCTTATATATGTATGTCAATTTTAGTCTTACATGTATATATGTATACACATATATTATTGATTCAGTGGTGTCAGATGGTAAATAGACACTGACAAGTCTTAGATAACATTTTATAGTTTTGAATGTTTCTTCATCAGTTAACTAAAATTAGGTGGAGGTATGTTCTTATTTCCGACAGAGGGGCACTCAACCTATATCAATTTGTGCATGAAGCGATTGATAGTTGCTAGATACTGAATGATTTTCCACAAATTTGTGAAAGTTTTAACCGGTGTATATACATGTACTTAAAGTACAATGATATAATTCATGTCTTTTTCAGGACTTCTGATCCAACCATGTAGTATGGCATGTTTGTGAGATATGGTTTTGGCCGATAGGATGTTCATGAAGGACCTGTAGTACAAAGTATATCACTGGATTGAGCTCTTTGTCTAAGTGTATTATTAAAGTGCTTTGCTTTAAGCTCAGTTCATTGTTATGCAATTCATTCTTTGTGAAATAAAGATTTGACAGACAACTCTCATGTACAAGGAATTGTCAAAGTAGTATCCATTCTATGTACAATGTAAGTACTGGGAGATAAAAGCATTTTATTTAGATTTGAACCAAACATTTTTGTCCATTAGCCAAATTTAAAAAAGCACAAATTTACCGACAATGCTACTCGCGCTACTGTATGATGCTAGGTTGTTTTGTTACACTTTATTTTATACATCTGTACTGCCTACTGACGACTCAGTCCCGAGTGTACAAATGTAAATGGTCATTCAGTATGTTAAAAAAGACCAAAATTTATAAGGCCTATCTGGCCTAATTGATTTCTATAACTATATTTCATTATACATGTTCAACATTTATCTGACATTCATTTGTTTATTTCTTAATTTGTGTGAATTAACATTGTTACAGTAAATGTTAATTACTACACTTTCATACCACAACAAAACTGCCTTACTGTATTGGTATCATTTATATTTGTATCCATATAACAAACAAAAATTAAAAGAGAATAATTTTGCAATACCTTTTTCATATTGAATACTATAACTTTTTAGATATTTAGACATATTAAGTAGATGTTCATAATATCCACTTGAAATTTTATCAGATGACTTCTGTAGCAGTTATGAGTCTTTGAAGCATGCTCACAAAGGTTCTTTTGTTGATATCATTTTCATACTGGTCAAAACTTTTTTTTGCTTTGACCAGCTCAATTCTGAGATATTATCTAAGAATTAATAAATAATAACACAGAAGTTTACTTTCTAGCTCATCTAGCCCCAAGCATAATGTCAGGCATTGTCATTACTAAAACCATTAAATGTCTTCTAATCTGAGAAACAATTTCGACATTTAAACGAAACCTTTACTTATGATACTGACGATCCACCACAAAGTAATATAAATAGAACCATACAAATAGTAAGCAAATACATGTTCTCAGATACCATATCCCATATAAAAAATCACATCATGAAAATGAACCTATTATGTGTTCCTCTCCTAGCTACAAAATGTATCCAAAGATGTGGAACATATTCTATCATAATCATTTGGTAATTAATGCAATAAGTGTCTCTTCCATGCCCGTCTTGAACATAAAAACTAAATATCAAATAATCAACACTCCTAATGCTCAGGTTGGTTGTCATTGTGCAACACAGTTAATAATATAGAACCCATTGGAAAAACATAGAACTCCTTTTGTCATATAAAACACTGTAAAACATCCAACCCTACTATCCACACTGATCTGTGTCCACACTTGTAAACTATATAAGATATCTGCTGCTGTCGGTGCACAAGTGTAATGTTGACTTAAAAAGTGAGTCCATTTATCAGTAAAATACAGAATTTAAAGTTTTACTTTTGAATATACAACAATATAGCATAGTACTTTGTCCCATTTTGCCTTTCCGATTTTTGTAATTGGATCTTGAAAACAAAATTTCAATGTGTCCTATATAAGGCTTTAATGTCAGTAACGACGATTGTAATGTTTTAAATTACATTTGAGACCTGAATCTTTTTGGTCTAAATAAACATACTAATATTACGTAAAATATGTTGCTGTGATGGAAAAAAATGCATTCTTTTACACAATAAGGTCTGGAATAGTAATGACATGAATTTACATAACATGTTAATGTCCGTAATGGAAATCTGAATAACGTCTTAATTTAGGGTTAAGAAGTTAATTTCTTATTTCAAAAAATACTGAATCAACAATCCAGATGAAATAGCATTCGATACTATGGCAGAACTTTGAAAATAACATTTTGATCAGGATTTGTACATATGACAGCCGAAAAAACATCCTTGATTACATTCAGAGTACAGAATCAGTTTATGTGCCCGTTACGGACATTAAGCAATGTTTCTAACATTGCATGGGTGTTCATAAAATTATAAAACTGATAAAGAGAGATGCATAACAAGTTGTATTTTTAAAGTTATCTTGTAAAACGTAGGTTTAAGGTCATTTTTAACATATTGTACAGATATGATAAAGGTAGACATACAACGACATTGTTCCGAACAAGAAAGTTCAAGGAAAATGTTAGTACACTTATGAAATGTCATTTTAAATTCATACTTCTTCAAGAATTCTCTTTGGTCAACTAAATGTCCGGACATTTGTCCTTCCGTCCGTCCGTCCGTCTCTCCAAGTTTTGTTTACAAACTTTTGTCAGCTGTGGTCATTTGTGAGAGCCGTTATGGACATTAAGCGAACTTATTTTTCAAATCCTGGTGAATAAATGTGCATGAAACTAATGAATTGAGAACATAACTTTCCTTCAAATTTTCCTTGAATATATACATCTCTTTGTTCGTCTGTAAGTCCGTATCACCACTGTGTTGGTGATGTGATGGGTCTAACAGTGGTAAAAACAATATAATTAGTTTACTTATCATTAAATCATGTTTGTCAATACATGTATTTGTACTCTAAAATCTTCTTTAAAGTTTGTCGATCGTTTCAATTGTGCCATCATTAGTAGATTTAAAATTAATGTTCACTCGTGATGTATCATGTAGCTGTGAAACATGTATTGAAAATGTTGACAATACAGAGTGTAATGACTGGAAACAACATAGACTTCTTGACAATTAAAACAAAAATGCCGAAATCCAGCCCGTTGCAAATGACATTCCCGGAGAAAACAATGAAATTCACAGATTGGAGATTGAACAGGAGATGGGTTGTTATGTGGCAGCGATCTATACAATCTCCGTACAGCGCTCGTTTCCTTTCCGTATACTTAGTACACTACAATATTCAGTGTAGTGATACGAAGTAAGTACGGAACGGATGTGAGCTCTGCGCCGGAGATTGCGATCTATAATGCTAATTGGTTAATCGGTGTTTTTACCGATGTCGATGAAACAGAATGATAAGTCAACTGTATGAGTCAGGCCGGAAAGTACGGGGATATGCTAAAGTGACATATTTCAAGAGATGAAATTTGGATACCAAAATCTAAAGTCATATTGAAACTAGAAAAAGCACCTGGACCACATGGAAGATCTAGATGTTTCAAAATATCACCAGAAACAAAGCAAAACATTGAAAATGAATCTTAACGTAGAAAAGAGGATCGTGATTAATGTCCGTAACAATACCATTGTGATCTAAATTGAAAATTTGAGCAACATTTAAAGAGTTTTATAGCAATGACTTAAAGGAAGTTATATTCTGATCAACTAATGAAGCGATCATGTAGGTCCAAATTGAAATGTATGGTTTTAACTGTTCAAATTTTCAAATTTTAAGACATTTGTTATATACTTTTATCTCTTGACAAGTTTTGTGTTATATTTGTTAGTTTTCATTTGTTAGTTATGAAATACAGTGTTCAGATAATGTTATGATAAATATTTTGAGTGTTTTAACGTCTAAAACGGTTATTTAAATGCCTTTTCAATCTAATGGTTTAAACTGTAAATTTGATTAATGTCCATAACGAAAAGATCATCTTTCAAATTAAGCAGAATTGATCATGCTTGTAGAAAAAACATATAAAACTTATGTTTTTGGTTGTCTACATTGGTTGAAATTAACAGAAAAGGGAAACATACATTTCAAAAATGAAGGTATTTACCAGCAGGCAAGTTGAAATATCACCTTTTGAATCGAAATGTTGAAATGAGAGAATATGAACTAAAATGTTCATGGTACAACTAAAATGAGGTATGAGTGGAGACTCTTTGATTTTACATAGTAATACACCTGTCAATAGTGATTCAAAAAACCAAGACAAAATATGAATACCACTTCAAAGGAATTGTATAGCTAACCAGATTTTCATTTTAATGTCCATAACGCAGAAAGTCAACCATCCAACTTTGCTTTGGCAACAGACAAAAATAAATCATGCAAGGTGTCAGCTTTTGATGTTTTATACAAATATACATGTTTAGCATTAACATTGATTTTTAGCGTCACAAATGATGCTGATTTTTTTCACCCTTTATTGCTCAATTGTCCATTTATATCTGGAATGACTGTTTTGTCCAAGTTTCATAACAAGCCATGAAGGTTTACAAATTTATCATGTCAAAAAAATTTAATCCCATAATGTCTGTAAATGTTAACTGTAAAAAACGAAGTCCATCTATCAGAAAAATACTAAAAATGAATTCTCAATTTTATTTAAAAATGAAAAAAATATATTTTCAAAGGTTTGCTTCAGACATTATCTCTTCATCATTATAAAAAACTTCTGCCAAATTTTCATAAAACTCTATGAAGGTTTTACAGAGTAATTGATGTATAACAAACTTTAACCCCAGACCGTATCTACTTGTTAACTGTAAAAAAACTAAGTCCATTTATCATTGAATACGGAAAAATAAAAATAAATATTTTCAAAACTTTGCTCTGGATACTGTCTTTTGGTAATAAACAAGCTTCTATCCAAATTTCATAAAATTCCATGAAGATTTGACAAAGTTATTGATGTCTAAAAAAAACTTTAACAACAGCCTGAACCTAAATGTTGAAGCCGCCGACAGAATATAGGATCGCTATGTCTCGCCTACGCGAAATAAATTTCGCAGGCTCGACAAAAATGAGGTCAAGGTCAGATGAAAGCTGCTAGATGGACATGTACACCTTACAATCATTCCATACACCAAATAAGTGGCCTTATTGCTAATAGAATCTGAGAAATAGACCAAACTACAAAAACTAAACATTGTCCAATGAACGGTCAAGGTCAGATGAACTCTGCCAGTCTGACATGTACACATTACAATCATTCCATACACCAAATAAAGTTGACCTAATGTTTATTATAGTTTATGAGATACAGACTTGACCATGTAACTTTAACCTTGATCACTGATCCATGAAATGAGGTCGAGGTCAGGTGAACCCTACCTGATGGACATGTAGACGGTGCAAGGAACCCATATAACAAATATAATTATCCTATTACTCTATAAGTGAGTATTTCACACAAAAAAAAAAAACAATTTTATTTCAAGCAGTCACTGAAACCATGAAAATGAGGTCAAGGACAATGGACATATGACAGACGGAAACTTCGTAACATAAGGTATCTGTATAATATAAGGTATAAAGTATCCAGGTCTTCTACCTTCTAAAACATAAAGCTTTATACAAATAGTTTTTTTTCACCGTCCCCGGATTGTAATCCCTATGTCTCGCAGGCGAGACAAAAATTACACAATGCAATAGGTATCTGATTCCTTAAATGGCAATGAGAAAGAGGGACGGTTAATTTCCTATACCTGTGTATGGCAAGCCATTTTATATTATTTTATGAAGTTAAATATCTTGTATTCTTAATGAGATATCTTATCTAATTTGAAGTTAATAAAATATCTTATACACTTTATAAGATATCTTGTTAACTTTAGAAGATAATCTTTTAAACACAATTAGATATCATATATAGTTAATAACATATTTCATATCTTTTAAAGTTATTTTTAAACAAATACTTTGAGATCTCTTATATATTTTATGAGATATTTTGTATAGTACATAAGATATCTTTAAAGTATATAAGATATATTATTTACTTTATAATATATCTTATGTAATGTACAAATTATCTTATTAGTTTATTATATATCTTATTTAATATATAAGATATCTTAGATATATAAAATATCTCATCAAGTATTTCAGATATCTTTTTAACTTCAAACTAAATAAGATATCACATAAAGAATACTACATATCGTATTTACTTTGCAAGATATATTATTCAATTTTATAAGATATTGTTTTTAGTTTACAAGATATCGTATTTAGCTTATAAGATATATCTTATTTAGTTTGTAAGAGATCTTTAAAAAAGATATCAGTCAAGAAAAAACAAAATATATTTTTTGCTCAATAAAATATCTTAAAAGCTAAAACAGACACAGAGATATGTCTCGCCTGTCGGCATAAAATTCAGAAAAAGACGATCTGATGGACAGCAACATTGCTAATTATTGAATTCAAAGTCGCTCGACCAACTAGTGGGTAGGGCCTCGAAATGGTTGACAAACTGAGATTTAAAGACAGCAATGTAACTTTACAGAAAATATTGTCTATTGTAAGTAGTTCCTATCAAACTAACTTAATCAGAAAACTTACTGACATTGAAAACTGCTAATTAATTCATGGACCATGGCTTAGGGGGCAGGGCCTCAAAATTGTCGTCAAACTGATATGTACTGATAGAAATGCAACTTCATACAAAATATCATTGATCTATCACAAGTAGTCTCTATCAATCTAACTTGAGCAGAAAACTTAACATCTAAAATTGCTAATTAATTCAAAGTCACTGGATCATGGCCTAGGGGACAGGGCCTTAAAATCGTCGTCAAACTGATATGTACTGATAGTAATGCATCTTCATACAAAATATCAATGATCTGTCACAAGTAGTTCCTATCAAACTAACCTAAGCAGAAAACTTAACAATTGTTGACGCTGTCGCCGCAGCCGTCGCCGGAAAAGCAATCTCTATGTCTCTCTTTCCGCGACTTTCGTCGCAGGCGAGACAATAAACTATTGTTTGTATTGTTTGAATTATTGATCGGTGTTTAATGCCACTTTCAGCACTATTGTGCTATTTCGTGGCTGTCAGTTGGAGGAAGCTGGGGTGCCCGGAGAGAACCACCGACCTTCGGTTAGAAAACTGACAATCCTAGTCAATTAAGATTGGAGTTGAGCGCAACTGCCACGTGAGGGATTCAAACTCACAACCTCAGTTTTTACAAGCTAGCGATACAGCAGTTTGACTACATGTACTTAGACTTTAATTTATAAGATATCTCAATTAGTTTATGAGACATAATATCTAGTTTATAAGATATCTTTTAAAATTTTATAAGATATCTTGAAATTGGAATAAATATTCAAAACAGCTTGCCATACATTAGCTACTTACAGGATCAAAATCCGAAAGTTGTTAAAGCATACTAGAATTGGAGCAGTATTATATTATCTTATATTGGTCTCAGATATACAATATACTAGTTTGAATACGGTTTTTTTATGTTTTATAATCTTTAACTTACTGTATATAAATGATACCAGCAAAAACTTACTAATTCCATTTCTGAGTAAAACCTGGGACTATTATACGAATTAGTTTAATAGTCCCAGGTAAAAATGGACCCAATAGGTATAATCAGTCCCAGATAAAATACGGAAAAAGGCAACAAATTTAAAATCTTTTCTCCTGAAATTAAAATGGCAATTCTTTAACATGTAAACTATGTCATAGATATATAAAACCGTTGTATAACATATGTCTCTGAGAATGCAAACAATCAAAAGCCAATGAACCATGACTGAAGGCGCAGGGCCAAATAACCTCCGTAAAGACAAAAAATCCCAATGCTAATACAACTTAATACAAAATACCATTGACTTATCATAAGCGGTTCTCTAAAAACTGGACAAAACATGTAAACAATACAAACATTTCAAAGTATCGATCTGATTTTTATAGTTTGTTTTTCTGTTGTACTGTTACACATCTGGAGGGTTTGGTGCCAGCAAATATGTTTAACCCTCCCACATTCTTTATGTTGTAGTTGGTTTATGTTTGGCATATTTGTTTTTCGTAAGTTGTTGTGTTATAAATTACATTTAGGCCGTTAGTTCTCTCAATTGAATTGTTTCACATTTTTCATGTGGGGGCCTTTTAAAGACGACTATATGGAATGGGTTTTTCTCATTGTTGAAGGCAGTTCAGTTGCCTTTAATTGCTTACATCCACTTCATTTGAACTTTGTGGATAGTTGTTTCATTGGCAATCATACCACATCTCCCTTTTTATATTAAACAATGTCGGGCCTGTATAGCTGACTATATGGTATGGGTTGTGCTTATTGTTGAAAGCTGTATGGTGACCTATATAGTTGCTTAAATCTGCATTATTTGGACTCTGGTTGATAATTGTCTCATTGGTAATCATACCACATCTGCTTATTTTATGATAGATGATTAAAATCAACTAATCATGTCACCTACCTGAACACTTCGCTTTGAGTCTTCTTTGATGTATGACCTCTACTTTATACCAATTTCAAAATTCATAACTGCTTCTCCTTATGTCATACATTGGCTGTCTTCATGTTTTGTTTGTATGCATTTTACTCTGTAGATTGTTCATTTGATTTAGTTGCTATTAATCATTTCCTGCCAAACATAAAAAATGATTTAGGCAAAACAAATAGGAATACTTTTGAAAATATTTATATGTAACCAGGTTGTTTTGGTTGTATAATAAAACAAGCATTCTTAGAGTATTGCAGGGCAATACATAGCCCCCTACCGGTTAAAATTTCATTATACTGGAACAAAATGCTATACTTGATCTATAACTCGTCATGGTGTAAACTATATAACAAATATCAAGTCAATATCTTCAAGCATGATGAAAAAAGGTGTGGAAACTGATTATTTGAGTGAATTTTCAAAGTCCAAGGACCATAACTCTGCACTAAATCATCAGACCGGAACAAAATTCGTACTCGATCTGTAACTTGTCATTATAAAACTGCATACCAATTATCAAATCAATATCTTCAAGCATGACCAAAAAAAGGGTGGAAAACTGATTATTTGGTTGAATTTTCTAAGTCCAAGGATCATAACTCTGGACAAAATCATCCGAACAGAACAAAATTCGAACTTGATCTGTAACTTGTCATGATGAAAATATATACCAAATATCAAATCAATATCTTCAAGCACGAAGAAAAAAGTGTGGAAAACTGATTTGCCGGACTGACGGATGGACAGACAGACAGACAGACAGAGTGCAAACTTAAAGTCCCCCTCGACTTCGTCGGTAGGGGACTAATAAACATCTCAGGTCAATTGAAAGGTTTATTGTGTAGTATTTTTTTTATTTTATAAAATGACCCTGCAATTCAAATAATCAGTACAAAGAAAGATAACTCTTTTTAGATGACAATATCCAATGTTTGATACTTATTAAACTATGCATGAAGAATGTAAACCATGAGATTAGTAAATTGTTTGGTCTGTTTCTTGGTTACGATAGGCAATATAAGCTAACACGGTTAGGTGTATTGTAAGGTGTACGTGTCTGTCTGGCAGGGTTTATCTGACCTTGACCTCATTTGTCATCGATTATCAATAATGTTATACTTGTATTAACCCTTATTTTAAAAACTTTCAGCATAAAATCGATCATGTTTAGTAAAGCAGGCGAGACATTTCAGTGTGTGCACTCTTGTTTTTTTAAAGTATGTCTCAAAATCGATTAAAACCATTCAAACATGTCTCAAAATCGATTAAAATCATTCAAACATTGTCACTTTTTTCAATGACAGATAAAAAATGGTGAACTTCCAGTAAAATAGTATTTACTTGAAAAGAACCTGGTGAAGACAGTATTTTTGATTGAAAAAAAAAAGACCTTCCTATCCTATAATTCTTTGGCTAGAAATCCAGTATGTTGATTTTTTGGCCAAAACCATTAATATATATATATATTTATTTAAACAAACAACACACTCTAGGTATATTATCTACAATGATGGACAATATGTAAACAAATTTTGGCATGCTGTAACCTCTCCCGGAATTTTTAAGTCATGAATGATTTTAACAGAAATCAATTCAACTATCTACCACTAAAATCCAACATTACAGATAAAAACATTTATTTATAGCATTCTTTGTAAAATATTGCTTTCATACATGTTTATACTTTTTACAGTATTAACATACAGTAAACATTGATAAACAGGTAGAAAGTTTTAAGCTCTTAGTGAGTCTATGGATGTTAATTCTTTTCAGTTGAAAAAAGAATTTGCTGAACAGAAGAAATTAGAAAGGGAGAAAGTCTAGCTTGAAAAGAAAAAGAATGTTCAAATGAGAAAAATACAAGGAGAAAGAAGGAAACAAATGGGGGCTTGGAATCAATCATTAGAGGTATGGGAGCCACTTGAAAATAATATGTAAAAATGAAGTATGAAAAAAATTATTTAGAAGTATAATCTTCTTTTCATCTTTGGGGCCTTGTTGGCAGAGTGGTCTAAGTAGTTCATCTACAGTATCACTAGACTTGTTTTGTCAACACTGAGGTTTTGAGTTTGATCCCCGCATTAGCAGACCATGTGCTTTCAACTCCGATCTTAATTGACTAGGATTGCCAGTTTTCTTGCTGAAGGTCTGTGGTTCTCTCTGGGTACTCCTAGTTCCACAATCAATAAAAACTGGACGCCACAATATAGCCAACAGTGCTGAAAGCGGCGTAAAACACCAACTATAAATCTTTTCATCTTTTAAATACTTCACACAAATCAGGGCTCACAATACTTCAGAATCATAGAGAGAAGTGACTGCTCTTTTTGAAACTGATAAGAAGAAGTTGTAAGAATTAAATGAGAAGTGTTCATTCACTCACTGCTCTTTAATGTTTAGGATGTTGAGATTTACCTACTGTTCATTTACATCATAAACTGTTAACACAGATATTAGATTCGCCTTTTTGTTATTTTGATAATGCAAATGTAAATCAGACTTGCAAATGCCAATACATTTGCATACCAAATATCATTAACTTAACATTAGTGGTTCATCTTAAACTTATCTACTTCATGGTCATGGTTTTAATCACCAGTATCCACCATCATTCAACCAACAACACTTGATGCCATGGTTTCTACCAACAACACACGCAATGAACAATCCGAACTTCAATAATTGGAGAAATCCGTGGTCAGTTCCTCCTTTTGGACAGATTCATTTTAACTGTATTTCTTAAGTCAGTACAAGAATGTGAAAACCATGGTTTCCTGGTTGATTTTCTTAGTTTTTGTATGGGCTTTTTGTTAATAAATTTAGCTGACTGTTTAGCACAGTCTAGTAAAATTGAATTAAATGACTCAGTAATGGAGTCACTGTCATTGAAGTTTTTGTTTATAAAATTTGCAAATTTATCTTTGAATATTTTACTTTGCATATTTTCTGTGTACGAAGCAACTGCATCATCAGTCTAAAGAAATTTTCCCTGCAAGGAGTCTAGTTTGTGTAAATCACAAGGCTCGGATGAAAACATTGCACAACTAATTGGGCGATGGTTAGAAAGGGAAGTAAAATCATGAACTACAAAGTATCCTATTGAATCAATTAATTCTTCTGATATAAGTGTGTAATCTACAAGGCCACTACCATTGTATGTTATACAAGTTGGTTGACCATTTAAATCACCAGTAGTTCGACCATTTAACATTCTGATTTTGGTTTCTTTGCATATATTTAATTATAATTTGCCACTACTGTTAGTGTGTTTGTGGTCAAGATTATTCCTTTACAATGACCTATCAGAATGATATTCTGGATTATCTAAGTTTACATGTTCAGTAACATTATCAAATTCAATAAAATCAAGTTGGGTGTTCGTGTAGGCATTAAAGTCACCTTGTATAATGATGTCACCCAAACTATTATACTTTTCTACTTCACCGAGCAGAATTGAGTATATTGATTCTATATCATTATTATTATGACTTGAATACTCAGGAGATATATAAACTACAGCTACAAAAACATCTCTACTAATACTAAAAAACATATGATCTAGTTTGATCCAGAGTATATCAGGATGACTGTTTGTCAAAGATTTCACTCCTTTGGAAATTGAACTTTTTGCAAAAATATTTATTCCTCCAGAATATCGTCTTGCTTTTTTTCTGTTTTTTCCTGCTACTAGAATGAACTAATTCAAAATTAGGAATGGAAATATCCTGGATAGATTCATTACCTATCAAGGTTTCTACAAAACTAGCAATATTTTATTTAGAAACAATGTCTTGAAAATGTGGGTCATTTGCTTTCTCACTTGTGAGACCCTCTATGTTCCACATGCCAATTTTTAAAAGATTCTCAAAAAGTTTCTTTTGAAAGAATGAGTATATTCAGAGGTAATATCACCAAGTAATCGAGAAAAAAAGTTATGCTTTTTCTTGCACAAACGTTCTGTGGCTCATTAAAAAAATACGAAAACATTTATTCGTACGAGTTGATTTAGAGTAACGTACGTTCAATGTTCATACTAAGATTATTTTTGTTGGTAATAAGAACCTTCATAAAAATAATTTAGTCCTCTCGGCTACATTTTTTTTTACGGAACAAATTTGAATTCCCATCGAAGAATCCAACGATCAGATTTTCGTGATCATCTGAATATCATTTTAACAAAAAATAACTCGTGAAAATATCAAGCAGCATATGATTCCGGTCTTATGTGAAAAAGTTACGTTGATTGGAGTCGGATATTATATTAGGTCAGATATCAAACGCACCATACCCACTGTGTATCATCGCCACCGGAAATTGGGTACTAACGAAGCGGAGAGAAATGAAAAAAAAAGTAAACAAGGTAAGAATTCATTCAGTTGAAAGCATTTCTACTGATTTGACGAGGGTACCGCTTAAGAAATGATTTTCTGATATATGATTCTTTAAATTATTAGGCCAATGAGTACAAAATCAAGACAATATTTTGTGTTATACTCCATAGCTTGCCACTTAGTACCTGAAAATTTCGAGGTCGATTGTCCTACGTCGCCTCATTGGCAAGATATTCAACTGTTTTTCATTATTTTTCCAGACACATTTTAGATTATGATAGTGTGACATCATATTGACTGAAATTTGTTGTCATAAAGATGTTTTTAAAGAATATGAACCAAAACATTGTTTGTTTATTGTACGGCGAATTGCAGGACGTTGTACGGCGAATTGCAAAATAACAACTTTTGTCTGTACGGCGTCTTGCAATATATTGTAATTTAAAGATGAAATTAATCGCTGTTTAGATAATATCAAGTGACGATATTTTGGCTGTATCAAAGCTTTACCGGCTTACAAATATACAAAATAAACTACTTATCAAATATTATAAAATATATGCCGTTAATTTCGTTCAGAAGTCATCGTTGCGTACCTCAATTTGACTTTTGTGTTTTTAAAGACAAAAAGGTTTTTTTCAACCATATTATCCTAAATACATTCATATATCGTTATAATACTAACGACTGTTGTCTTATTTGTTGCCAGGGTGAAATTTTGTAAGTTCAATAAAAAAAAAATAAAAAAAAAAAAAACCGACCATTCATCTTTTGTTGGTGCTTTTTTTTTTTTTTTTTTTTAATATAAACAGTGGAGATGTTGTATGATTGCAAAATAAGATAACTATCCACCAGGGTCAAATAAAGTGTATGTAAGCAATTGTATGGTATCGTTTGGCCTTCAACAACGAAAAATCGTACCTTATAGTCGGCTATAAAATGCCCCGACATGAAAATTGTGGAAGGATTCAACAAGAAAACTAACGGCCTAACTCATAACAAAACAATTTACGAAAAACAACAAATATGATAGAGATGAACCAACGACAACCACCGAACTACAGGCTCGTGACTTCGGACAGACACATAAAGAATGTGCTGGGTTAAATAGATATAGGAAGATGTGGTATGAGTGCCAATGAGACAACTCTCCATCCAAGTCACAATTAATAAAAGTAAACCATTATAGGTTAAGGTACGGTCTTCAACATTGTTTATTGTTTATTTTTAATTTCTGAAATGAATAATTTGTTAAAAGAAAAGTGAAGAAAATACTTTGTTTTCATTGAAGATTAGGAGAAATAAATCATGAATTGTGTTTCAATTTATTTTCTTGTTTCTTATTGAAAATAAGATTGTATTTTTTTTGTTTTTTTTTAATTTAAGTAAATTCAATCAATCTTTTTATTTACAGGAAAAAAATAATAAAAGACTGTTGCTAAGGCTGTTTAGCATAAACTTAAATGAGTAGATGGAGGGGTAGTGAAAAGGAGTGTATTCGTCCGAATTTTCATTGTTATAGTAGTAGATTTTCATAATTACTGTGTATAATATTTCTCAGTAAATTTTAATGTGATATTGTACCAATTAAAATTATATAATTAATACAAGTAAGACTTGCATTTGCCTTAAAAGATATAGAAGTACGTAATTATTTGTTTTCAAACACACCTTCTCTGTTTTGAAACTTACAAAGGTATGGATCTCGGCTTATCTGTTTGGTTGAATATAAATGTGAATTCATAGAGTTTCAAAATCAACAGTTAGCCCTATTTTTGTGTGTGTGTAAATAATCTAATCTTTAGAAAGATGCTAAAATTAAAATCACGTTTCTTAATAAGAAGAAAATAGTGCAACTTAAGCACTCCTGAATGTAAAAAGGTGTACCCGACTTATTCTTTCACGATAAGAATTTACCGATTTCGGTATTTTAACAAAACTGTTTACGAGGGCAAATAAATAAATGAACGCTATCAAATCAACATTTAAATTTACGGGGTTTTTTTCCAAAAGAATTTATGAGTATGCACTATCAGGATTCAAAAATATTTCAACCTGTCCTTATTAGATGTTATTTTATTATAATTCTTTAAACTTACAAGACGAAGATGCTAGCTTTTGTGAGTTGTATTAATAAGTATATAATATTAAGATGACAACCAAAAAAACTTCATACAAGGTCATCTTTATTATCAAGTAGAAAGTTTATATAAATAGTTTATGCCGTAGCCACAGCCGGATTTGTATCCCTTGTATCGGATTCTTCTTTCATTCTTTCCAAAATGATTAATCTAAGGTTAATATTTTTTAAATTCAAACAGTGTTAGCACCGAGCTTGTTCATTTCCTACTATATAGAGATGAAGTTTTTTAGAAAATTAATGTTCTTTATTCTAATATATTGGCTGTATCTGCCTTTTACAAATAAGACAATAACATTAATTGAAAAAGGAGACGTGGAATGGTTTTCACTGAGAGGACTTTCAAACAAAGTCCAAATGAAATAGATTTGACCAACTATTGGTCACTATACACTTCACAATGAACAAAACCCATACCGTATCAAAATTGCCTGATTTATGACAAAATCATAAACAAATATGTCAGGCAGTAACTTACAACAGCCGCTATATTACATGTTCCTGACCAGGGACAGACACATATATAATAAGGCGGGGTTAAACATGTTTGTGCGCACTCAAACCTCCCTTAACATGGTGCCGTGGTGTAGCAATACAACATTTTTTTTGCAGAGAATGATAATTCATTTATATTTCATTTTATCTGAAAGTTGAAAGAGAATTCATTCACTTAATGGTTCTAAATATTCAATGCGGAAAATTCTCTTGCCCTTACCTCCTTCCTTCCCTCCACCCACAAACCATCCTCGAAATGTTCATCACTTATATGCAAATGCTGACTAATGTTGTATGGTTAAAACATTTGGTTGAGGCAATCTAAAGTTTGAGAACAGAAACGACAGCTTTAGCTTTTTTCATTTATAAAAGGGCATAACTCAAGAACGGTAATAGTGACGCTACCCAATTTATAACTTGATCTGTGTTTTGTGGTGATAGGCATTTCGTGTAAGTTTTAAAACATTTGGTTAAGGCATACTAAAGTTAAAGAACGGAAACCAATTTTGGGACTTTCTGGACGGACAGGACAGACGGGTCAAACGGACATGGGTAACATTTAACGCTACGTCAGGGCATAACAACAGGTCAGTAAAACAGTGACATGCCTTTCCGAAAGTTACAACATTTGCCAGCTTTTGTATATGCCGTATTCATATTGTGTACATCAGGTATGTAAAAGATGTAATAGGACTGTGTTTAAGCCTTATATTGTGTATACATCTTAAATGGTTGTCTAGCGAATTGTTTTTTTTCAAATGCATAATTAGATATTTGAACATAATACTTTATTTTCTTTAAAAGACGGCAAATAAATAATTTGAAATTAGCAAGTTGCCATACAGTTGAAAACAAGTTGCCATACAGTAAATTTGTCAACACGAGCAAGTTGCCGTACCCTAGACTTTATTTTTATGGTCTATATTCTTTAAAACCATCATTTTGACAACAAATTTCAGTAAATATGATGCCACACTATAATAATCTAAAAAGTGTCTGGAAAATAATGAAAACAGTTGAATATCTTGCCAATGGGGCGACAGAGGACGATCGACCTCGAAATTTTCAGGTACTAAGTGGCAAGTTCTTGAGTATAACACACAATCTTGTCTTAATTTTGTACTTTTCGGCCTAATAATTTTAAGAATTATATATCAGAAAATCATTTCTTAAGCGGTACCCTCGTCAAATCAGAAGAAATGCTTTAAATTGAATGAATTCTTACCTTGTTTACTTTTTTTCCATTTCTCTCCGCTTCGTTAGTACCCAATTTCCGGTGGCGATGATACACAGTGATACCGTAGATGTATGGGTTTATACATCTATGACCATACAAATATCGTGTTTTTCGACAGGTACATGGTGCTGGGTTGACCTAAACTTTTTAAAGGTCCATTAGCATTTCTCTTGTGAAAAACCTGCTTTATTTTCAATAAGTTACTCAGAGAGTAGCTTTTGTTGAAAAATTGATATTCATTTTAGATTTTGTTACTAGTATTACCTGAACACGTATTACAAAAGTTACGGGATCTATATTCTTTTGGTGTCTTCTGGCTATTCCTACATCTTGTATTTTTCTATTCTGGCTATTCCTACATGGGAGATTATGAGAAGAACAATAGATGTTGTTATTGCAAAATATGTTGTTTTAGTTATTAGTGTCTAATTAGGTCACAGGTAAATTTACCCTGTGGAAATTAAATAAAAATAATTATTTAATTGAAATTTATGAAGAAAAATGTTTTTTTTTTTTTTTTTTTAACATGTATCAAGTTTAATAATTAAGTGTTTCTAATATGGAATTTCTTGAAAATAAAATGATTTAAAAGAAAAGTAGTAAAAGCATTTAAAAGTCTGGAAAAAAACTATTTAAAAGAAAAGGTAGTTAAAGCATTTAATAGTAACCAACACTTTCAACTTTAGCTTCAAAGAATTCAACATACTACTACAACCAGCCACGACGTTCCTCGACTACAAAATAGCTATCAGAAACGCAGCCACTTCAATCTTCCCAGGAATCAACATTAAGGTGGTACATAACACCTACAGGGAGATAACTCAGCTGAACGTTTAAATCACGTTCTATTGTTAAGGAAATATTAAGCTTCTCAATGATCAAAATTAGTGTTTGTCAAACTGCTATATATCCAATGAAATTTTTCCGATAAAGTGTGATTCAAGTTTATTGAAATTTTTATATTTTTGTCAATTTTATAAAAATTAAACGAGCCAAATTAATTTTAGTCAACTCAAGGTGTTTGGTACCACCTTAAAGGGTGTTTTTTTTTCACTACTTTCAGTGTATCTGGAGAAATAAATAGACAATTCTGCATAAATGTTTATTTTCATCTTTTTTTCATGCTGATTCCAAAGGCCTCTTGCACATCCACCCCTCCCTTATTTTAACTGAACCAGGAATGGTCGCCCCCTTACAATTTAAAGTTGTATTCACTTCTTTTTCGGTTTCTGTGTTTCGATATCTATCCATGAATTTAATGATATGTTCACAATACATCTGTTTTTGGAATAATAAATCAAGTGCACGAATGTTACACGTGATAATGTACAGGTTATTATGTCAACATAACCCGTAACAGTATAATAATAACCTTTAAACTGGGTGCTCTCGTATAATTATTCTAATATAAAAGGTATTGTGGACATATTTAATTCATGGATAGATACTGAAACATGAATTAAAAAAAGCAAGTACAATTCTATATTTTCAAATCAACAAAACAGCAGCAATTAACAGGTAGGTAACATTTCCTTATAAGGACATGTATTATTTAGCATACTTATATGCTCCCGTCAATGCATGTACTAGTGTTTGTTTACAAATTAAGCTTTTTTTGTATATTGGCGATTGACCAATCCACTGAATGATTTGCAATGCATGATGGATTAAGTAACTATGCGTTTACAGTTGTCTATAACTGACCATGGAAGTATTATATTGACTAACATACTACTTAATTTTTCACTGATTGCAAGGACATATTTTTTTCTTATTTTCTTCATTTGTATTTACAATTTTACAGAACACGATATATATTTTAGTTCTACGCTCATATTCGCGAATAGTTGTTTCGTTTCTTAGAAAAGAGTGCGTTAAATCCACTCATATTATGGATATAAAATAAACAAACAAAAACCAGACATTTGTTCACGAGACAGCAACACTTGTGTATCATCGCCACCGGAAATTGGGCACCAACGAAGCGGAGAGAAAGGAGTATAAAAAATAAACAAGGTAAGAAATCCTTTAACTTAAACCATTTCTACCGTTTTGATGGGGTAACAGCTTATGAAACGATTTTCTGATAGATAGTGCTTTAATTTTTTATGCCAAAAAATAGCAAACAAAGACAAGATTTTGTGTTATACATCAAAACTGTGCACTTGGTACCAGAAAATTTCGAGGTCAATCGCCCTCCCTCCGACGTACCGCTGGCCAGATATTCAATTGTTTTTCACTCTTTTTCCAGACACATTTTTAGATTAAGATAATGTGACATCAATAGTCTCATTACTGAAATTCGCTATAAAAAAGATGTTTTCTAAAGATTATCGGTAAAAACCAATCAAGCCTAGGGTACGGCAACTTGCTCATGTTTACAGATTTACAGTACGGCAACTTGTTTTCCAATTGTATGGCAACTTGCTAGTTATGAAAAAAAATATTATGCCGAACCTTTCAAGAAATAGCGCTATAAGTTCAAATACCTAATTATGCATTATATTTCTTATATATCTGAGTTTACATCTGCCACTCAGATATGAGATGCAATGTAATGTAGTCAATTTTGATACATTGAACAAATGAAAAATCAGTTTATCTTTTCTCCAAGTCATAAAGTTATGATATTGAAAAAAATTAAATCAATTAATCGTTTACAGTTTGAATACGATACATACGACAGCGGATAAATGTTTTGACTTTCTTTTACACTTTTGCTGTGTCTTTGACAGGCTACTCGTATGGTTAAATGACAGCTGTCATTAACAAAGCAAATTCAAATGATATACATGTACATGTACACATCTATACTACTAAACAAGTTGCTTTCTTTAAAAAAAGAAATGCAATCGTAAACCCAAATGCGTGTTTGAGCCAAGGCTCCGTGTTGAAGGCCGTACCTTGACCTATAATGGTTTACTTTTATAAATTGTTACTTGGATGGAGAGTTGTCTCATACCACATCTTCCTATATCTATTGGCATTAAATATCAGATAATTGTTTAATAAAGATGCATTGTTTTACTCTTGTTAAAGGAATAATTTTTTTTAATCTCCGCACTCCCGAAAGACAACATGCTAAGTCAACTATTGGATATTCCAGTCTAAGGTGCTGTTTTTTTATATATAAGAGTTAGTTTTCAGGCTAAAGTTCAAATGTGAAGAAATTTAATCAATTAATCATGATTATTTGTTTTGTAGCCAGTTTGAAAAAGTTATAAATTCCGAGCTGCATTCTTTTTGATAATCCCAAACTAAAACCTTTTTTTATAATTGTATCAAACTGGTTTTATATATATATATAACTTTGTAAGTCTAGTATGTTTTTAATTTTAGTTTATTTATATGTTTTGGAGTTTAGTGTAACGTCCATTTTCACTGAACTAGCACACAATTTTAGTTAGGGGCCAGCTGAGGACCACCTCCGGGTGCGGGATTTTCTCGCTGCATCGAAGACCCATTGGTGGCCTCGGCTGTTGTCTGCTCTTTGGTCGGGTTGTTGTCTCTTTGACATATTCTCCATTTCCATTCTCAATTTTATATATATATTATTGGTTTATATTTTTAAAACTACTCAAAATATCATAACAACAATGTTAAATCTGCAACTGCGGAAGCAAATTTTTGTTTTTTTCCTCGCGGAAATGGTTATGCCCCAGTCACACTAGACCACGATCGCACCTCGCTCACCACGATCGAAAATAATTTCAGATCGTTGTGAGCTCGCAGTATGAGCGGCATGAAAATGTAAATTTTCGTTTCAATCACGTTGCTAGTACTACGTCTTCATTACGCTTCTACAACGATCCCACTACGATTATACCACATTCTCACCACGCTTATTCTGCGACCTCACTACGATTATCACGATCTTTCTACGCTCATCACGTCCCCACTACGACCATACTACGATTTATCTGATTGCAACACGATCTTACCACGCTACTACTGCGATTATAGCACGCTCTTACCACGACCATACTACGATCATACCACGTTCATACCGCGATCTTACTACGCTCCCAGCAATAACGTCAACATCGTGTTCCATATAAATGCTGTATCATTCCTTCTATTTCTCATTGATACGTAGAGTTTCTCGGAAACAACGCAGTCATGCAACCAAAATCTACGTAAGGGTAAGGGTAGAGGTAGGGGCAGAGGAAGATCTGATAGTAACGAATCATGATCGATCCAGAAGATATATGTCGGACCGACAAATCCAACCTGAATCACAACTTATTGCTGGTCCATCAAGATCAAATGACGATGTTTTAGTGAACGATAGTAGGGATGACACAGATGTGTCAAGAATGATTGAGCCGTTTGAGATAAAGGACAAGAGTTCCAAATAACATACAGACAAACAAAAGCTGGACAGCTTTTATAAATTTTATATGACAATAACAAAGAGCATGATGATCGTAGTATGAACGTAGTCGGGTCGTAAGAACAGCGAGATGAGGACGGCATGGGCATGCTAAGATCGTACTATGGTCTTGAACAGCGTGGTATAGCGTGGTATAAACATGGTATAGTCGTAGTGGAAGCGTGTTTGGGTCGCGGTAAGAACGTGATGGTCGTAGTGAGGTCGTAGTAAAGTCGCTGTGAGATCGTAGCGCAGTCTTACCGACTAGAATCGCGCTTTCGCTACGCTGTCGCTACGATGGTACAGCGACCTTTGCGATCTTACCACGACCTTACTGCGCTCTCACTACGCTTCTACTACGACCTGATTTCGCCACGACCGCACCACGATTGTTTTGAACATGTTCAAAGTTGGCCACGCTCATCACGATCATGAAGACCTCACCACGACCGTACTACGACCTTACTGCGATCTGCACGATCATTTTTCACAGATCGTAGTGCGATCGTAGCCTAGTGGGATAATTTTATACTCACTTACTGTCTTGTTAACTAATTAATTAGTACAACAACCGATTTGTTTTGCAAGGCTAATTTAACACCACAAAGAAACACATACAACCCATACACCGTAGCGATTATATAAGACATCAGGGAAGTTTAGTTTACACAGTTATGAGAACTGTTGACCAGGAGCTTTTAATTAATTTATAGACAACGCGTTTATATCAGTACATTATCAAAATGATTACACAAAGCTTTGTTGCTTTTGATAAAAATTTTAAAAAATATCATTAATAAAACAAACTTCAAAATTTCATATTATTTTACATGCATAAAAACCTAAATATCAAATTTATACATAATCTATTAAAACCGAAAATTCATTATCTGATTGTTTTCACAAAAATAATTATTTTGTTTTATAAAGAGGAACATTTTAAAATTAATTACTACAGAAGTGATAATTAGTACTGTTGACCAGGAGCTTTTAATTAATTTATAGAGAACACGTTTTATCAGTACATTATCAAAATGATCACACAAAGCTTTGTTGCTTTTGATAAAAATTTAAAAAATTATCATTAATAAAACAAACTTCAAAATTTCATAAAATTATTTTACATGCATAAAAACCTAAATATCAAATTTATACATAATCTATTAAAACCGAAAATTCATTATCTGATTGTTTTCACAAAAAATAATTATTTTGTTTTTATAAAGAGGAACATTTTAAAATTAATTACTACAGAAGTGATAATTAGTTCCTGGCTAAGGTAACTATAAATAGAAAGTGTTTGTGGCTAAGGTAACTATAAATAGAAAGTATTTGTTCTCATCTCTATCTGCATCTGTCATCACTCGGTATCTAAAATAGACATTTGATATCTTATCGCTGACCCTATTAAGTCTACCGAAATTGCATGCATGATTAATTTTAAGATTTATGATCGTAATTAAAGCGGCACTTTTAGGGTGCAATTGTTACTAACTAAAGTTTTGAAAACGTTTTGAGGCGTTTGTTGTTATTTTCTAACTGCTACAGAAGTAGAAACATCGTTTAATAATTCTTTTCTGATTCTATTTGAACTTTCAATAATTCATGCTCATGTTGTTGAAAACATACTTTTATAAACGTAGAAAAAAATCGTTTAAACAGGTTCAAGTTAGAAACAAATTAATGTTTGCATGTATTGTATTAACAAACGAAAACGACAAAACATTTGCATAGTCAAGTGTATTTTTTTAATATATTTTAGTTGTAGGTTTCCGTTTTATTTTATTTTTCATATTCAATATCTATTTAATTACATTTTAATAACCAATTTTTTTTATTAAAGTTGCAATATTTAATCACAAAAATAACTGTAATTTAATCATATGCAAGAAAGACTTCCTTTAATTTCAGTATAAAAAATAAATAGCTTGCTTTTTACATCATGTACATCTTCCTAAACTTTAAATCTAAAATAAAATGCTACTAAAACTCTTTCTAAAGATTTTATTTTTAATTATTCTCGTTCAGAATATAAAGCGCATTGTTTACATGAAATCTTATCTCATATCTAAACACAGCTGGTTTCAACGTTTGACTCTAATTAAAATACTACGCATGTAGGTTAATATTGGCAGCTTGTAATCGTGTGCAAGAAAATAATTTTATTATATCATAATAAATTTCAGATCATACGTAAAATATCTCTACAGCAACTTAAGATGCTAATGCTTATTCAACAGATTAGTAAGCTATTGCGCATGTATTTGAAAGGTGGTCATAGAAAGAACAGAAGTGTTCCGAATAACATCCGGTGTTCCGAAAGACTACATCTATCGTCCAATATATACTGCGTAAACCCTCAGGGGTTTACGCAATAACGAGGTCCAATTTGTAAGCCGGCATGACGGAAGAACGACGAATCAAAGAATTCAACTTTATATATAATTACACCATTCCAGGCCATTTTGTTTTCCACATAATTAATTACCGATCTAATTAGTCATACGCTTCACGTCACAATGGAGTAAATCTGTTAATGGATTCTCATTGGTAAATATTAGCTTATTCTGTATGAAGTAAAGCATTTCTTAACGTCTGATTGGGTAATATTGGGGTGCATCTATTATATGTGAGCGTATCTGTAAGTGATGCCAGAAAGAAATCATGATAATAGGTCATGAAAATGACAGTGAAGTGTTCATTCAAGTTGATAGTGCAAGGTCAAACGCAAAAGTGATTCAAATTCAATTGTGTTTGCATCATATATAAATATTAATTTTTTTAACTTTCGTATTCACAATTAACTTGTTGATGTGTATAAGATCAGTTCCATCAATAAAATTACAGTTATCACTCATGCGTATCGTTATACAGGATAATGATATTACACGCTTATCTATAAATAGCCGAAGCATTAGTGATTTAAATAAGTTACGCTATATCAAGAAACACACTATCGTGATTGTGCAGAGCCATTACAAACGTTACGTTCATAAAAACATATATAGGAAGGATTGCGTATGCTTCTGTCTGTAGTTAACAAAAATTAAAGATAAGTTTCTATTAACTGATATAATTCAGAATATGAAAAAAATGTGAAAACAGGTATCTTCAAATAGCTTATTTTCGATTAATTTAATGTTCATTCATCCCGGGTCTGGCGGAGAGGTGGGTTGATGTAAACATTTATCGAATTTCTTATCACGCCAACGTCCATCACGGTACAGTGTAGTCCGAATAATTAAGACGTTTTGAAATGCTATTCTAATTTTTGCGCAGGAAGACATCACAGAAAAGAATTAAAATAGCCTTTCAAGACGTTTTAATTATTCGGACTAGATACGTACCAATTATCTGGTTGTCTGCATATTGATAGTGTAAAATATCAGCTGCGAGTCACAATATGAAGCGAATGAGTTCAAAAAGGTTTCATATTGTGTCGAGGAGCTTATATTTTACAATATAAATATGCAGGCAACCAGATAATTGATTTATCGTGTTGAATTTGCGTGTTTTGCATGATAGAAACAACTTTTCTTTGTTTCACCATCAAACCGGAAGATGACGTGATAACTTCGGGTCAAACTTATCAACGTCGGTGCATTCCTTATGACGTCTTTGATATGTCCGGGTCAAAGTTATTAAGGCAGGGTCAACGTATTTGACGTCACAAAGCCGTGATATGCAATTTTTATTAAGAGCTGAACACAGTGATACAGACCGATAAAGTGAAGTTCTGATTACAAAACGGTCTACTTCTAAGGTCGACTTCCAAAGGGGAAAATAATAAGGAACGTAGGTAACTTTTTCGGGGAGGGGTATTTTACACATAGGCGTCGGTAAAGGTCCGTTTTGAAAGCAAGTATACATGTATGTAAATATATTTAAAGCGTTGCCATATTTATTTGTGTAAATAAAAGGAGATGTAGGGTATCATAGATGAGACAGCAACCAAATTAACACCAAAGCTAAATAAAGTTAACACTCGGGTATCTTTAATGGACACGTCTTTACAATATTTCAGGCTCTAAATTTTCAAAAAAAATAAACAATTGTGGATAATTTTACAAAGACTTTCAAAAATATGCAATCAACACAAAATCCCTTAAACAGCAAAATTAAATACACAAATTTAGGAGACCTTAAGGCAATGAACAGAAGCGAACTCCATTTGCTAACATCTGAGAAAACAATAATCACAGCTTCATGTACATGTTTGTATTATAATGTTCTGAAAACAAATGGTATATAGTTGAACTCTGATCGATGCTGTGCTGGCAAATGTTCAAACCATAGTTTTAGTATATGCTTTGCAACGGTCTAGAAATATAGCCAGTCAAATATTTATAACATAAAAATAAGAAGATATGGTATGATTACCAATGAGGTAACTATCCACCCGAGACAAAATGACATAGATGTTAGCATATATAAGTCACCCTACAGCATTTCATAATGAAAAATACTCATTGTGCATTGCACGCTATAAAGGGATTCGACATGACAAATGTAAAAAGTTCAAACGACATAACCAATGGCATGTCATTATTTATGTACAAAACAGTTATATATAAAAGAAAAGCAGGTGTAATTCACAGCAACAAACGACAACCAATGACATTCAGGCTCATGATTTTGGTACAGGCACACTGTAAATATACCTGACGCCTGACGCGTCCGGACGCGTTCAAAATCTGTACACCGAATGTTCAATATTTTAACGTCATATGTTCATACTTAGAAACGTGTTCAAAGTCTTAACGTTTGTGTTAAAAATATTAACATGTGTGTTCAGACGCAGTGAACACCGGTGTTCAAATTCTGATCTAAAAAAGAAGATAGTCGTTTGTCCGACTTTCTATCCTTCCAATTGGCAAATTCAAAAAGAAATTCTTTAAAAAATATGAATGTACACGCAGGGTGATGATCTTGTGAAATTTTGGCTAATATTTTAGTAATTGTGAAATATTAAACTTCCAAGCTGGCATATATGTATAGTTTAAGAATTTATTTTATTATTTATTTATATATACTAGTTTTACTTATAAGTGACATAATTATGCATATCAATGAGGCCTGTTATGATAATATCGTAATAAAAATATGTCGATGTTTATCTTATTTCATGATCCGTTCATTTTATTAACATTACATGTTCAATCAGTGTTCAAATCGCTCGAAATTTTGAACACCTCGTGTTAAAAAAAATATACCAGGATACCAAATACCGGAAACAGATATCGGCTGCCGATTCAGGCGGTTAAACGAAGAATGGATACACATAAGAAAGAGAACTGGAGAAGGGACTTCTATCCCATATGAACACGAAAGAAGTAAGTAACAAGTTAGAATAATCTCCATACGTAGTTCGATGGCTTCCTAGTTATTTTCTCATGCAAGATATATATTTGTCAAATATTCATAACTGTTATATCCAAATTTTCAATATTCAACATAAAAGACGAATTAAAAAACGGGCTTTAGATGTAAGCGTAAATAACTGTCAGCTTTTTTTGATGATTACCTAAACTGTAAATAACCAGTCTGTCTGTTATATAGAATAAATGATGATTTTCGACATCCACATACATTAGCTGAACACTAAGTGTTAAGAACTCTAACATCAAGTGTTCAAAAATGAAACACAAAGGCATTAAAAACTGAACACCACACATTCAATTGATGAACACTAGTGCAAACATTTGGAACACCATTTTTGACTTAGAAAATGCATTCGTTTTTTTTTTATTTGCAGGAATCGTTAGATTAAAATGTTTGAACTAGGAACCGGTAGCCAATAATCCCAAAAGGTCATTTCTGGATGCGATAAAGAGGTGGAAAAAAGAAAGATGTCAAAAAAAGGTATGACAATATATGTATATTAATAGCTTATGTGGGTGTATCATTTCTATCTGTTCAACAACCTAAGGTCAAGAAATCGACTTTTGTAATTTATAATGTCAAAACTTGCATTTCATTGCCATAGAATATCAATTTGAACTCTAGTATATATCGACATTAAAGCATAACAAGCATTGCATAATTTGATGCTTTATGAAAAACTCTCTTCTATTAATTTTAAATTTTATTTTGCAGGAAATATAGGCTCAAAGACATTCCTTGTTGTGGAGGATTTTGACATTGGAAGTTGATAACAACACATAAAATATCACCCAGTTGATAGCTTTAAGTGAAGATGCACTGAAAAGTGGAGCGTACATTGTATGTGATCGTACAAGAACTGTTGGAATTTGCAAACTTTTAAACTTTCATTGTGACAAATACCTATATCATAAACTATCTAATTATCACATTGACATGCTTTTTTGGTTAGGATACAAATGATGTAGCAACTATCTAGTCATGTAGGGGAAAATCATTATTTATGATATATATTTAAGTCAGTTTAAAAACATTATGTATGTGATTTCACTGACTGTAACTTGTGATATCATAAGGTATCTGGTATACTTTTCTTACATATAATATGCTCATTTGATTACATAAAGAATTACTTGTTAAAATATGTTTTATTGTTATATTTTGCCTGATTGAATATAGTTTTTATAACAGTTTAATTAAGTTGAATACTTATGGAAAATTATGTACGCTTGAAAATAGAACATGTTCCACATTTGAACACCATCACTTTGAACACTTATGTCAACTGTTCTGAAAGTTAACGTCTGGTGTTCTGAATCTTAACACTTTGGCTTTAAACATGTTCTATGTGTTCAAAAAGTGTTACATGGCTGTTGAACGCGTCGACGTATTAAGATTTTGAACATTCGGACACGTTAAATCGTTGAACACTAAGTGTTAAGATCTCTAACATCAAGTGTTCAAAAATGAAACACAAAGGCATTAAAAACTGAACACCACACATTCAATTGATGAACACTAGTGTAAACATTTCGAACACCATTACACGTTCAAAAAGTGTTACAAAAAAGCGTTCAAGCAGTGTTCTATTTATTAACACTTAGATTTACAGTGCACACAGCGAACTTTGCGGGGGTAACCATGTTTGCGGATGCCCAGCCCACCCCTAACATGCCTGGGACAGTGGTGCTAAACCGCAACATACATCATTAAAAGCGCTGTTCCTTTGCTTTTTGTGTTTTTGCTGTGCATGTACTGATTTTGTGTCCTGGATGGATACCCCATATCCTTTCTTTTCTATTATGTAAGAACTAACTTTAAAAAACAGTTGAAAAGGGGTTGACTCGTCGGATTGATTCAAAGCTAAGAAAACAACTAAAAAAAAGACCAATATACCCCACCCTAGTAGGACCTACCCTAGAATATGCTTCTCCAGTATGGGAACCGCACCAAATCACCATCACACGAGATATCGAGCAAGTACGGAGACGAGCAGCTCGCTTTTTCTATAGCTGCTATCAGGACAACTCTCCAGGATGTGTAACTAAATTTCTGGACCAACTTCAGTGGGAATCACTCCAGCACAGAAGATGGCAACATAGTCTTGTGCTGTGTAATAAGACCCAAAACCAGTTGATTGCCACTGATGCATCAAAGTACTACACTTCAGGTGACAGTAGGACCAGAGGCAACCACAAACTCAGACAAGCTAGAGTAAAGAGATATTTTTATTAGCATTCCTTCTTCCCGAGAACAAGAGAATGGAACAAATTACCAGAATCTGTAGTGGAGTCATTAGAGGACTTCAGGGCCAGAATGAACACCATCTCCTGGACCCAGTCACATCTCAACTAGACAGCAGAATACCCAGTGCACATATTTGTAAATACGCACTTACTGATTTTAATGTAAATACCATCCAGTTTTCCTGGACTTTTACTCTTGGCCAAATGAGTGGTATCCTGTCTGTTGGAGATGCGCGCGAGTAAATTACACTCAATTGCAGAGTCCGACTCGTAACCGGGAAGAAGAAAGACAGAAAGTAAAGATCAGAGAGTCACAAATGTATTTACTTTACTTCATAACATGCCAATTTGTCATTTTTTTCTTCAGAAACGACTTTAAACCGATTTACTCCTTAGGCATTTTCCCGCAGTAACTATGTACATGTGCCCTTATACGCTACTGGAACCTTCTTAAGTAGGATATAGGAACAATAATTTCCGGTATGATAAAGTTTCATTGAGTCTAAAACGTTTGTGAAATGGTTTATCGGGACAATTAATGAAAGATCTTGATCACACTTTTCTCAAACACAGAGTAAATAGTGACATGTCTGCTGAAAAATTGATTCATAAAAAGTTTATTGAAATAAGTACAGGCAAAAACGCAAGTGATTTAGAAATTAAGCTCTTTCCAGAAGTTAAAAAATCACAAAATTAAAATTGTAACCTTTAAAATACTACATTGGCCTTTCCTCTGATTCACGTTTTTTCACCCCTTTATAATGTATATGCAGAGCAATATTCTGAATGGATGAAAATACAAAGCAAAACAACAATTTTCAACATAATAAGCTAAAAACCGGCAAGCTTTTTGGAAAAGCTATTACTTGTTGCTTCGCATCACGATGCGGAGCTATTAGGTTACAATACACCATTAGATTTTATGGGCGCAGCCATTTTATGAGCATAGCATGGTATTCAGAATTAAGAGTATAGCTAATCCTGATTGGTTGATATGTGCGCCCGTTATTTTTTGTTATTAGAGACTTCGTGCATTCTGCATTATACCAAAGGCCAAATAAATTATTTTCCTTAGCCCTAACGGAACTGAGATGTCTTTTAAACTCTAGGATGAGACACGTATTTTTAAGTGCAAAATTGATAGGCATGGGAGATAAGTACAAATTACGCTAAGAAAAGCAACGCGAACCTATATTTTTTGGACAAAAAAAAATACTGTCCTAATAACTTTTCTTTAATTCTAGCAAGGTTTCGTTTAAAAAATCAACTTTCTAAAGCAGTGGCGGATCCAGAGGGGGTTCGGGGTTGGAACCCCCCTTTTTTCTTGACGATCAATGCATTTGAATGGGGACATATAGTTGGAACCCCCCTTTATCCTGGGTTGGTAACCCCCCCTTTTAAAAATGGCTGGATCCGCCCCTGTAAAGTCTGTATCTCGAAAAAGGCTATCATTGTCGCCTATGGGGAAATTAATTGTTTATTTCAATCTATTAGTTTCAATCGAAATACACGCCATCTTGAATAAATTACTTTTCACGTATATATTCTGATTGGATAAGGCTGAGATACAGCAACAGCTATTGGCTTAAATGAGATAAAGAATTACAGACTTTTCTCGGCCAGGATAAGACATTAAATGCCGGAAAATTGACTATGTGTATTTCAGTTCCGATCAACTGTCATTAATTCATGTTCGTTTTATTATGCATACATTTCACAGATGAATTCAATATTGAAATATCAATTATTAATACGTGTTTATTTGCTTTGTTACTCTGCAATTTGCACGATTTGCTTTGGTAAACAATGTTCATATACAATGTTTACAAAAATGCATTATCTGTAGTTTTTAACTTCTGACAATCTAGGCACACCTCCAAAATCGTGTCTATTTATATTGTTTTAATTTTCAACAAGAAATTTAGATTTTTTAAAAGCATGGGTATATAACGCATACAGACACTCTTAAAGAACATCAATTTTTTATCAATCAATATCTAAAAATATCACATTTCCAATACTATTTAACAACCACATGCACACATATTACCTTAAATTAGGGTAGAGCGAAGCAGTCCATACAGACCTTCAAAAATTCAAACTGACCATTATTCCGTGCGTTCATCGTGTATCGTGCGTGTTGCGTGCGTGTATCGTGCGTGTACCAATCGTGCGCTCATCATTCATCGTTCCGTGTATTTTCCGTGTAACGTGCGTGCATCGTGTATTCTTAATCGTGTATCGTGCGTGTATCGTGCGTTCATCAATCATTCATTCTTAACCGTGTATCGTGCGTTCGTCAATCGTGTATAACTGTGTACATCAGATAACGTGCATTTGTCAAACGTTCATCTCTAATCGGGCAACGTTCATTCATTGCGGTTTTTATATGATAGTCGGTTATAGAGCTCATCAAAGCTTATATTTTATCTCACGGTTAAAGTGTATATATATTATGTTCCGACTTTAAATAAAATTTACATTCATACTTACTTTCTTGTGAACACTTAATTAACTTCATCGTACATAACGTTCATACAGATTCATGAATTTTTGTGTAAAATTTATTTATCATCTGTAAACATTTCGTGGTTATTCAGTGAATCTTGGCTGGGACTGACACATTTTAATATAATGATACATGTTCTACATACAAACATAACATGATGACATTTCTACGACAGAACAGTTAAAATTGGAATTTCTATTCAACTGAGCGAAATGGGCTTAAAAATATACTGTTGGCCAACTGTTATTTGTTAAAAAATATTCCGCCAATTAAAAACAACAGTGCTTTTGCAAAATTTAGATGTGGGGTAGCTCCACTAAAAATAGAAACTGGAAAGTATGAAAGAAAAGAAGTCCACGAGATGACATGTGTTGTAGTTTTGAAGATGAACTTCATGTCATTTTAAAATGCCCATTATATGTAGATTTAAGACAAATTATGATACATTAAGCTAAACATTTTAATGAACATTTTAACCTTTAATTATCAGATAGCGAAAAATTTATATTTTTATTTAATAACGGCAATGTTGCTGCTATAGTTGCCAAAAACATCAACAATATTTCATTGAAAAGAAACGGCATTTTATTTCCTAGTTCTCAAAGAAAAAATGTTTTATTTTCATATAGTACAGGTGGACACTGTAAATTTTAAATGTAAATGAGTAAATATATTGTGTCTTAAAAGTCTGTCATTATTCTTTTTAAGATTGGTACATACAATGCAAATGTTTTAATGTTTTATGTTAATTTCTGTGATTCTCATTTTATGTTTGTATGTGGTGAGACTATAATAAAATATTGAATCAGTATTAACATGATTAATGTTCAACTTGAGTCATTTCTCCAATGTTGAACAATGCAAGATTATAATTCTTCGCTTATTTGGCAAATTCATATTCTACTAAATATTCAAACATTTAAGTTTTGATAAATACCATTACAAATATAATTTTTGTCTTCGTTTCTGATGGTCACGTGCACGTAAGGTTATTCCATTGCGAAAATGCAATATACAAGATTGTCGGGTAAATGTGGATTGCGGATTAAGATTTTAGATGTCAAACTTGAATTAAAGGAGACATGACACGATTTTCAATTTGTGTTTCAAAATGTTTATTTATACTTAACTTTTCCCCCAAAATACATCGATAGCAATATAAGTGTCAAATATTTTGTAAAATATGTATTTTAATAAAATTTTAATGCAACGATTTATCGACCTGTCAAATATGCATATTTCCATCCCGGAAGTCACTCAGAACGAGGCTACTACGTCAGTGGTTCCTTTCATTCATATTGACATATGGGTACAACGCAAATTTAGTTTCGATTATTATCCAATATTACGCATGACAGTGATAAACAATGATTATATGTGATGCCCATGGATTCAACAATATAATTAAAAAGAATATTGACATGATATTTTGTTTTTCGAATGACACGCGGACTTAGAGGGTGTAAAGATGGGACTTTTTAACAAGACCAAACTACACTTCTTTCCGCCCACTTACATATAAGGAATCCAGATTTGGGGTCTCGGGTGCCATGCCATGAGTTCATCATAGGTCACAGGTGTACGTTACAGGTGATTGAGTATCGCAATTTCAGGTCTCGTTTGAAGTTGCAAGCTTCAGGTCGTTTGAAGTTGCAAGCTTCAGGTGTCACGCCACATGGGGGATTGATAGTTATTACGCAATATTACTTCATAAGCTCTTTGTGAACATTCTGGATGTTGGTTTTGCCGAGGGCACAGGTGGGATTGGAATATATTATTGTTGCAGTATTACAGGTACAACTACCTGATGTTTAATGAATACCTGTAGTACGACCATACAATACCCTATGCACCACCAATATTAAATACCCTAACCAGTGTTGATAACTAATTATAGACAACCTGTATATAGATCTTATTTTTATTGCTTTTAAGAATATGCAGATATAAAAAGGTTTATAACAGATGCCCTTTTTTAATTGACTTCTTGACATGGAAAAGTAATATTCCTGTATGCTTGCAAGTCTATAACTTCATAAGAAATTATTAGGCAAAAGCATAAAAAGCAAACAAGGAATTGATACGAGAATGTGAATCATATAAGTCTTATACATTCTTATATTGAACATCGAACATAGTTATTGACAACTATCTAGTTGGTAAAGATTCAGATGATGAAAAACGTCTTTTTAAAATGGAAACTTAATAATAGATGAAGAAAGTGACGTTTGAACCAATTATTTGGTATAACCGTAAAGCCTCCAACAATGAGAAAACCCTATATCGTATATTCGGCTATAAAAGTTCTCAACATGAAAATGTGAAACAATTTTAACGAGAAAACTAACTTATTTATAACAAAATAATTTCCGCAGAAAACATTGACAGACAACCACTGATCTACATGCTCCTGATTTAAGACAGTCACATTCAAAATGTGTCGGGGGTATATGTATGCTCAGTCCGATTGAAAATTTAACATTATGTGTTGTGAATATTTTCCTGGACGCAATAAACAAATTGATTGCTAAATGATATTTGGAAGAGCGGTCCCTAAAAACACCGCAAAGGACCTATATGTGAATCTGAATTTACTTTGTGTAATTCCTCAAATTTGAAGTTAGATTTATATAGGGTTTGGATGGAATTGCATACTTTAGAAGTGTAATATAACTATATTAATTATTTCAACATAAGACTATAGTATTTTTTTCTTTAAAATGTATGGTTTTAAAAGGTAAATAACATAATTCGTGACTTAATCACAATACAGGTGCCTTCTTACCTTTCACCTGGTCAAGTATGCTATAGGTGTCAAAATTTAATTACTAACAGCCTCCAATAAATGTTTTGTATTGTTTAATTTTATACATAAGGTGGGACGTCAATAAAATATTGAATTGAATTGTTTACATAAAAGGGGGAAAGTAATAAAATTGTTAATTGAATATCCTAATGCAGAAAAAGTGTGATAAAGGATTTGTCACTATAGAAATCCTTGGCGTGATGTATGGTTTCCAACAAAAAATATTATAAGCATAACGTTTGGTGATAGTTTATACCTATTTAAAGTCTCTACGTAAACAAAACAAACTAAAAAAATGTATCCTTTGTGAACGCCTTATTTGACTTTTACAATCGTTTCTTTTTTCTTTCTGCCTCTGGCGCACACATAATTATAACATTACCGTAACAGAGAGAAAAAAGAACAATTTGATCATCAATAATTATAAAATTTATATTTTCAATCATGATTAAAAGTAGTTTTATTTAAATAAAAGAAATGAGGAAAGCGGTTTATTAAATTTATTCATCAGACAAACCCATATGTATGGTAACAATCCGATCGGTATTGTCTGAAAAATCGTCGTTGTTGGACTTTTCGCATGAAGAATTAATATCCTTTTCTTGGTTATTTTCCACACACAATGGCTCAAATTGATGAGGTCAATTGTCTTTGTAGTTTGTCAGTAATCGGGAAAAGTGCTGTCAATACCGTGTATCGACATCGTCCAGTTAGAGACATTTTCCCAGCTTGTAACCACTGACGTAAACACGATCACGTGATCGTTACCTAATTAAAAATCATTCATTATGACAAGCGCTGGATTCTTTGACCTAAAAAATGCCAATTGATCAGGTTTCGACCAGCAAAATTGTACAAAACATGATTTAAGACTAATATTTATTAATTTATTAAAAAAAAAAAAAAAAAAATCGTGTCACGTCTCCTTTAACAAATTAAACTGAGGCGAATTTAACACGAATATGTATTTTCTCTTCAACAGTGTTTTTATTCTCTGTTTTTTTATTTTCATTTAAAATAAGCTAAATATGTTTTGTGGGAAATTGAATACAAATAAACATATGTATTTGAAGGCATTTTTAAAATTAAACAAGTATAAGATCACGCAAATATATCCCGTATTCCTTAAGAAGGATTTTAAATTGAGGAACTTTTTAAACTTGAAATTGAGTTTACGAGTTTAAGATATTCTTTTTATTTAAATTTTTTGATAAAATAGTTAAATATGTTGTATTATCATAACAAGTCTTTATTTAAATGAAATAAACATGGAACATTTTCACAGATTCACTTTTCATTGTGTTCATGGTTGCATATCAAGGACACCGTTTTTAATGTATGTCTAAAAGATTAATATCCGAAAAAATAATTCACAATATTACTTTGTATTAATTAAAGGGAAACTTCGCAAAAAAAATCAAAAATTGATATTATGTCCATTCTGTGTAAAAAAGCTCAAATTCATAAGTATTAAAGTTTTATTCTGCTAGATAAGAGATCACCATCGATTTTAAATTTAGAGTATCAATTCTCTGCGTGCCGCCATTTTGATATCTTCTCCGTTTAGAAACCACGATAGGTCTATAAACCACAAAGGACCAAAACTACAGTAACCTAATGTAGTCGTAATTGCGTGTCGATATCTTTTCAATCGTACGGTTGTTTTATCCGACTTACTAACTTGATACGGAAAATGTTATTATTTTTTAAATAACCATGGTCTGTCGTTTTTAAACTGTTTATATGGAAATTAGTTAAAAAGTCAAAGTTCAAATTCATAAATGATCATGAATAAGTGTTCCGTGAAAATTATTTTCGAAAATCTAATTTGTTCATAATTCTATTATGCAATAAACTTATTTAAATAAATTTGGACCTTCCCTTATCTGATCACCAGCATGGCTAAAGGTATTACTCCCAAAGGTATTGTGAGGTTACACGTCCAGGTATTCAAGCGATTTCCTGTTGGGCTTGCAAGTTCATGCATCGTTTCACTTCTGAGGGTATTGATCAGTGTACGCGGCCGATAACTTGTAACTTTCTATTTTGAACTATCAGGTGTATAATATACATCTCTGTCTTGCGTGTCCGATAGTGATATACTAGTCATTACTTAACTCATACGCTTGCTTATAAATAACATTTCTGGTGTAAAGAATATTATCTACAAAAAATCTTAATAATTCCAAAAAAAAAAAATAAATAAAAATGATAAAATAAAATCTATTTACATATTTTTCCACGGGTAAATTTGGGAAAATGTAAGTATATACTTGTTGTCAATAGTGAAGGACAGTTTGAAACATACAAGAAGTATTGATTTAACAAAAATGTACACACTTGTCGATCATTCGTTTATACACCTGGATAGAAAGTTACGGAACTATAGATAGTCGCAATTTAAAATATACATGTACACATTGAACATAAGAAAGAAACATACATTTTGTTTAAATTAGGGTAAAAGTTTTGTAAATAGACTAGTCCACGTATGCCAACAGTATGTAATCATCGGATGTCGATGGACTATTGTATACCAAAAGAAGAAGAAGAAGAGAACCAATTTGATTTAAATACAGGTCGATATCTAACTTGCTTTGGTTCATCGAAGTTATGGACATAGTAAAATCACAGATTTATATTTCAATTAGATTGTTCTCAGAACAAAGGAAGAAATTCGTCATCAAAAGATAATAATGTGAACATGGTTCTGAAAGTGTTTTATGCCAAATTTCCTGTTCCGACATGTATGTTATATATATGTTACTGGACGTAAATCAAAGTTTCAAATTAATTTCGGGATTTATTTTCTTTCTTGGTATTCAATAACAGAAATTTAAAGAATAAACTGCTTGTCCGCTTTAGGGGTATTCTTGCCAGTTAAAACAGACTTATAATTATATACAAAAATCGGGAAAGATGACATCAAATTGGTTCTTTTTTTTTTTAAACATCGTTGGTCAAATAGCTAAAGTATTATACGTTGTGAGACGAAGACTATTTTAATAGGGACATTCCCAATTATGTATAAATTTTGTTGATGTTTTTCACACCTGAAAAGAATATTTGTTCGTAATTTTCGATTCCATTCCAAGAAGATCCTTAAATTTTTGTCAATTTTTTTTCAAATAGCTGAAGTATTTATGCGTTGTGAGATTTAAAATATTTTGATGAGAACATTAATTCCTGAATATGTAAATAAAGATCGTTTTGGATGGACTAAATTCTATAATTGCAATTGGTAATGATCTGTTTCAAATATTCAAGGTTACCGATTCTAATTTAAAATAGCACATTTTTTGTTCATACACTCATGTTCAGAAGGCTATTATTATTTATAAATTTATTCAATTAAATTAATTCAGTATTTCATCGTTACAAAAGTATCGGCATTCATAATTTATTTAAAAGTGAGCTTACGCAAAATATAAAATATACAACGACTATCCAGTTATTGTGCGACTTAATTGCTCCACTAAATTAATTTCAATTCTTTTTTATATTTTCTGTGTCTAAAACCAGCACTCCCGTTTATCATTCATACGAAATGTTGTTCACACCGGAACGGTAAACCGTGACGGCTACAATTCACTGAATGAAGATTCAAAAGATTACAATTACAGAATGCTAATCTTTTAATTACTTTGTGTTTTACCACGAATTCAACATTCACTAAGTGTCACATAACAATACACATTCTGTTTCCACAGTACAAGTAATATTTGCTGGACTGAAGCAAAAGGTCAATACAAACAAGTATTTTTAATACACTATCGATCATGTCAGTTCCTATGTTTGTTTAAAGTATTTGTCGGGAAAAAAATCATAAAAATGTTTTATTGTATGATTTACTTTTATTACTAAAATTCGTATCAAAAATCGTTAAAACATAAATCCTACAATCTAATTTTAAAAGTTGCATGGCTATCACCTATTTTTAGTTGGTTAATAGCTACACCGAAAGTCGTCGATGCGCTTTAAATCGCGCTATTAGATGGTTAACGAACAAGACTTAAATTAACCCGAATAATCCAGTCGTTATATTACGATCACTACGATCACTCCATTTTCCTCGAGAAAAGTAGTGGATAGAGGGCGCTGAATTATTCGAGTTAGACTTAAATGAGATTAATTTCACAGAGCTAATAACCATTTGACTAATCGAATACTTTTAGTTAAACATGTCAGGAAACTCTCATAATGTCTGATGATGGCAGTGAAACACACCAACAACAGCCCGTATTATCTGGTGATATCTTTACCATTCTACATTTGTTAGAACACCAAACCGCCGACTGGGTTTTATCAGCTCGGAATGGACGTTACAAACTTACTGTAAAATGGACACCCGGGAAGATAGCGGAAAGAGAGAGGTCGACATTACCACCTAAAAAGAAGTCATCAAAGTCCCGTTCTGAAAGGAATAACCGCAGACTGAGGGCATTTTTGGCCAAAAAGTCCGAGTCAACTGCAGAGATTGGAACCCCAGCTCTAATGTTAGACAATGACTCCTCAAAACTTGATGAGCTAGGCAATACCGCTCAACCAATAGAGACAGACTCGTCAACGGAACCACCGGCCGAGGAAATCTCTAAGAAAGATAAAGCTCCTCCACTACCAACAGCCACATTATCGCCAAAAGGCCCCGCTTCCTCTGTAGGTGCCGAATGTAAATCGACAACTGGTAGAGAAAGAAAGGAACGCCGCAAACACAAAAAGGGGAGATAATAATACAAAAAATTACACTATAGACCTTCCACAAAAGACCTACCTACTTGAAGTGGATGGAGAAACAACAATACTAATGGCACATTGTGAGACCTCAAAGAACAAGGACTAATAAAAAAAAACAAGACAATGAAGCCTTCTATAAGGAAGTCAAGAGAAGCCATGACCATTGGTTAGATTTGATTTGATTTTTGGTGTTTTAACGCCACTTTTAAGCACCGCTTTTGGGCTATTTCGTGGCGGCCAGTTTTTATTGGTGGAGGAAGCCGGAGTGCCCGGAGAAAACCACCGACCTTCGATAGGAAAACTGACAATCCTAGTCAATTAACATGGAGTCGAGTGCACCCGCACGAGCGGGGTTCGAACTCACAACCTCAGTGTTGACTGGCTAGTGATTACAGTAGTAACTACTTAGACCACTCGGCCACCGAGGCCCCCCATTGGTTAGATGTTAGAGATAAGAGGAACTTTCTCTACTCAGAACAACGTGTGAAAGACATTGAAAAAAAAAGCAGAACAGAACAATTTATATCTGAATTTATTTAAATAAAGGGCGAGATAAGCCCAGGCCTTATTAGATTGTTATATTTTTTGTTAAGGGGGCAACAAATGCCTACCCCAAAAAAAAAAAAAAAAAAAAAAAAAAATAATTTCACTCCCGGCATGCAAAAAGACTTAAACTACGTCACATAAGTCAGGAAGTCAGGAAGTTTGGATAAATAAAATTAATAATTCCCAATTTTCTTCTTTATTACTTTTCATATCAAAATAAAACTTGGTGAATATGTTTTTTATGGTATTATGAACATAATAAGATGATAAGTGAAAAATCGCGAATTTCCCCTTCAAGAAATGTTTGTCATAGATATCTGTTCGTGATATAAGTATCAAAATATTTTAGCTATGAAGATGTGTAAACCCTTAAATAAACCCTATTTCTTTGGGCAATACCTACGGGAATTAAAATAATAAAAACCGTTATTAGAAAATCGGAATATATATGTGTGTATGACTCGGAGGTGCAATGGAGATCATGAAGTTTGATGGTCACGCGTGAAGTGCGCTGGTCTGCGCCGAAGTGAGATGAGCTGTTCGATGGTGTGCGATGGTTTATATAACGCGGGATACCTAGATTAAAGTCTACAGATGTGCAATTATTATGAGCAGTATATTTGTTTCAATGTCAGTATATAAAGCATTTACTAGTGTTATTGTCTATGGATGTAATAGTTAAAGTTGCCGCGTACTAATTTAGAGATCGTCCTATTTGATGTTTTGCATGTGGAAATTATTCTTGCTTCAACATGTATTTGTACTTAATTTGTTCCTCTAATGAGATCATCATTTACCGTTATATAATCATAAGAATAGTTTCACGGTGGACCCGTATGTATTGAGGGAATGACACTTCATCGTACGTAAAAACAAATCTTTCGTATATTTCCCGTTTCATAGTCCTACATGTATATTGAATTTTACCCACAACTCAGAAAGTTGACCAGCGCGGGTATGCTAAAACCTCTTATTCTAGATTTCAGGTAACTTACTCGTGTTTATGTTGGATTGCTGTCTGATTGACGAATATCCGTCATTTTATATATAATATATAACAAACAAATTATATATATATATTTAAATTTGTTTTTTATGGATGCATCCAGTTGCACCTTTTCATTTAAAATATATTTCCGTGAAGTAATCTCAAAAGATTACTCACTTCAATAAAAAATAAATAAGGGAAATGAAACCTCTTCTCGCATGTTGCACTTTGTGTAATTGTTCTCTTCGACAAAATACTGCCTTGAACTCAATTTTGGTATAAATATAAAGAAGCCACATTTGGTTCTTAAATGGATATTTTTTAAACACCTAAAGCTAGGTAAAGCCTATCTCTTGATATAGGCTCTAAAATTCGGCAACTTTTAGAGACCATCCGTGCTTGGGCTGTATAGCCAGTCAAGGTCGCTAAACTCTCATTATCCGTTTAGAGATTTTCTGAAAATACGATGGTTACTGTCTCATTAGAAACTAAAACCTTATCAAATATGGTGGCCTTCGACTGTCATCTGCTCTTTTCGGGTTGTTGTCTCTTTGACATATTCATCATTTCCATTCTCAATTTTAAAATAACTAAAAATATGATAAACAGTTGTCAGATCAATATTCATTTAACAAGCCAGTGCGTTGATACAGGTTATATTCTACTGAATTTACTATATCCGTTATTATTACGTAATTATATAAGTCCCGTGTCCAGGTAAAAATTACAATTTGTGGTTTGTACGTCAGGTGAAAGTGACAACGGGTGGTATGTATACTAAAATGTTTATCGTCTTCCATTATACATGAGGGTGTGGATGGGGTTTATAGAATAGAAAATTATTGACCAAAAAATAAAGAATACAAAAAATAATCAGACAAATATATAGAAAAGAAAATGATGAGGTACTAGAATATATGGAATAAAGAATGATCGACAAAAGGTATAACGATTAGAAAAAATTGCCTAAAATGATAGAATACAGAAATAATGAATCCCTATTCAGACCCTCATAATCTGACGATGACATTTAGCTTTAGGACAATTATGGGCATGTGATACAGTTTTAATACCACAGTGATTTTTTTTTACAAAAGTTCACATATATACAAGCTAATTTTTACAAAATCAATTTGTATATGTAATAAAAATTATATCTTCATGTGCTAAATTTAAAAGACAAATGGGTTTGAATTATTCGATATTTACTTATAACATTTCGGTTTCTTGGACATTTTTGTCCTTTGAACAGACATCCTTAACTTTTTTGTTTCAAAAGATAAAGATATGCGGATTTCGGTAAAGAGATTAGGAATATCTTCGTTACAAAATTGGGCTCTACATTTGTGTAACAATTCTTTGTTAATATTTAATTTTTTTGAAAAGAAATTGATACAAGAAGAAAAAACGGCATTTTGGTTGTATATTTATCTAGTTAAAAAAGTCGGTAATTTCTTCATAAAAGTTGCAACGAATAATCTTCATACAGTATCAAGCAAAATGTCATGTCTAAAATGAGGGGCCATAACTGATAACACTTTTCCTTAAAAAATGAAAAATAATTATTTGGATAAGAAAATAACCCAGATATTTAGATATATTAGAATAAAAATATTTTTTAATTTTTAAAAATCATTTAATATTCATCGGTTTATGATTAAATGAAAAATATAGAAAATTGTTACGTTGTTTTTAAGGAAGGAAAATAATGTTTGTCCCGAGAAAAAGCCCCCTATAAATGATCATTAATTTACCTAAGTGGGGGCTTAAATTTGGAGACCGATCGCGAGGCCTGACTGCCATAAACAACAGATAACGAACAGCAAACAGTGGATACACCAATTGATATGTATGAAAGACAACGGCGGACACAAAATGATTGCACTGAATAATTTCAACTACCATTGAGATCGTTTTTTTTTCAAATCTCCTTATCAAATTAGAAATGCATTTTAAAAAACCTTAATTTATTTAATACATGGAGTGTTTAGTAAAACTGTCGACCAATCAACACAGAAAGCGAGATATCTAAAATTTGTATACCCTTATAGATTTTCATTATCATACATCAATTTTAAATGCAATTCCAAATAAAATGGCTTTGAGAACCGTGTATTAAGCGCTTATCGTTCATTCGTCAATGAATCATTCACCGTGCGTGTATCGTGCGTGTATCGTGTGTTCCTCATTCATCGTGCATCGTGCGTGTATCGTGCTTTCATCATTCATCATTCATTTTTCGTTAATCATCCGTGTAACGCTTATCGCTCATCGTGCGTGTATCGTGTATCGTGCATTCACCGTGCGTATATCGTGCGTGTGGTCAGTTTGAATTTAGAAGGTCTATAGCTTTTTAGAAAGCTAAAACTTGTATTACCAATAATTAACAAGTTCCGGATCGAATCCGATACCGATACCAATAGTATATGTCACACATGTAGTTTGCGGTTGTATGTTCTGTATCTTCCTTCTTTAATAGGAACACCATCATGGGTTGTGGTGTAAAGAAGGACATTAAACACACTGTATCGGTACAGATTTAATGTGAGCATTTGCCTACCCAGTTTCCTAGCCTGACCGTGACGGGTCTTACTACCAGAAAGTTAACCTCAATAAGTACAATGCAATAAAACATACGAACACACTCATCTCATTCGCTCATCCTCAAAATATAAAAAATACAAAATGTGTAATTATTTAAAAAATAAGGGATAGGGTTGTAGTAAGAAAACCAGGACGGGTTCAAAAAGAAAGATTTTGAAAGCAGAGAAAACTGTGCACCTTATAATCAGCATGACTTTATCAGATGACAATACGAATACTAAAAATCGAGGCTAAAAAGAAGGCGTAGGTACTTTAATTCAGTCAAGGACCCGCGATGTCACGGGTGTTCTTGTTTATTGAAAACTAGACTATTTGAACTCTGTTAACCTTGTGAGAAAATCTTTTTATACACACTTGAGAATGAATCGCCTTACACTTTGATTATCCCATGTATCATCGTAATGTTTACTTGGAAAAATGTCTTCCCTATATGCTCTCTTTAAACAGATATTCAGTTTGCCAAACAAGGACCAGGTCACAAAATATAGTTTTAGATTCATAAAACAGTTTACATAAAAAAGAAAAAAAAATACTAGTTAAATATCTTTTTCTTTAAAAAAACAAACCGGTTTGTTCTTATGTTATGCTGTTCACTGTCCCATATGAGAGGATATTTGAGCGCTCACAAGCATGTTAAACCGCGCCACATTCTATATGTGCCTGTCCCTGGTAAGGAGTCTGTAATGCAGTAGTTGTTGTAGGTTGCTGTGTCATATATTTTTTTTTCGTTAATCGTTTTGTCATAAATCAGAACATTGTTATTTTCGTTTGTCAAGTCAGAGCCTTTCACTGAATATAGCTGACTAAACGGTATGGGATTTTCTCGTTGTTGAAGGCCGTACGGTGACCTATAATTGCTTAAATCCGCTTCATTTGGAATCTGTTAGATAGTCGTCTCATTGACATTAATACCACATCTCCTTATTTTATAAGTAATATTGACATATTTTTGAAGGCAATTACAACCAGTATGGTAGTTTAAAGAACATTTCTAAAAAAGCAAAAAAATTTCTTAATTAGAAAAAAGGTACAAGCTCGCGACTTATATTGTTTGAAACTTTTGAAAATAACATGCTATAAAACAACTATTTTTTAGAAAGTATTGATATATATAAAAAGCTGTACTTTTTCTTTTTATATGTGGCTATTTGTATTTGGTTACCACACATTTATAGTCTGCTGTAATTAGGATATTAAATGTTCTACAAAAGAACTGAATACTCTAAGTCGGCGATCCCTTTGCGATTGTTTTTATTGAATTATATTTTAGGCACTGACCGTTCTTTTTTTAAAGTGGGGCGTGTTTTTTTTTTCTCGTGACAAACATTTTTTCCCCGACTTAAACAAGCTAATATGTACATTTGAAAAATAACATTTAGATAAAACTATGAACAATAACAGTTAATTATTATATTTAAATTTTCCTGTGTACGTTATTTTATTTAACGCCATTTTGTCCCCCATGATGGTGTTCCTATTAAAGAAGGAAGATACAGAACATACAACCGGAAACTACATGTGTGACATATACTATTGGTATCGGTATCGGATTCGATCCGGAACTTGTTAATTATTGGTAATACAAGTAATAGCTTTTCCAAAAAAGTTGCCGGTTTTTAAGCTTAATATCTTTTTATGTTGAAATGTTACACTACTGTTTCAGGTTAGGGTGGAGGTTGGCGCCTGTTAAAACGTTTAAACCCGCTGCATTTGTTTGTCTATATGTTTTTTGACATTGTTTAAATTTCTTTAAATTATTAATAATGTATTTATATTGTGTCATAGTTCAAATTTATTCGTTCAGTGTATGTTAACTTGTTTTTGTCTATATGTCTTTTTGATCGAGTTAAGCCATTTCAATTGATATTTTATAGTGTGTCTTTTTGCGTTGTAATGTTACACTACTGTTTCATGTTAGGGTGGAGGTTGGCGCCTGTTAAAACATTTAAACCCGCTGCATTTGTATGCACCTGTCCTAAGTCAGGAGCCTGTTCAGTGGTTGTCGTTTGTTGATGTGGTTTATAAGAGTTTCTCGTTTCTCGTTTTTTATATAGATTAGACCGTTGGTTTTCCTGTTTGAATTGTTTTACACTAGTAATTTTTGGGGCCCTTTATAGCTTGCTGTTCGGTGTGAGCTAAGGTTCCGTGTTGAAGGCCGTACTTTGACCTATAATTGTTTATTTTTTACACATTGTGACTTGGATGGAGAGTTGTCTCATTGGCACTCATACCACATCTTATTTCTATAAAATAGGGATCAGAACATATTCTGGGATCATACTCTACTGCATGACACTATATTTTGTGGCAATTGATTCCAATTTATAACTGTACGCGGATAAAATGAATATTTATAACTGTCTTTAGATGTTTGTATTTGCCTAAATGAGTGTGGAATGCTATGTCTGGTTCTTTTGTCTATAGCAGGATCACAAGGTTAAATGTACGGACTGCAACAATTTCGTGTATAATTTTGTAAAAGAAAACAAGTCTGTATCTTCAAAGCCTAATTTCAAGTGGGTACCAATTTAGGTCTGTCATCATATCAGTAACTGAGCTGGCGTTAGGGTTAGTGGAAGCGGTTGCATGTGAAGTGGGCTGCTCTTCTCTTTACTTTTTCAATTTGAGTATTTGTTGTTTTTGATGTGGATCTCAAATGGTTGAAGCAGTATTCTAATTTTGGTCGTACCAAAGCTTTGAATGCATGAGCTTTGACTATAGGTGAGGCTATTTTAAGATGCTTTTTTAAGGTTTCTGCGAATAAATCCAAGAGACTGATTTGTTTTTGATGACATGTTTATCCCATTTTAAGTTTAATTGAAGAGTAAGGCCTGAATAATTTGTAGAGGCAACTTTTTCAAGTGAGTGAATATGTAATTTGTAAGTGGAGTCTAAAGGTTTTCGTTTTTGTGTTACACTGAGAATATTGCATTTATCAGGATGAAAATGCATGAGCCAGTCCCGCTCCCATCTGACGGCCGCTTCTAGATCAGATTGTTATTTGTTTGTGTCATCCGGTTTCTTAATATTCCTATAAATAATAATGTCATCTGCGATGTATTCTGGCAAATCTTTAAATATTAAGAATAAAATTGGTCCAAGCACTGTGCCTTGTGGTACTCCAGATGTTACTAGAATTCTATTTGATGTTTCACCTTCAAGGACCACTGTTTGTGTTCTGTTTGTTAAAAAATCTTTAATCCAATGTAATGCATTGCAATTTATACCATAGAAGCCGATTTTATAAATGAGGTGAGGGTGTGAAACTTTGTCAAATGTTTTTGCAAATCCATTATTATGATTTCAGTTTGAATGTTTTTATTATTTGAATTTGCAAGATCTTGAATAAATGATATTAACTGAGTTTCACAGGAACAGGATGATCGAAAACCATGTTGTAAGTCATATAGAATTTTACTTTTTTCCAGATGTTTCATGATGTTGCTAGCCACAACATGTTCTAAGAGTTTGCAGCAGATGCATGCTAATGATTTGGGGCGATAGTTTATAGGGCCGTGATTGTCGCCTTTTTTGAACGTTGGACATACATTTGCATGACGCCAGTCATCTGGGATCTTTCCAGAGTTCAGTGATTTTTTAAATATGATTGACAAGATGAGAGTGATAGATGTCTTGCACTCTTTTAAGATTGTTCCATGGATGAGATCAGGCCCAGTTGCTTTGTTAATATTGATATTGTTTAGAAGCCTTTCTATGTCTTGTTTTTGTATTTTAAAATCGGGCATCTGTGGATTTTTACTGACGCTCTTATCTGGTATGGGGTCATCTGTTAAGGTGGGATACTTTTTGGAACTGTTCATTTGATATATTTGCTTTTGTTTTTTGAATCAGATGTAAGTAAGCATTCTTTCCGAAGTGGTGGTATATTAGAGCTTTCAGACTTTTGTGTTTTTTATGAAGCTGAACAGATTTTTGGGAACTTTTATTATCTATATAGTAATTAATCTCATCTTTATATTTCAGTATATCACAAGACGCCGTACAAAAACAATTTGTTATTTCAAAATTCGCCGTACAACGCCCTTCAATTTGCCGTACAGTAAACAATTACTGTTTTGGTCCATATTCTTTAGAAAACATCTTTTTGATAGCAAATTTCAGTAAATATGAAGTCACACTATCATAATCTAAAAATTTGTTTGGAATAAGAATGAAAAACAGTTGAATATCTGGCGAGCAGGACGTCGGAGGGCGATTGACCTCGAAATTTTCTGGTACAAATGCACGGTTTTGGAGTATAACACAAAATCTTGTCTTGTTGGCATAAAAAATTAAAGCACTATATATCAGAAAATCGTTTCATAAGCGGAAACCTCATCAACATAATAGAAATGGTTTAAATTGAAGGATTTGTTACCTTGTTTATTTTTTCTCTCCTTTCCGCTTCGTTCGTACCCAATTTCCGGTGGCGATGATACACAGTGAGCAATAAAACGACAAGAACCCCCTAAAAGACATAAGTTGAATATTCTGGTTTCCAATACAACGGAAGTAAGTTCGTTAAATTTAGAAAACGAGTGACAAATATCTGTAAAATGAACTCAAAAATGTTATTTTGGCACACAATAGATTTTATGATCTATCATTACAAAAATCAAGAATAGATTCATGGCTAAAATATCAAAATGAAAGCACTGGTAAGTGCAGAACAACAGACAAAACCTGTTTAACTACTGTGACAAGACAAAAAAGACCGAACCCTGAAGCTGGTGAACAAATTTTAATAATCTGAGCGTGTAGATTGAAGATTATGCTATATGCATTACATTTATTACACAAGACGAGCAAAAAAACTGAGCTGAAATGAACCCAAAAAAACCTTTCATTCAAATTCCACGTGTTCTTAGTTGATAGTAAACTCGTAGTAGCCCACAATTCATTGTGTTTCATTGTGTCGAGTGGTTAATTCATCATGGACATGTTACCATTTTGTATTTGTCAAATTACTATGCAAATGTATTCTGACGTCAAAACACTGTTGGTATCGACGTGTTTAAAGCAAAATCTTTTCATTATTACTATTTCTACATTTCCTTTTGTGTATATCATTCTCGTGGAATGCGTATGGGTGCTGCAAGGTTCATTGACCTATACCCGACATCTCCTTTAATATCGTCCTGGACATGCATGAAATATTTGCTACTGGACGTTAAGCAACCAACAATCAATCAATCTCCTTTAATCATATACAGCAGTCAAAACCCTAGGTCTTTCCCTAAACTGTAAAGATTTTGCTACAACTAAACACATTAAAAATAACGAACCGCGATTTGTGTTTAATCATTTTTTTTTTTTTACAATTTAAATTTTTTTTACACGTAAACGACCGGATTCAAATGATTCTTGCCTGAATGATTTTTCTAAGAGTGAAATTTGTGTAAGCATGATATTTAAATCATTAAGAAACTCTGATCATTGGAGTCTTCAATGTGTTCCATGCAAAACAGGCCCCTGGTCCCTGACATACTGTAATTGCTTGAAATCTATGTTGTCGACAGCCAGTGATACACACGATAACATTTAAATACCATGTGTCCATGTCCACACTGTTATGAAATTCTATAAACTGCCGTCCATTATTGTGTGTGTGTGTGTGTAAGTTGGGTCGATTAAAAAAAAATAATTTGAATCTAAAATAAAATGCTCCGATGGGCGCAGCTTGATACGACCGCAGAGGTCGAACCCTGAAAAGTTGGGGCAAGTATGGACACTACATTCAAGCTTGATACAGCTCTGGAATTTGGAATGTGATTAAATATTTGACATAGCATAGGTTTCTGACACAGAATGAATGTGGTCGAAAAACTGAAAAATTTGAAACTGGACTTTTACCTATCATGGCCCAATTTCCAAAATTTAAATACACAATTAGATTCAGCATATCAAAGAATCCTAAGAATTCATTTTTTTTTAAATTCAAACAAAGTTTAATTTTGGACCCTTTGAACATCAATGTGGACCAATTTGATGAAGGGGCCTAAATCCAAAATCTAAATACATTGTTAGATTCGGCATATCAAAGAACCACGTATATTCAATTTTTGTTGAAATCAAACAAAGTTTAATTTTGGATCCCGATTTAGACCAACTGAAAACTTAGCCCGAAATCAAAAATCTAAATACATGCTTAGATTCGGTTTAGCAAAGAACCCCTTGAATTCAGTTTTTCATAAAATCCAAATATGTTTAATTTTGGACTATGTGGACCAATTTGAAAACCGGTCCCAAAATCAAAAATTTAAAATACAGTTAGATTCAGCATGTCAAAGAACCCAAAGAATTCATTTTTTTTTAAATCAAACAAAGTATAATTTTGGACTCTTTGGGCCTTAATGTTGACAATTTTAAAGAAGGCCCCAAATTTAAAATCTAAATACATGCTTAGATTCGGCATATCAAAGAACACCAATAATTCAATATTTGATGATATCAAACAAAGTTTAATTTTGGACTCTTGTACCAATTCAAATACGGAGCCCAAAATCTTAAATCTAAATACACGGTTAGATACAGCAAATCAAAGAACCACATGAATTCAAGACTTTGAATTAAACAGCATTGAAGCTGGTCAAGAAATAAGCAATTTATACAAAGTAATTAGAAAAGTATTGTAAAAAATGAAGAAAAAAAACAATTCCAAAATATTATTCCTCATTAATACAAAGTCTTTAAAAAATCTATAAAACTTACCTTAATTATTTTTCAAAATATCTAATAATGAACAGTAAATTTCAAACTATATCAATACATAATTTCTTCTCTAAAATTAGATATGATGCTGTATCTATTTTCAACTATGACTCAACTTAAAATTTCTGTTGATTGCGCAATACATCTCTGAATTTAGATTCTGATTAAAATGCAAAAATAGCATAATTTCTGACACAGAATGAATGAGGTATAAGTTCTTAAATAATTTAAAATTGGACATTTACCAATTATGGTCCAATATCCAAATTCTAAATACATGGTTGGAATCAGCATATCAAAGAACCCCAAGAATGCAATTTTTGAAGAAATCCAACAAAGTTTTATTTTGGACCTTTTGGACCTCAATGTGAACCAATTTGATAACAGGACCCAAAATCCAAAATCTAAATACACACTTAAATTAAGCATATCAAAGAACCCCATATATTATTTTTCTGTTAAAATCAAACAAAGTTTAATTTTGGACCCCAATTTCAACCAACTTGAAAACTGTGCCTAAAAACAAAAATCTAACAAGAGGCTGTCAAGAGTGACAGCAAACGGATTTTCCTGCAGAGGTCGAACCCTGAACAGTTGAGCAAGTATGGACACTACATTTAAGCTTAAAACAGCTCTGAATTTGGATTGTGATTGAATATTTGACACAGCATAGGTTTGTGACACAAAATGAATGTGGTCAAAGAACTGAAATATTTGAAATTGGACATTTGCCTATTATGGTCCAATATCCAAAATCTAAGTACATATTAGAATCAGCATATCAAAGAACCCCAAGAATTCAATTTTTGATGAAATCAGACAAAAGTTTAATTTAGGACCCTTTGGACCTCAATGTGGACCAATTTGATAAAGGAGCCCACAATCCAAAATCTCTCAATACATGGTTAGATTCAGCATTTCAAAGAACCCCATAAATTCAATTTTTGTTGAATCAAACAAAGTTTAATTTTGGACCCTGATTTGGACCAACTTGAAAACTGGGCCCAAAAATCTAATATTTAAATACCGGTTTAGATTCAGCATTTGAAAGAACCCTATATATATTTAATTTATGTTGAAATGAAAAACAGTTTAATTTTATCCATAATATTTTCTGTGCAAAGGGAAATAACTCAAACTGGATAAATAGTTCTCTAAATTAAGATATGATGCAATTTTTCAAATTATAACCAATAATATAATAACAACAACCAGTGATGACTAAGTTCTCTAAAATTAGATATGATTTAACACTCAATCATTGTTAGAATCAGCACATCAAAGAACCAAAGAATTCAATTTTTGATGAAATTAAACAAAAGTTTAATTTAGGACCCTTTGGACCTCAATGTGGTATTATCTTATTAATAATGAAAATAAATACAGGTTTAGATTAAGCATTTCAAAGAACCCTATATATATTCAATTCATGTTGAAATCAAACACAGTTTAATTTTGTACCCCGATTTGGACCAACTTGAAAACTGGGCCCCAAATCAGAAATCTAAATATATGTTTATTAATAGACAATATAAGCTTAGTTTTTAAAGGAGTTCACTTCATCAAAAAAAAATATATAGCATTCAGAAAATTAGTTTTTACAGAATAACAAACAAACTTGCCACAAAATTCTTCAAAAACAATTTACCAAAGAAAAGAAGAAAAAAATCCAAAATTTTATTTATCATTAATACAATGTCTTTTCAAAATCTATAAAACTTATCAGTAACAAGAAATAATTGTAACAGGATGCTGTTACAAAGTCTCCCAAACAAAGCTCCCATAATTCGTCATTCCCATGGTCGCCTGACATTGGGCAAAGTCCAGTACAAATTGGTTTGTGATATGCATAAGTGACACCTATGGATTGACCCTTTATGTCATTCAAATCTTCTTGAAATGACGAACAGGAATATATATGGTTTAGGGGTGGGGATCTCGACCGTTTACAAGTTCTCAAAAAGAAGGGGGGTGGGGGTTACCCCCGTGGACTTCCCCTGTATTTCATTTGATTTGTTTTATTGTCCCATACAAGAATATATATGGTTTAGGGATGGGGATCTCGACCGTTTACAAGTTTTCAAAAAGAAGGGGGGTGGGGGTTACCCCCGTGGACTTCCCCTGTATTTCATTTGATTTGTTTTATTGTCCCATACAAGAATATATATGGTTTCGGGGTGGGGATCTCGACCGTTTACAAATTCTCAAAGAGGAGGGGTGGGGTTACCCCAGGGCACTCACCTTTTATTTTATTTTATTTGTTTTATTGTCCCATACAAGAATATATATGGTTTCAGGGTAGGGATCTTGACCGTTTACAAGTTTTCAAAAAGGGGAGTGGGGGTGAACCCGGGGACTCCCCCAATATTTCATTTGATTTGTTTTATTGTCCCATACAAGAATATATATGGTTTCAGGGTAGGGATCTTGACCGTTTACAAGTTTTCAAAAAGGGGAGTAGGGGTGAACCCGGGGACTCCCCCAATATTTCATTTGATTTGTTTTATTGTCCCATACAAGAATATATATGGTTTAGGGGTGTGGATCTCGACCATTTACAAATTGAACGGGGGTGGAGGTAAGAATATATATGGTTTAGGGAGACTTCATTATCTACAAAATGTCTAAAAATGACCAGTAAATTTCTTACTATATTTATACAGTCCTATATAGCTTATAATCATCAGAACTTAGGAAACAGAGAATTTTCAAATAAATCTGTCACTCCAATTATAATTGTGAGATAAGACATTTACCATATGCTTTGTCATAATCTGATAACAGGAGAAAATTATTTAAAAACACTTAGTGTAATCAAACTTTATATATATAATTAACCATTTCTGTACAAAGAGAAATAACTCAATCACATTATAAATACCACTTTTGGATATTAAAAAGGGCGATAACTCAACAAGGAGAAAAGCTAAAATCGTGAAAATTGAACTTGACCTTCATTTAGTCGCAGGAAACAACATATCTAAATTTGAAAAAATTTCATCAAAGCGTTTTCATCTTATTGAACGGACACTGTTTGGCAGCCACCCGCCCCGCCGTACATCACCAAATCAATAACCGATATTTCCTTCGAAAATCTGGTTAATTATATGCTTGGATTCAGAATATCAAATAACCACAAGAATTCAATTTTCAAAAATTAAAATTTAAAACACTCTGTTAGATTGCACACATTAAAGAACACAAATAATTTAATTTTTGAAGAAATCAAACAAAGTTTAATTTTGGACCCAAATTTGGACCAACTTTGAAACCAAGCACAAAATCAAAAAACTAAAACACTGTTGGATTGACCATATCAAATAACACCAACAATTAAATTCTTGATGAAATCAAACCAAAGTTCAATTTTGGACCCCAATTTGGACCAACTTGAATACTGTGCCCAAAATCAAAAATCTAAATACACGCTTAGATTCAGCATATCAAAGAACCCCAACCATTCATTTTTTTTTAAATCCAAACAAAATTTAATTTTGGACCCTTTATCCCAGGCATAGATTACCTTAGCCGTATTTGGCACAACTTTTGGGAATTTTGGGTCCTCAATGCTCTTCAACTTTGTACTTGTTTGGCTTTATAACTATTTTGATCTGAGCGTCACTGATGAGTCTTATGTAGACAAAACGCACGTCTGGCGTAGTAAATTATAATCCTGGTACCTTTGATAACTATTGGACCTTAATGTGGACCAATTACAAAAATTAAAGAAGGCAAATAAATTTTAGATCGTATAAAAACACTTGGTGTAATCAAACTTTATATACATAATTAATAGTTTCCAATATTTTTTCTTTCATTTGTCACAAACTAATATCTGCAACTTATCTATCAATATCAACAACTTTATCTACACAATGTATTGTAATGAAATATATCCTTTAATAAAAATAGATTATTATCTAACAAGAGGCTGTCGAGTGACAGCAAACCGGATTTTCCTGCAGAGGTCGAACCCTGAACAGTTGAGCAAATATGGACACAACATTTAAGCTGAAAACAGCTCTGAATTTGGATTGTGATTGAATATTTGACACAGCATAGGTTTGTGACACAAAATGAATGTGGTCAAAGAACTGAACAATTTGAAATTGGACATTTACCTATTATGGTCCAATATCCAAAATCTAAGTACATTGTTAGAATCAGCATATCAAAGAACCCCAAGAATTCAAATTTTGATCAAATAAAACAAAAATTTAATTTAGGACCCTTTGTACCTCAATGTGGTATTATCTAAATTAATAATGAAAATAAATACAGGTTTAGATTCAGCATTTCAAAGAACCCTATATATATTCAATTCATGTTGAAATCAAACACAGTTTAATTTTGGACCCGATTTGGACCAACTTGAAAACTGGGCCCAAAATCAGAAATCTAAATATATGTTTATTAATAGACAATATAAGCTTAGTTTTTAAAGGAGTTCACTTCATCAAAAAAAAATATATATAGCATTCAGAAAATTAGTTTTTACAGAATAACAAACAAACTGACAACAAAATTCTTCAAACAATTTATCAAAGAAAAGAAAAAAAATCCAAAATTTTATTTATCATTAATACAATGTCTTTTAAAAATCTATAAAACTTATCTGTAATTATCTTCAAAATGTCTAGAAATATAGCTTATAATCATCAGCACTTAGGAAACAGAAAATTTTCAAATAAATCTGTCACTCCAATTATAATTGTGAGATAAGACATTTACCATATGCTTTGTCATAATCTGATAACAGGAGAAAATTATTTAAAAACACTTAGTGTAATCAACCTTTATATATATATATAATTAACCATTTCTGTACAAAGAGAAATAACTCAATCACATTATAAATACCACTTTTGGATATTAAAAAGGGCGATAACTCAACAAAGAGAAAAGCTAAAATCGTGAAAATTGAACTTGACCTTCATTTAGTCGCAGGAAACAACATATCTAAATTTGAAAAAATTTCATCAAAGCGTTTTCATGTTATTGAACAGACACTGTTTGGCAGCCGCCCGCCCGCCCGCCCGCCATACATCCCCAAATCAATAACCGATATTTCCTTCAAAAATCTGGTTAAAAATAACTTTTTTTTTTATTAAGATGTAACATAATATAATATATGGCACAATTGTATTTAAAAACTTTACTTATCTACATTTCCACTTCAACAGATGGACAAAGGTCTATTTTAATTTCCAAGGGAATTTTCAACAATAAGAAATATTCAAACATATTAACAATCTTTAAATAGAACACAATGCACACACAATTAGCACCACCATTAATATATCCGAAAAAGTAAATCTATTTTAAACTATGACTCAACTATTAGTTGTGCAATAAACCTATAAATGTAGAGCTTAATTAACTATTTAATATCCCAACCCTCCTATTGTTGTATGGAATCTTGTGCTAAAATTTCTTACACATCCATACACTTATACTAAAGTTATTGTCTGTGAACAATTTATTTTCCATGAACCAGTGATGTAAACCACAAAAATAGTTCTCTAAAATTAGATATGATGTTATATCTATTTTCAACTATGACCCAACATAATTTCTGTTAATTGTCCATTTACATCTCTGAATTTAGATTCTGAGCAAATATGTAATAATAGCATAGTTTCTGACACAGAATGAATGTGGTATAAGTTCTTAAATCATTTTGAAATTAGACATTTACCAATTATGGTCCAATATTCAAATTCTAAATACATGGTTGGATTAAGCATATCAAATAACCGCATTGTTTCATTTTTTGTTAAAATCAAACCAAGTTTTATTTTGGATACTTTGGACCTTTATGGGTTCCAGTTTGAAAAATGGGCCCAAAATCAAAAATTTAAAACACTGTCATATTGCACATATTATAGAACACCAATGATTTAATTTTTGAAGAAATCAAACAAAGTTTAATTTTGGACCCAAATTTGGACCAACTTTGAAAACCAAGCACAAAAACAAAAAATCTAAAACACTGATGGATTGACCATATCAAATAACACAAACAATTTAATTTTTGATGAAATCAAACAATGTTCAATTTTGGACCCCAGTTTTGACCATCTTGAATACTGGGCCCAAAATCAAAAACCTAAATACACGCTTAGATTCAGCATATCAAAGAACCCCAACCATTCATTTTTTTTTAATCAAACAAATTTTAATTTTGGACCCTTTGGACTTTAATGTGGGCCGACCATGCCCCAAATCAAAAATCTTAAAATACACGCTTAGATTCAGCATATCAAAGAACCCCAAGAATTCATTTTTTTTTTTAAATAAAAAAAAGTTGTTTTTGGACCCTTTGGACCTTAATGTGGACCAATTTGAAGTTAGGCCTCAAAATTAAAAAATTCTAAATACACAATTAGATTCAACATAATTTAATTTTTAAAGAAATCAAACAAAGTTTAATGTTGGACCCTTTGGACCTTAATATGAATCATTTCAAAAACTGACCCTAAAATCTTAAAGACTCCCAAGAATTCAAGACTTTTGAATTAAACCCCATTGAAATTGCTAAAGAAATAAGCAATTTATACAAAGTATTGGTTTTGGCCCCTTTTAACTAAACCAATTGGGTCATAACCCCTAAAATCAATCCCAAACTTTATTTTATGGTATAACACCTTGTGGCACAATTAAATAGCAATAAATAGACTGATACTCAAGTTACTGTCCAGAAATCAGAAAATCCTAGTTTTTTGGTCCCTTTTCAGCCCCTCATTATTAAACGGTTTGGACCATGACCCCTAAAATCAATCACAACTTTCCTTTTGAAGTATGGAACCTTGTAGTAAAATTTCATAGAAATCCATACTCTAATACACAAGTTAGTGTCCTGAAACATGAAAAATGCTTGTTTTTGACCCCTTTTGGTCCTTAATTACTAAACAGCTACGACAATAACCCCCAAAATGAATCCCAACCTTCCTATTGTGGTATGGAACCTTGTGCTAAAATTTAATAGAGATCCATACACTTATACTCAAGTTATTGTCTGTGAACCTGACAAAAAATTGTTTTTGTTAGACCCTTTTTGGCCCCTAATTCCTAAACAGCTATGACAATAACCCCCAAAATTAATCCCAACCTTCCTATTGTGTTGTGGAACCTTCTGCTTAAATTTTGACCAAAGAAATATCTCTTATACTCAAGTTATTGTCTTAAAACCAGACAAATAATTGTTTTTGGCCCCTTTCTGGTCCCTAATTACAAAACAGCTATGACAATAACCCCCAAAATCAATCTCAACCCTCATATTGTGGTATGGAACCTTGTACTAAAATTTCTTACACATCAATACACTTATACTCAAGTTATTGTCTGTGAACCTGACAAAAAATTGTTTTTGTTAGACCCTTTTTGGCCCCTTATTCCTGAACAGCTATGACAATAACCCCCAAAATTAATCCCAACCTTCCTATTGTGGTGTGGAACCTTCTGCTTAAATTTTGACCAAAGAAATATCTCTTATACTCAAGTTATTGTCTTAAAACCAGACAAATAATTGTTTTTGGCCCCTTTCTGGTCCCTAATTACAAAACAGCTATGACAATAACCCCCAAAATCAATCTCAACCCTCATATTGTGGTATGGAACCTTGTACTAAAATTTCTTACACATCAATACACTTATACTCAAGTTATTGTCTGTGAACCTGACAAAAAATGTTTTTGTTAGACCCTTTTTGGCCCCTAATTACAAAACTGCAAGGACAATAGCCCCCAAAAACAATCCCAACCATCCTTTAGTGGCATGGAACCTTGTGCTAAAATTTCAGAGATCCATGAACTATAATACTCAAGTTATTGTCCGCGAACCAAAATGTCTTCAGACGCAGATCCAGACAACACCATAACATAATACTACTATAAAAAATTACTGTATAATAAAACATCATTGCAAGAATTTTAATGGGATGTTCCTTGATTCTTATTTCCTTTTATTTCTTGTAAGAGATGTTTTTACACTATACTTTTAAAGTATACGTACTATTTTAATCACATATTTTGGCTGGTAATTAGGGATTTTGCCAAAATATATGCACCTATCAATTTTCAGAATAACCAGAATGTTAGTAAAATTCTGAACTAAAATCTCATCTTCTATATTATAAAAACTCTTATACTGAAACATAACAGTACAGGTATGCTTTCATATTTTTTTATTTTCATATTAATATGACAATATGAAAGACTGTTAAATTCAGTGGGAAGCATACAAAATATGCTCTTTGACTTTTGAGACCAAAATGATGACTAGATCATATCAAAGGAATAGAATTAATTTGCATGTCCCTTTTGGTCATATAGCTCCTCAAGTATTCAAGTATTTCTACATCCCTGACTTTCAAATATTTTGAAAATGGTAGATTCCATTATTCTATGATCAATATTCTGAAACATGCATTCACTCCTTTCTGGTTTTTTTGTCTTGACATTCCTGCCATTTAAAGCTTACTACATGGTCAAATTGGATGCCAGTCCTATAAGAATGATGCCTCCATTATCTTTCATCATCTAATAAATATGAAAGCTATAACTTTGTCTTGGTTAATTACATGTACTACATAATCTAAGTTACATACAGATTTCTGATAAATCACTACACAAGATGCATACACAAACACAATGCCTGTACCAATTCAAGCTTTTTGGACCATGTTTTGTTTGTTGTTGGTCTATGTAGGTCGATTTTTCCCATAGAAATCAGGTGTTGGTGGCTGGTGTGGTCTGTTGTACTGTCAAATATTTTTTGTGTAATTCCTTTTATCCTTTTCGTGTATTATACAAAACATGGCTATTGAAAAAAGTAAAATAACAAAACTACCGAACTTCAAGGAAAATTCAAAAAGGAAAGTCCCTTATCAAATGGCAAAATCAATAGCTCAAACACATCAAAAGAATGGAAAACAACCGTCATATTCCTGACTTGGTACAGGCATTTCCTTATGTAGAAAATGGTGGATAAAACCTGGTTTTATAGCTTTTAAAGCACACCTTGGGATTATGAATCCCCAGATGGAAAGGGAGAGAACTTATATATAACATATGTGCAGTCACTTGCCTATTTTTATTGTTCATTTTGCTTGCCATGTTGGCATCTAAATATTCAACTTATGATAATGCTAAGAACACCAACTGTTAATAAAACAAATAATTATTCACTTTAACATTTCTTACTACAATGTATCTGCCATTAGATCTCACTGAAGCAAAATAAGATATCACTAAGAGGCACTAAATTTAACATCAACAAATGTTTTTTTTAAAAGAGGAAGTCTATGCAAATGTATACATGTTAAAAATCTGTATAAACTCATTAGAAGTACAAACCTTCAATATTTTTAGGCAATAACATTCATTTGTTTAATAACGTAATGATGCCACCTATGTTTCTAAATTATTGGAAGTTAGTAGGTATTTACATCTGACAGAATATTAAAGTTACAGTAAAAACGCTCTCTCTTATTTGTTGGAAGTACAGACCTTTTAATGTGAAAACAACTTTCAGGGATGGGGGACACAAAGTAGGATCATCAGTAAGAAAGAAATCACACAGCCCTAATTGTTAAACTGGAAAATTTGCAGTAGCATGTGCCCCCATAGCTGCCATGATTTGATTATTATCCAACAAGAATTCTCTCAACTAAAATGACTCGTTTCATCACAAAATGAGAACCCATTCTTAAGATTTCTTCATGTGCTATTCCTGTCACAAAACATGATTGTTTAAAAGAGAAAAAAGTAATTTCCCAAGAGTTCATATGAAAATTTTGGCAGGTAACTCCATAAATTTAAACTATGAACCATTATCAACATAACAAAGAATATTGCATTACAGATATCAATCTAAACACTTGTTAATGTGGCACAAATGTTCCATTTCATCTTCAAACTGTGCTTGACATCGTTCACATTCATAATTTGTCATTTTCTTGCTATTCTCCACCAGTTTTGATTTGACCCCTGTCATTGAGCTTGATGCTATAAGTTCTGACTCTATGAATGAAGAAGATGACTCAACAGGTGATGATGGTTTTGTTATCTTTGTTGGTTTCACTGGGGCTTGTAATTTGTCCTGTGGCTTGTGAGACTTTGACTTGCCTTGTTCTAATTGCTTGTAAAGGTGAGTCACCTAAAATTGAAAATAAATCAAATATAATAGACGATTTGATATCTGAATATCTGACATGAAAAAACATTCTTTTCTAGAAAAGTGATATTGTTGACTAAAGTTTTTTTTCTTGATTTATGATGTAACACTGAATCTCACTTTCCACTTTGGGTTCTAATCGGATATGTACTTATTTATATTTTAGTCGAGGTCAACATGATTTGTTCATTAGCTGTAATTAGCTTTGAACTAGCTAGCTATGAATATTCAGTGTCTTTTTGATAGTTGTTTTCATGCTTCGTGCCGATCTTTTGAGTTGAGCCATTCCAACTGAGTTAAACAATTTGTCCTTATGTTGTGCTATTTCAAAACTGTGCCTGATTATGGGAGGTTTGAGTGCTCGCAAACATGTTTAACCCTGTCACACTAAGAATATATCCATCACAAGTCAGTGGCCTGTATTTACTTGGTGGTTATTGTTTGCTGTCTGTCATATTTTCCATTTATTGTTTTAACTTAAATCAGGCCATTGGGTTTCTTGTTTGAATTGTTTTATATTTTGAAATGGGTGGACATTTTATAGCTTAATATATGTAATGAATGTTGCTCATCGTTGAAGGCCGTACAATGACCTATAGTTGTTTACATCCACATCATCGTTATCTCTTGTGGAAAGTTTTCTCATTGGCAATCATACGTCATCTTCTTATTTTTTTATAAATTATGATTTTTTGACTGTCAACAGGTCAAGTGATCAAACACATGACTTCCCACATTTGAGACAAGCACACTACCAAGAGATCACTGATAGAGTTTAGTGGACCTTAAAAGCTAAACATTTATATCAGTTTGAGATGAGGTGTATTTTAATTGAAATATTTTTTGAGTTTCGTTCAAATGAGTTGAAAACAGGTCAGCATTCAGGAAGCAGGAAACGGCGTCTTTAACATTGAATTTTCAAGTACTTTTTCTATAACAGAGTATATTTATGAATAAAGGGAGATGTAAGGTATTCAAGGTCAATGAGACAGCAACCCAAACGACTAAAAAACACCAAAAGAAATAATTTTAGATTAGACATGACTATCTAAAGTCCTAACAATATCTCAGGCCCAAAATCGCCCACAGAAACTACAAATTTTAGTTCATTTTCAGATGTTGCATAATGCATGCTCTTTTTATAGTTCTTGGATACGCCTTAGGCTGATTGCCATATATTAAATTAATGAATGAGATATCTCATAAATGAACTTTGTAATGCTTTACTTTATTTATATATATCTTTGGCCATGATATTTTCATAGAACAGACAACTCATGTTAGTTATTTGTCATTCTTATTTGGTTGATTGTTCAGATCACCACATACAGGTTTACAGGGTACACACATAAGGTGATGTTGCTATTAGCTCTTCCTCCAGGAAGTAACCCCGTCGATTCATTTAACAGTGATATATTCAGACTGAAACTACTGAGTGAATGAATACTCCTGACATTAAATATCTAGAAAATTCCTTGTACCAATCTTTAACATTTTCCCCCCAAGGGAACCATCAGAACTGGCTATTGTTTTCATGTCAGAAAAACACCACTCTATAAAAATAAGAAGGTGTGGTATGCTTTCCATTGTGGCAACTATCAACCAGAGTCAAAATGGTGTGGATTTATTTAATCAACTGACCACTGGATGCATATTTCGTAAGATAATATTTCCCCGTTTATCACATACTCAACATCCAAAATTAGAACACTTTGGTGCAATTACTTTTTAAATTCAAGATCTTGAGATATATACAAACTTATAATCGCATTGACAAAGCTGCCCTTGAAATTGCCTTATTACAGTATAAGATCTACATTTCATGTTAATTCAGTGAACTAGTATATATTCCCAAATTTATCTGAAATTAAATGTGGATATTGACAGATTTAAAGAGAAAACTACAATCACGTCGTCTGTGTTTAACTGTGACTTTATGCAATTCAAATGTTGTAAAATTAACTAATGAAAAAATACCAAAACAAAGGACTACAGTCAATGGTGATTGGTAAAGCAATTACACTAGAGATGTAACTCTTTCAGCAATTAACATTACAAAATCAGTCAGTAATCAAACTGATTTAAAGTTATTTTTGAACCACAAATAAACGTTTTTGTTTATTATACCTATATTTACTATATTATAAGTATAATTACTATAAATACATAACAGAAACATAAGATAAAATGTCCAAACTTCAACAAAACTTACTTCTTTTAAACTGAGTTTTACTGTGCATATTAAGTGTGTGTTTGTTTATGTTTAACCTGCCACATTTTTGCATCTGTTCCAAGTCAGGAACCTCTAGCCTTTGTTAGTCTTGTGTTTATTTTAGTCTATTTGTATGTTTTGGAGTTAAGTGTGGCGGCCATTTCGCTGAACTAGTATACATTATTCTTTAGGGGCCAGCTAAAGCCGCAGCCTCCGGTTACCAGATTTCTCGCTGCGTTGAAGATCCATTGGTGATCTTGGATTGTTTTCTGCTCTTTGATCAGGTTGTTTTTTTTACACATTCCACGTTTTCATTCTCTATTTTATACTATTGAAAAAAATCAAACTAGAAATAACCAAGATTTCAAATTTTCAGGATTTTTTTTTTAATTTGTTCCTAAAACCAAATATTTCACACAAAAATTAGATTACTATAAAGAGAAAACTACAATCACGTCGTCTGTGTTTAACTGTGACTTTATGCAATTCAAATGTTTTAGCTAATGAAAAAATACCAAAACAGAGGACTACAGTCAACAGTACATATATATATATTAGTTTTCTCAATTGAATTGTTTCATATTTTTCATGTCGGGGCCTTTTATAGCCGACCATACGGTATTGGTTCTTTCTTATTGTTGAAGGCCGTACGGTTGCCGTATAATTGCTTACATCCACTTCATTTGAACTTTGGTGGATAGTTGTCTCATTGGCAATCATACCACATCTCCTTGTTTTGTTATATATATATATATATATATATATATAAACACAAGATAATATGGTCTATCTTCTATAAAGATCATATTAAAAGTTTTAACGATGAATACCCGAGTTTTTATTTCCATTTTCACAATTTTCTCTAAAACCACATTTTACCAAAGAATTAGCATTTTTTAAATAAATACTAATACCTATAGGACTTCATAATATAAACATAAGATAGTATGTTCTGTTTTCTATAAATATCCCACTTAAAAAGTTTTAACCATAAACAACTGAGATTTTATTAATTTCCAGTTTTCTGCATTTTTTCTCTGTAGATTTTTAATATGTTTTTAGTACAAGTCTATATTATTATTTGCACTAAAAAAACCTTGTGGTTGTTGTTTGTTTGACACTTATTGCCCCTTTATTATTTAATGTTTTTGTTCATGTAGTGCCATTCTATTTTTTCAGCAAATAAGGGAGGTCATAACTCCATATCAGGAGGTCAACATCTCAACAGCCTGGAAAAAATTCCTTTCAGTCAAAAAGACGCAACAGGGGTAGGGGGTCAATTTACCATAATGCATCTTTTTGACTGCTAATATTGCAATTTTCCATATAATCAATATTTCCAAGGGGCATAACTCTTTTAACAAGAATGTGTCCATAGTACATGGATGCCCCACTCGCACTATCATTTTCTATGTTCAGTGGACCCTGAAATTGGGGTCAAAACTCTAATTTGGCATTAAAATTAGAAAGATCATATCATAGGGAACATGTGTACTAAGTTTCAAGTTGATTGGTCTTCAACTTCATCAAAAACTACCTTGACCAAAAACCTGAAGCGGGACAGACGGACTAACGAACGAACGGACGCAACAGACCAGAAAACATAATGCCCCTCTACTATCGTAGGTGGGGCATAAAAATAATTGATCGGCACTGATTTTTGAACTTGTCTAAGACATTGCTGATATAAACCTATGATATAAGTTTCAAAAAAATCTGGCAAGAATTGTACACGAGAGCGCTAACGATACAATTTTCCATATAATTAATGTTTCTAAGAGGCATAACTCTTTTAAAAATAATTGATCGGCACTGATTTTCGAACTCATCCAAGACATTGCTAATATAAACCTATGATATAAGTTTCATTCACAACACCCTGAGGATATAACGAGCAATTTGGTAAAATAATTTTGTCGTAATCTTTTACAGATGCGAAGGAGTAGTACGCACAAGATAAACAGTGTTCGGGGAGATAACTCTTACAAGTGAAAGTGTTCGGTTACACAGTGTCAGTTTCAAAAGAGTATAAACTGTTCGATATCATATACAAAATATCTAAGCGAAGTTTTTTGAAATAACAATACAGTGCATGAAAACAAGAGTGCACACGCTGAAATGTCTCGCCTTCTTTACTGACCATTGATTTTATGTTGATAGTCCTAAATATAAAGCTTTACTAAAAGTATCACATAAACTTAACATGATCCAAGAAAATGAGGTCAAGGTCAGATAAACCAAACCGGAAATACATGTACACCTTACAATCATTCAATACACCAAATATAGTTGACCTATTGCTTATAGTTTCTAAGAAACTGACTTAAACAGGAAAACTAAACATTGACCAATGAATCATGAAAATAAGGTCAAAGTCAGATGAACCATGCCAGACAGACATGTACACCTTACAATCAATCTATGCATTAAATATAGTTGACCTATTGCTTATAGTATCTATGAAACAAACTTAACCATGAAAACTTAACATTGACCAATGAACCATGAAAATGAGGTCAAGGTCAGATGATACCTGCCAGACAGACATATACACCTTACAATCATTCCATACAACAAATATAGTTGACATATTGGTTATAGTTTAAGAAAAACAGACCAAAACACAAACACTAATTACTGAGCAATGAACCGTGAAAATGATGTCAAGGTCAAATAAAACCTGCCAGACTGACATGTACATTGTAAAATATTTCCATACACCAAATATAGTTGACCTATTGCATATAGTATTAGAAAAAAAGACCAATGAACAAAAATTAACTTTAACCACTGCATGAACCATGAAAATGAGGTCAAGGTCAGATGACACCTGCCAGTTGGACATGTACACCTTACAATCATTCCATACACCAAATATAGAAGACCTATTGCTTATAGTATCTGATATATGGACTTGACCACGAAAACTTAACCTTGTTCACTGATCGATGAAATGAGGTCGAGGTCAGATGAAAACTGTCTGAGGGGCATGAGGACCTTGCAAGGTACGCACATATTAAATATAGTTATCCTATTACTCATAATAAGAGAGAAATTAACATTACAAAAAATCTTAACATTTTTTTCAAGTAGTCACTGAACCATGAAAATGAGGTCAAGGACAATGGACATATGACAGACAGAAATTTCATAACATAAGGCAAAAACAATGGACATATGACAGACAGAAATTTCATAACATAAGGCATCTATATACAAAGTATGAAGCATCCAGGTCTTCCACCTTGGAAAATATAAAGCTTTTAAGAAGTTAGGTAACGCCGCCGCCGGATCACTATCCCTATGATGAGCTTTCTGCGACAAAGAGTCGCAGGCTCGACATAAATTAGGCGGAAGAAAAAATAAATAAATAATCAGAACAAAAGCCAAATGTCTTTCCATGGAATAGTGGAAAGACCTTATAACCAGAACAAATACAATAGGTATTTCCACAGAAAAGTGGAAAGACCTTATAATAATAATTATGAGAACAAAATTAAAAGGTATTTCCAAAGAAAAGTGGTAAGACCTAATTATATTAATTGACATGATAGAATGAAAAGTTACATATTAAATGCTGAGCTATTGTTTACCAATAGAGATATTTTTTCAACAGTGTTAATGTTACCCTGTATTTTAAATATAATTTTTATTTTATTTTCTAATATTTCTCATTTTGAGGTAAATTTATTACATTGTAATAAAAAATGCTGTTCATCTTCAATTTCCCCATTATTACAGATAGGACCTTTCTTCTCTTGGAATATTAAGATATCTTCCCCTTTCAATCATTAAAGAATGTGCACTTATGCGTATTTTGCATATTGCTGCTCTATCATTCAAATTGTTTAATAAATCAACATATGATGGTCTTTGACTCATTGTGTAGACTTTACGATAGAAACTAAGTTTAGAAGATTCCTGTATGTTTGCATTTTGATTTTGCAAGAGCTGTTCATAAATTCTTTGTTTTACTTGACTTAAGTGCTGTTTTGTTAAACAACCATTATTCACAAGATATGAATATCCTAAATTTTGTAAAATATTTTGTTTTGTTAATCCAGGGGTTTGAAAACCTTGTAGTACAGAAAATTTGATTCACAAGTGTATTTTCTGATGAAAGTATATGTTCCAAATCAGAACAAATCCTAAACAGTCAGGGGCGTTACTTAAAAGAGGTGAAGGATACCAAAGGGACATTCAAACTCATAAGTTAAACAAGTTATTTTTTTTAGTTACTTATATAGGTAATTTTTGTTTTTAAAAATTACTAAATTACTCAATAGAATTATTCTAAATTTCAATAGAGGCATGGACTAAATGTAGTTTTTATGAATTTTTACATCATTTTATTACATAAAATTAAGAATTTATTAAATTTGAGAGGAGTATAGAGATAAAAGGTTACTTTAACAAGAGTGCACACGCTGAAATGTCTCGCCTGTTTAACTGATGTTGAAAGTCTTAAAGATAAAGGTTTTACTACAAGTATCACATAAGCTTAACATTTTTAAAGATCCACGACAATGAGGTCAAGGTCAGATAAAATGCTTCACTACGCGCAGCTGGATACGACTGCAGTGGTCCAACCCTGAACAGTTGGGGCAAAAATGGACACAATATTCGCGCTTGATACAGGTCTGAATTTGGATTGTAATTAAATATTTGACACATAATAGGTTTCTGACACAGAATAACTGTAGTCAAAGAACTTAGAATTAGTTATATGATTTGAATACTTATATTCAATTGTTTGCTTTTGTGCAATACACCATGCTGTTGCGTATCGACCCCCCCATTTATTTTGCCAACAAAAAAAAATATTTGAAGAAATTTTCTTTTTAATTTCTGAAATCTGAAATGAGAAAAATTGCCCCCAATTTTTTTCACCTCCCCCCTTTTTCCAAAAAAAAAATTCTTTCCCTTAAGATATGGTCATAATTTCAATTCAAATTTCCAATGGAGTTTGCAACCATAATTACCAATTTAAATACATCATAAAAGTCTTAAAATAGAAAATGACATACATAATCATGGCTAAAATTAATATTCCTTTAATAGTAACTTCTAATAAAAATTAATTGACAGCTAATCACCTCAAGACAATACAACATCTTTATACATAATTTAAAAGCAATGTAAAGGAGGTAATCCAAATTTTTTTTAATACTTTAAATGTATTTGGATTACCTCCCTTACACTGCTTTTAAATTGTCCATTAACCAGGAAACCCTTGTTTTTCCCCCTTTTTTGCCCCTAATTCCTAAACAGTTTGAGCCATAACCCCCCAAAGTCAATCCTAACCATCCCTTTGTGGTATGGAAACTTGTGGTATAATTTCAGAGAGATTCATACACCGTTCCACAAGTTATTGTCTGGAAACTAGAAAAATGCTTATTTGGGCCCTTTTTGGCCCCTAATTCCTTAACTGTTGGTACCATAACCCCCAAAATCAATCCCAACCTTCCTTTTGTGGTATTGAACCTTCTGGTAAAATTTCATAGAGATCCATTCACTTAAACTAAAGTTATTGTGCGAAAACCAATGTGTCTTCGGACGACAACGACCAAAATTTTTTTGCGATCATATAATAAAAACTGTCACACAGACATGTACACCATACAATTATTCCATACACCAAATATAGTAGACCCATTGCTTATGGTAATTGAAAAACAGACCAAAACACAAAAACTTAATGTTAACCAATGAACCATAAATGAGATCAAGGTCAGATGACGCCAGCTAGACAGACATGTACACCTTACAATCATTCCATACACCAAATATAGTTGATCTATTGCTTACAGTACTTGAATAACACACCAAAACACAAAAACTTAACATTGACCAATGAACCATTAAAATGAGGTCAAGGTCAGATGACATCAGCTAGACAGACGTATAGTTATTGCAAATGGCTTATATTTTTGTTCGAGCATATTGTTTTTCTTAAATTGTTTAACATTTCATACCAATATAACATGTTACTTTTATTATTCTTCCCTTAGTTTATTTATTTTGAATTTACATTGTACCATAGGTCAAATTTATTTGTTCAGTGTGTGTTCAATGGTGTTAATTTGTCCTTTGATTGGGTTAAGCTATTTCAGTTGATATTTTATAGTGTGTCTTTCTGTGTTGTGATGTTGCACTGTTGTTTCGGAGGAGGGTGAGGTTTGGTACCATTAAGGCATTTGGACCCGCTGCGTTTGTTTGCGCCTGTCCTGGGTCGGGAGTCTGATGTTCAGTGGTTGTCGTTTGTTGATGTGGTTCATAAGTGTTTCTCGTTTCTCGTTTTTGTATAGATTGGACCGTTGGTTTTCCCGTTTGAGTGGTTTTGCGCTGGTGGTTTTTGGGGCCCTTTGTGGCTTGCTGTTCGGTGTGAGCCTGGGCTCCGTGTTGAAGACCGTGCTTTGGCCTGTGGTGGTTTACATTTATAAATTTTGACTTGGATGGAGAGTTGTCTCATTGGCACTCATACCACATCTTCTTATATCTATGTACACCTTACAATCATTCCATACACCAAATATAGTTAACCTATTGCTTACAGTACTTGAAAAACAGACCTAAACACAAATAAAATGCTCCGCAGGGCACAGCTTGATACGACCGCAGAGGTCGAACCCTGAACAGTTGGGGCAAGTATGGACACAACATTCAAGCTTGATACAGCTCTGAATTTGGATTGTGATTAAATATTTGACACAGCATGAATGTGGTCTAAGAACTTAAAAATTTTAAATTGAATATTCACCTATTATGGTCCAATATCCAAAATCTAAATACATGGTTAGATTCAGCATATCAAAGAACCCTAAGAGTTCAATTTTTGATGAAATCAAACAAAGTTTAATTTTGGACCCTTTTGACCTCAATGTGGACAAAGTTGATAACGGGGCCCAAAAATCAAAAATCTAAATACATGGTTAGATTCAGCATATCAAAGAACCACATATATTCAATTTTTGTTGAAATCAAACAAAGTTTAATTTTGGACCCTTTTGACCTCAATGTGGACAAAGTTGATAACGGGGCCCAAAATCAAAAATCTAAATACATGGTTAGATTCAGCATATCAAAGAACCCCATACATTCAATTTTTGTTGAAATCAAACAAAGTTTAATTTTGGACCCTGATTTGGACCAACTTGAAAACTGGTCCCATAATCAAAATTTAAAGACATGTTTAGATTCAGCATATCAAAGAACCCTAAGAATTCAATTTTGTTAAAATCAAATTAAGTTTAATTTTGGACCCTTTGGACCTTAATGTAGACCAATTTGAAAACGGGACCAAAAATTAAGAATCTAAATACATGGTTAGATTCAGCATATCAAAGAACCCCATATATTCAATTTTTGTTGAAATCAAACAAAGTTTAATTTTGGACCCCAATTTGGACCAACTTGAAAACTGGGCCCATAATCAAAATCTAAATACATGGTTAGATTCAGCATATCAAAGAACCCTAAGAGTTCAATTTTGATGAAATCAAACAAAGTTTAATTTTGGACCCTTTTGACCTCAATGTGGACAAAGTTGATAACAGGGCCCAAAAATCAAAAATCTAAATACATGGTTAGATTCAGCATATCAAAGAACCCCATATATTCAATTTTGTTGAAATCAAACAAAGTTTAATTTTGGACCCTTTTGACCTCAAAGTGGACAAAGTTGATAACAGGGGCCAAAAATCAAAAATTTAAATACATGGTTAGATTCAGCATATCAAAGAATCCCATATATTCAATTTTGTTGAAATCAAACAAAGTTTAATTTTGGACCCCAATTTGGACCAACTTGAAAACTGGGCCCATAATCAAAAATTTAAAGACATGTTTAGATTCAGCATATCAAAGAACCATAAGAATTCAATTTTGTTAAAATCAAATTAAGTTTAATTTTGGACCCTTTGGACCTTAATGTAGACCAATTTGAAAACAGGACCAAAATTAAGAATCTAAATACATGGTTAGAGTCAGCATATAAAAGAACCTCATATATTCAATTTTGTTGAAATCAAACAAAGTTTAATTTTGGACCCCAATTTGGACCAACTTGAAAACTGGGCCCATAATCAAACATCTAAATACATGATTAGATTCAGCATATCAAAGAACCCTAAGAATTCAATTTTTGTTAAAATCAAACTAAGTTTAATTTTGGACCCTTTGGACCTTAATGTAGACCAATTTGAAAACGGGACCAAAAATTAAGAATCTAAATACACGGTTAGATTCAGCATATCAAAGAACCCCATATATTCAATTTTTGTTGAAATCAAACAAAGTTTAATTTTGGACCCTTTTGACCTCAATGTGGACAAAGTTGATAACGGGGCCCAAAAATCAAAAATCTAAATACATGGTTAGATTCAGCATATCAAAGAACCCAATATATTCAATTTTTGTTGAAATCAAACAAAGTTTAATTTTGGACCCTGATTTGGACCAACTTGAAAACTGGGCCCATAATCAAAAATTTAAAGACATGTTTAGATTCAGCATATCAAAGAACCCTAAGAATTCAATTTTTGTTAAAATCAAATTAAGTTTAATTTTGGACCCTTTGGACCTTAATGTAGACCAATTTGAAAACAGGACCAAAAATTAAGAATCTAAATACATGGTTAGATTCAGCATATCAAAGAACCCCATATATTCAATTTTTGTTGAAATCAAACAAAGTTTAATTTTGGACCCCAATTTGGACCAACTTGAAAACTGGGCCCATAATAAAAAATCTAAATATATGATTAGATTCAGCATATCAAACTAAGTTTAATTTTGGACCCTTTGGACCTTAATGTAGACCAATTTGAAAACGGGACTAAACATTAAGAATCTAAATACACGGTTAGATTCGGCATATCAAAGAACCCCATAATTCAATTTTGATGAAATCAAACAAAGTTTAATTTTGGACCCTTTGGACCTCAATGTGGACCAATTTAAAACAGGGCTCAAAATCCAAAAACTTAATACACGGTTAGATTCAGCATATTAAAGAACCCCAAGAATTCAAGAATAAAACCCCATTGAAATTGGTCAAGAAATAAGCAATTTATACAAAGTATCTTCTTACAGACATGTACACCATACAATTATTCCATACACCAAATATAGTAGACCCATTGCTTATGGTAATTGAAAACAGACCAAAACACAAAACTTAATGTTAACCAATGAACCATAAATGAGATCAAGGTCAGATGACGCCAGCTAGACAGACATGTACACCTTACAATCATTCCATACACCAAATATAGTTGATCTATTGCTTACAGTACTTGAATAACACACCAAAACACAAAAACTTAACATTGACCAATGAACCATTAAAATGAGGTCAAGGTCAGATGACATCAGCTAGACAGACGTATAGTTATTGCAAATGGCTTATATTTTTGTTCGAGCATATTGTTTTTCTTAAATTGTTTAACATTTCATACCAATATAACATGTTACTTTTATTATTCTTCCCTTAGTTTATTTATTTTGAATTTACATTGTACCATAGGTCAAATTTATTTGTTCAGTGAGTGTTCAATGGTGTTAATTTGTCCTTTGATTGGGTTAAGCTATTTCAGTTGATATTTTATAGTGTGTCTTTCTGTGTTGTGATGTTGCACTGTTGTTTCGGAGGAGGGGTGAGGGTTTGGTACCATTAAGGCATTTGGACCCGCTGCGTTTGTTTGCGCCTGTCCTGGGTCGGGAGTCTGATGTTCAGTGGTTGTCGTTTGTTGATGTGGTTCATAAGTGTTTCTCGTTTCTCGTTTTTGTATAGATTGGACCGTTGGTTTTCCCGTTTGAGTGGTTTTGCGCTGGTGGTTTTTGGGGCCCTTTGTGGCTTGCTGTTCGGTGTGAGCCTGGGCTCCGTGTTGAAGACCGTGCTTTGGCCTGTGGTGGTTTACATTTATAAATTTTGACTTGGATGGAGAGTTGTCTCATTGGCACTCATACCACATCTTCTTATATCTATGTACACCTTACAATCATTCCATACACCAAATATAGTTAACCTATTGCTTACAGTACTTGAAAACAGACCTAAACACAAAAAATGTCTGCGCACAGCTTGATGACGCTTGCACAATACTGTGCAATTGAATATTTCTTGCAATTGCGCAATACTGTGCAATTGAATATTTCTTGCTATTGCGCAATACTGTACAATTGACAATTTCTTCCTATTGTGCAATATTGTGCTATTGGATATTTCTTGCTATTGCGCAATACTGTGCAATTGAAGATTTCTTGCTATTGCGCAATACTGTGCAATTGAAAATTTCTTGCTATTGCACAATACTTATTATATAATAATTTACACATCCTGTTTGGTGTGTATCTCCTGCCATATCATTATTATTTGCTTTTAAATATAAATCAGAAATAACCAACTTAAAATGGAACATTTTAAAGAAAAAAAAAAAAAGGAAAAAAAGGAAGAAAAAGGGAAAAAATCCCCCCATTTTTTGAACCCCCGTATGATTCATCACCCCCAAACTCAATCCCAGCCTTCAATGAGGTATGGTACCTTGCAGTACAATTTCAGAGAGATCCATACACTTAAACACAAGTTATTGTCTGAAACTAGAAAATGTTTATTTTGGCCCTTTTGGCCCCTAATTCCTAAACATTTAGGGCAATTACCCCAAACTCAATTCCAGCTTTCCTTTGTGATATGGAACCTTGTAGTACAATTTCAGAAAGATCCATACACTTACACACAAGTTATTGTCCTGAAACTAGAAAATGCTTATTTTTGCCCTTTTTGGCCCCTAATTCCTAAAATTTTGAGGCAATTACCCCAAAATCAATCCCAGCATTCCCTTTGTGATATGGAACCTTGTGGTACAATGTCAGAGAGATCCATACACTTACACACAAGTTATTGTCTGGAAGTTACAAAATGCTTATTTTGGCCCCTTTTGGCCCCTTATTCCTTAACTGTTGGTACCATAACCCCCAAAATCAATCCCAACCTTCCTTTTGTGGTATTGAACCTTATGGTAAAATTTCCTAGAGATCCATTTACTTAAACTAAAGTTAGAGTGCGAAAACCAATGTGTCTTCGGACGACGACGACGACGCCGGACGACGACGACGACGACAACGTCATATCAATATACGACCACAAAAAATTTTTTGCGGTCGTATAAAAATTTACAAAGACCAATGAACCATGAAAATGAGGTCAAGGTCAGATGAAACCTGCCAGTATGACATGTACCCCTTACAATCATTCCATACACCACGTATAGTTGACCTGCTGCTTTTAGTATCTGAGAAACGGACCTAATCACGTAACTTTTAACCTTGATCACTGATCCATGAATTGAGGTCGAGGTCAGGTAAACCCTGTCTGACGGACATGTAGACGTTGCAAGGAACCCATATACCAAATATAGTTATCCTATTACAGGAAATTTGATTTATTAACTTATAGTTTATACACGACACAATGTATCTTCTATCTAAGAGTTAAGAAGTCAGTCAATCTATTTTTAGATTCTATTAGCGATTAATCCTAATGGGGTATGTGTTTTGATGACCTCATTATAAAGTAACAAGCTGAACTGGCATACATTTTTAATCAGCTATTATTCCACTGAAATCGAACTATCTACACATACTGTCAATCTACAACATTTCATATGGATTTGTTTAATCTTTGAACGTTAATGGACATTTATTCTTTGATTGTGAAAACTGTGTGACTGTCTATGTCTTTAATATCCATGTGACAATTGTGCGTCCTAAACGAACTCCGTATGATCCGGAACTTGAAGAAGTGGGCTTTCACAAGACTCCACTCTAAATCTGAGCCAAGTAGAAATAACATTCGTTTCCCATTAACGCCCGTAGATCCTCGTAGGATGGCTCCAGTTCGTTTTGTTAGAAATCCAGGTCCGATATCTTTGAGATCGGCCATGACAGCATGTATAATAGACAAGACACGCCCACTAATTTGAATACGAGTGCGCGATCCCAAGATGCATCAACATCTCCATACAAATATAAACAATGAGGATCGGACTGCTGTTCTCGTTGGCTTGGTGTTAAAGCTATCGTTGAATATTTACAACCTTCATCAGAACGTGATTTCTTTGAACAATAAAGTTACTGACAATCTTTATATTTTTATAATAGTTACAACTTTTTAATCATAGCGATAATTTTTCATACTTCTACGACACCATTGGTAAAAGTCTGCAAGTTCTTACAAACACGATCAACACTATTCCAGTTGTCTAAACGATTCCTAATTCAACAGCACCTTCGGCAACTCTTAGTTCATCCTCAATTACACAATTGGGGTTTACCATACTACTGCAGCAGGGAGTGAAGAACAAACACGGAGATGCGAGGACACAAACAGGATATACTATACAAGTCTGCACTACTTAAGGATATGCAACTGAATATCTTCTATTGGTGGAAACTTTGCCTTTATAATTCGAGGAATCATACTCCAGTATAATTAAGTTATAATATTTTTACTCCGCTGGGATCTCCCCGGGTCGTTTTTATTCTCTTTATTCTATATTGGTCTACACCTGCCAGGATCTCCCCAGGTGAACATAGCAGAAGTATAAGTAATAATTATGTATTTTAATGTATTGTTTTTACTCCGCTGGGATCTCCCCGGAGTCTCGTAGGCCTGCTGGGATCTCCCCAGGTTGTTTTTATTCTCTTTATTCTATATTGGTCTACACCTGCCGGAATCTCCCTAGGTGAACATTGCATAAGTATAAGTAACAATTATGTATTTTAATGTAATATTTTTTACTCCGCTGGGATCTCCCCTGAGTCTCGTCGGCCTGCTGGGATCTCCCCAGGTGAATTTTTCATACAGTATAAGTAATAATTATGTTTTTCAATATATTATTTCCTACTCCACTGGGATCTCCCCGGAGTCTACTAGGCCTGCTGGGATCTCCCAAGGTCATTTATTCTCATTATTCTAATGTGGTCTACACCTGCCGGGATCTCCCCAGGTGAACATTTCATACTGTATAAGTAATAATTATGTATTTTAATGTACTTTTTACTCCGCTGGGATCTCCCCGGAGTCTCGTAGGCCTGCAGGGATCTCCCCAGGTCATTTATTCTCTTTATCCTATATTGCTCTACACCTGCCGGGATCTCTCCGGAGTCTAGTAGGCCTGGCTGGGATCTCCCCAGGTGAACATTGCTTAAGTATAAGTAGTTATGTATTTTAATTTATTATTTTTTACTCTGCTAGGATCTCCCCGAGTCTACTAGGCCTGCTGGGATCTCCCCAGGTTGTTTATTCTCTTTATTCTATATTGCTCTACACCTGCCAGGATATCCCCAGGTGAACATTGCATAAGTATAAGTAGTTATTATTTTTACTCCGCTGGGATCTCCCCGGGATCTAGTAGGCCTGCTGGGATCTCCCCAGGTCGTTTTTATTCTCTTTATTCTATATTGGTCTACACCTGCCGGGATCTCCCCAGATGAACATTGCATAAGTATAAGTAGTTATTATGTATTTTAATTTTATTTTTAACCGGATTTTCGAAGGAAATATTGGTTCTTGATTTGGGGATGTATGGCGGGCGGGCGGCTGCCAAACAGTGTCTGCTCAATAACATGAAAACGCTTTGATGAAATTTTTTCAAATTTAGATATGTTGTTTCCTGTGACTAAATGAAGGTCGTGTTTAATTTTCACGATTTTATCTTTTCTCCTTGTTGAGTTATCGCCCTTTTTAATATCCAAAAGTGGTATTTATAATGTGATTGAGTTATTTCTCTTTGTACAGAAATGGTTATTTATACATATAAAGTTTGATTACACTGAGTGTTTTTAAATCATTTTCTCTTATCTGTTATCAGATTATGACAAAGCATATGGTAAATGTCTTATCTCACAATTATAATTGGAGTGACAGATTTATTTGAAAATTTTCTGTTACCTAAGTGCTGATGATTATAAGCTATATAGGACTGTATAAATATAGTAAGAAATTTACTGTTCATTTTTAGACATTTTGTAGATAATTACAGATAAGTTTTATAGATTTTTAAAAGACATTGTATTAATGATAAATAAAATTTTGGATTCTTTTTTCTTTTCTTTGGTAAATTGTTTGAAGAATTTTGTTGTCAATTTGTTTGTTATTCTGTAAAAACTAATTTTCTGAATGCTATATATAATTTTTGTTGATGAAGTGAACTCCTTTAACAACTAAGCTTATATTGTCTATTAATAAACATATAATTAGATTTCTGATTTTGGGCCCAGTTTTTAAGTTGGTCCAAATTGGGGTCCAAAATTAAACTGTGTTTGATTTCAACATAAATTGAATACATATAGGGTTCTCTGAAATGCTGAATCTAAACCTGAATTTATTTTCATTATTAATTAGATAATACCACATTGAGGTCCAAACGGTCCTAAATTAAACTTTTGTTTAATTTCATCAAAAATTGAATTCTTGGGTTCTTTGATATGCTGATTCTAACAATGTTTGAGTGTTAAATCATATCTAATTTTAGAGAACTTAATCATCATTGGTTTTTTTATGAAATAAACTCCTTTAATTAGATAATAATCTATTTTTATTATAGGATATATTTCATTACATTTAAAGTTGTTGACATTGATAAGTTGCAGATCTGTATTAGTTTGTGACAAATGAAAGAAAAATATTTGGAACTATTAATTATATTTGATTATAATTTGAAAATAGATATACACTGTGTTACATCATATCTAATTTTAGAGAATTATTAATCATGAATCATATCTAATGTTAAAGTACTATGTTAATCCATATTTCTGTTCAAAGGGAAATAACTCAAACTTACTCCATGAACCGGCCAGTAATGATAAAATCAAAATTTCTTTATAACTATTTTTTTAAGTCATGTGTGTTATGAAGGTAGATGTCACAGTTGACAATGTTATGTGGTATTTTATTTTTGTTGTGTGTGTTAATGTTTAATTTTTACATGATCCTGTTTGGGGTTCAGATTTGCAAATATCATTTTCATTATTAATTAGATAATAATCTATTTAAGATATTCAATCAGAATACAAATTCAGAGCTGTTTCAAGCTTAAATGTTTTGTCCATACTTGCTCTACTGTTCAGGATTCGACCTCTGCAGGAAAATCCGGTTTGCTGTCAGTCGACAGCCTCTTGTTTTTTACTCCTCTGGGATATCCCCGGAGTCTCGTAGGCCTGCTGGGATCTCCCCAGGTCGTTTATTTTCTTTATTCTATATTGCTACACCTGCCTGGATCTCCCCAGGTGTACATTTCATACAGTGCGAGTAATAATTATGCATTTTAATGTATTATTTTTTACTCCACTGGGATCTCCCCGCTGTCTCGTAGGCCTGCCGGGATCTCCCCAGGTCGTTTATTCTCTTTATTCTATAGCTTTACACCTGCTGGGATCTCCCCATGGTGAACATTTCATACAGTATAAGTTAGCTGCAGGGATCGCCCCAGAAATATTTATGTATTTTAATGTATTATTTTTACTCCATTGGGATCTCCCCGGAGTATCGTAGGCCTGCTGGGACTTCCCAGGTCGTTTTTTCTTATTTCTTTTCAGTACAAATACAGATAGAGATACAGGTATTAATAACAATATTGCTGATTCTCTTTATCGTTATCAGATGCAGAATTCAGAACAATAGCACCGGAATTAAAAGGAAAGCAGTACCTTGATTCCTGCCATAACAATAATGATGTGTTAGAACGACAGGCACGCAACTTATGGGACTTATCATTAAACATAAGAATGCAACAAACTTATAATCAACTTTACAATGTTTTTGTTTTATCATTTCTGAATATAAGTGGCATACAGAGTTCCATGAACTGTCTTCCTTCTATTACAGAGAACATTTGATTTACTTTACTACACACTGTAAGAACCGAAAAGAAATAGCAGCATGATAATAATCATTATTTGCTTGTCATAACTACCCTACAACAGGGACCGAGTGATTACCTTATATAATGTGTGGATCAGGAAATAGCAACTTATGCTTCTATGAACAGACCACCATTTACATCAGACATATTACAGCGTTTGTGCAAAATCTAATCATCAGGAGTTTCTCACTTTGCATAGATAATGTTGTATTGTGCATTTAAACAGCGTTCTTTGGTTTCCTTCCATGTAAAAAAAAAAAAAAAATTCACTTGTCGAATTAGGGATGAAATCTAAATTGCTTAATAATCAGTGATGTTGATACCAGTGTAGTACATTTACTTTTTGTGTGAAACTAAGAACACCAAAGACTGATCCTTTTAGAACAGGAGTGAATATAACAATTAATGAGAACAGATTTGAACCAGTTGTGACAATGAATAAGTACTGAAAGTACCTTTTAGAATGAACCGTATAACTTTCTCCTCTATTCTTTGAAATGACTTTGATGCAAGGCTTTTATTAATTATTTTGGACAACTTTAAATACGCCTTGGTTATAACAATAGCAGTTTTGTGGTCATTCTGAGAGAGGGTTCTCAGAATGTTGTATAAGATACATCAGGACTGAGATAAGAAGGTTATTTGTAAAGATTAAAAAAAATGTATCTTTGAGTCTTTGTTATAGTTTTCATATAACCAATTTATATTTTTATAAGGCATTATTTCTTGGGGGCTTTCACTCATTCATTATTATGAATTCATTCATTTGGCCTTTATAATTCAAGGGGAATTATACTCCCCCAATTCAATAATACATCAGATAGGTTAATTCCTGTCGGGATCTCCCCAGGAACAATTATGTATTTTAATATTTAAGGTAATTCCTGCCAATTTCAATTTACATGTTTTATTAGGTTTAAAAAATTTAAAGGTAAAATTTTCAATGAAAAAGTAGCCCCAAGAAAGCCAATAATGTAACATTTTAAGTTATAGAAATGTATATTGTTATGTAATGGTATCTAATTTGGATAATGATGTTTAGATTTAGTATGTTATATAATAAAAGTTTTCTTAAAAATGTGTTGTGTAATAAGCAAGAAATTCACATGACAAAAAAACTGTAATTTTTTTTCAAGCAGTCACTGAACCATGAAAATGAGGACAAGGACAATGGGCATATGACAGACGGAAACTTCGTAACATAAGGTATCTGCATACAAGGTAAGACGCATCCAGGTCTTCTACCTTCTGAAATATAAAGCTTTATACAAATAGTTTACGCCGCTGCTGGCGGATAGTAATACCTATGTCTCGCATACTGCGACTTTTGTCGCAGGCATACAAAAATAATGACAAAAATATTACTTGTATAAGTTATTTTCTCTAATTCTTTGGCAATTTAACCCTTTCCGGACCCATTGTACAAAAAAATTTAATCAAAGTGTGATTGTCGATGATCTCAGAAGATGACTGGATGAGTTTAAGGGTCATAACCTTTATCAGCTCACTGGAAAAATCAAAATGTGCTAATAGGTGTTAATGAAATTGAATTCGTGGAATGTGGAAGGCACTCGAGGGGATTTTTGTTTATCAAAAATGAAAATTTATTTCATAATCATTAGAGAAACAGATTCTTACATAGGTACTTCTGGATAATCGAATTTATCCAATCTGGATAGTTAAAGTATCAATTTTAAAGTCCTCGCCAAGGCTCACACTTTAAAATTTGATAATTTAACTATCTTGATTGGATAAATCCAATAATCCACTGGTACCAATGTAAGAATCTACATTTATACATCTTTGAAAGAATTAGTAATTACAATTATTTAAGGAACATATGTAATTGTTTTGGGTTACAAATTATAAATAAAAGAACAGAGTTCCAATGTCCCCGGCGTTGCACATATTTTATTTTTTCCAAGGGGCATAAGTCTTTTAAAAAAAGTCCATCGTCCACCATTATAAAACTTGTCCGAGATATTGCTGATATTAACCTATAGTATAAGTTTTATAAAAATCTGGCAAGAATTGTACCCGTGAGAGCGCTAATGAGGCCATTTTCCATAAATTTAAGTAATTACAACAGAGGCTGCTTATTCATACATCCCAAATGAATAGCACTGTTAGATTTGAACTGGTATAATTCTTAAGGGCATATGATACAGTTTTTATTGGTGATGTTTTTACAAAAATTTGCATACAAGCTATTTTTCACTTAGTCAATTCAATTGGAACAAATAATCTTCATACAGTATCAAGTAAAATGTTGTTTTTAAAATGAGGGGTCTATGTACTCGTTTTCAAGCTAATGATTTAAATCATTTGAAAAATGCATCTTTCCCCATATGTCACAGTTTCACGTTGCGAAAAAATAACATTTCATGTTAGCAATGTCATTATCTCCCCTGTAACTATGCTTAGAGCATAGAGCATGGCATGATAGAATCATTTCGATTCTAATAGGAAAATTTGGAACTTTTATCCTCTGAAACAGACCTAAAATACACTTTCGAAAGGCAGCCATTATGATTTGATGAAGCAAAAACGATATAGCAAATTAACTGTTTCATGATAAAAAATGAACAGATACATGTAAACTTACTTTTAGAATGATTTAATTTAATTTCCTAGCGAGCAACACCAACACAAGTGTCCATTTTGATCTCCAGCATTGTGTAAAATGCAACTGACATTGCATTTTCAATTGTGACGTCAATCACGAGCAGCTTATGTTTTATTCAAATAAGAACATGGCTTTGTTTCCAAAGCGAAAGAAGATTGTCATATTAGAATCTGATTTAACGTCAATAACCTTTAACGTTGTACAAATTAATAAACTTTTAACACAGAGATATGTCTTGCCTTTTTGTTAATAAATGCAAATGTTGACATTTAAATAGCAATACTTTAACATGTAAATTATGCAAAATATTCACGGTCCTTGAACCATGACTGAAGGTATGTGGCCAAACAATTTCCATGGAAATGAGATTTGCCATTGCTAATACAACTGCATATCAAATATCACTGACCTACCACTAGTGGTTCCCCATAAACTGACCTAATCACAAACTAAAACATGTAAAATTAAGGTCTTTCCACCCATAAAGATCAATTTTGATATTGAAATATTAAAACTCAGTTAGATATATGATATCCAGCGTCAAATGATAGCTTATTGACACTGATTCCAAAAATATATGGTTTCTATACATTTTTTTCTAAATAAGGGAGATAAATTGTTACTTCTGGTTTGAAAAATGTTACTTCCGGTTTTATTTGATAGTTTACTTGATACTGATTCCAAAAATATATGGTTCAATATACTTTTACATTAAATAAGTACAAAAAATAGCTACTTCCGGTTTACACCAGGTCACTTCCGGTTGGCTTTTCAGTGGTCAAGTGGCTTGCCACGTAATGCAAAAAGTCCCATGGCTTTATCATGTATACATATGAGGTAAAAGCAAAGGTCAAAATCTAGAACGTCAATTTTACCTATGACCTTGAGCTCAATTTCAAGGTAATAAACCAAGGGCTTCAAATCAAAAGACTATAGGTCTTAATTATATATGGTTAATGAGTTATATCACTATATGCTTAACTTTTAATAAAAGAGGGGAGAAAACTCCAATTTAATGTTAGCGTACCCTTTAAACCAAAATTTATGTGTTACGACATGTTGCAACTTACAATTTAGTAAAAATATGTTGTCGATATCTTATATGGTTTTTGAAAAGAATTGAAAATAAGCCAAAATCAAAATTTAAAATATGACCTTGACTGACCTCTGACCTAATTTTCTTATTTTTGGGTCAAGGACCTCAAATCAAAAGATCCTAGGTCTCTATCACTTATGGTTTACAAGATAGAAAAGCATATCACTTATATCAAATGCATAAGGGGAAATAACTCTCATATGGAATATTCATATCGCTTCAGTCAAAATAGGACAAATCATGCAAAGGATATAACGAGCAATTTTATAAAATAAATTTGTCACTTTCTTTTATGGTTACGGAGGAGATGTAGTCACAAGAAAAACAGTGTTCGGGGAGATAACTCCTACAAAGAAAATTGTTCGGCTTAGAATGGGTGAAAATAAAAAGCGCATAAACTGTATGATACTATATAAGAAATATCTAAGCGACATTTTGCGAAACAAAAATTTTACGCGAGAACAAAATTTTGCGGAAGAAAATAATAAAAATCAGAACAAATACAATAGGTCTTTCCACAGAAAAGTGGAAAGACCTAATAAGCAAAATTTTCAAATTCAATAGACCATGACTGAGAGGCGGGGCCAAATTATCTCAATGGAAATGAGATGTGCCAATGCTAATACAACTGCATATTTAATATCATTGACTTACCACAAGTGGTTCCCATAAAACTAACCTATTCACAAACTAATACATATAAACTAAGCAAAAGTTTCAAAGTCAATAGACCATGACAAGAGGGGGCAGGGCTTAATAATCTCCATGGAAACCAGATGTGCAAATGCTAATACAACTGCATACAAAATATCATTTGACCTACCACTAGTGGTTCCCCATAATCTGACCTAATCACAAACTAATACATTATTGCTGACGCCGCCACCGGAATCAGCATACCTATGTCTCGCTTTTTGACTCCTCAAGGCTAGACAAAAACCGAACCAAGCTTGTATAATTCTACAATTTCAAAGTTGACGCAGGTTAAGTATTTATAGAGACTTCATAGATATGCATCCTAAAAGAATAGTAATGTGCGATATGAGTGTCAATTCTAAAATTTCACAGGGGATAAAGTTAAGTAATTACAACAGAGGCTGTGTAGACAAACATCCTAAATGAATAGCACTGTATGATTTGAACTGGTATAATTCTAAAATTTCAAAATTGATGAAGGTTAAGTAATTACAACAGAGGCTGCGTATTTATACATCCCAAATGAATAGCACTGTTAGATTTGAACTGGTATAATTCTTAAGGGCATATGATACAGTTTTTATTGGTGATGTTTTTACGAAAATTTGCATACAAGCTATTTTTCACTTAGTCAATTGAAATAAGTAATGAAAAATATACCTTCATGTGCTAAATTTAGAGATAAATGAGGTCAAAATTTTAGACATTTACTTTAAATTTCGGATTCTTGGACATTTCTATCCTTTGGACTGACATACTTAACTTTTTTGTTTTAAAAGATAAACACATGCAGATTTTTGTAAAAAGATTAGGAATATCTTCTTTACAAAAATATACTCTTAATTTTTGTAACAATTATTTGTAAATAATTCATTTTCATTAAATTTTTCATGATTTCAGAAAAATAAACTGTTATCACAGAGATATGTCTCGCCTTCTTGTAATTTTGATAATGCAAATGTTGAAATTAAAACAGCAATACTTTAACATGTAAGTTATGCAAATATTCAAAGTCGATGAACCATGACTGAAGGTACATGGCTAAACAATCTCCATGGAATGAGATATGCCAATGCTAATACAACTGCATACCAAATACCACTGACTTATTATAAGTCGTTCCTTTAAACAAACCTAAACACAAACATTAACTTGTAAACTATGTAAAAGTTTCAAAGTCAATGAACCATGATCAGGGTGGGGCTATATAATCTCCATGGAACGATACTTGCAAATGCCGATACATTTGCATACCAAATATCATTGACTTAACATTAGCAGTTCATCTTAAACTGATCTAATCACAAACTAATACATGTAAACTAAGCAAAAGTTTCAAAGTCAATAGACCATGACTGAGGGGGGGCCAAATATTCTCCATGGAAATGAGATGTGCTAATGCTTATACAACATAACACCAATTAACATTGGCCTTCCACTAATGGTTCCCTTGAACTGACCTAATCACAAACTAATACATGTTAACTTAGCAAAATTTTCAAAGTCTATAGACCATGACTAAGGCGGAGCCAAATAATTTCCATGGAAATGAGATATGCCAATGCTTATACAACTGCATACCAAATATCATTGACCTACCACTAGTGGTTCCCCATAAATTGACCTAATCACAAACTAATACATGTAAACTATGGAAAGTTTCAAAGTCAATAGACCTTGACTGAGGGGGCAGGGCCAAATAATCTCCATGGTAATGAGATGTGCCAATGCTAGTACAACTGCATACCAAATATCATTGACCCACCACTAGTGGTTCACCATGAACTAGACCTAATCACAAACTAATACATTGTTGACGCCGCCGTCGCCGCCGACGCCGGAAACAGCATACCTAAGTCTCGCTTTTTGAATTCGTCAAGGCGAGACAAAAACTGCATTTTTTGCTGCATATTTATCTAATTTAAAAAAAAAATTAATCTGTGATTTTTTTCATAAAAATTGGAACAAATAATCTTCATACAGTATCAAGTAAAATGTTGTTTTTAAAATGAAGGGTCTATGTGCTCGTTTTCAAGCTAATGATTTAAATCATTTGAAAAATGCATCTTTCCCCATTTGTCACAGTTTGACATTGCGAAAAATAACATTTTATGTTAGCAATGTCATTATCTCCCCTGTAACTGTATCGTATGCCCTTAAATTTCAAAGTTGACGAAGGTTAAGTAATTACAACAGAGGCTGCACATTTATACATCCCAAATGAAAAGCACTACATGATTAGAACAACACCTTTTCATTGAGCCCATTTGGTGCCAACGTTTTTTAATTTTCTCATCCAAAATCTTTCCAAAGTTATTCTCTCCTCCCTAGACCAAGCACTGTTGTGGTCAATGATGGTAATAATCAGTCGATTGAGATCTGCCTTAGTGTGGCCAGGGGATCTCAAATGTCGACTGAGAGAAAGGTCTGGCTTACTTTCATAGGCACTACGATGATTCATAGGTTTGTGAAATGGCTGTTCTGACTCACTAATGTACTGTTTACCACATTTACACTGTAGGAAATACACTGTATTTCTAGTTTTGCAAGTAACATTGCAAAATATGGTCTATTTCATACCAGCTGAGTGACTGTTAAAAGTCTGGGTATTCAGTATTTGCTTGCAAGTAAGACATCGTTTGTTCCCACAACCCTTGCAAAAGCTTGTTGATGAAGATCCTGGCTTAGAGGATAAATCTGCTCTCAACAGCAAATCTTTAAGGCTATTGGGCCTACAGAAAGCCAGTTAGGGTGGCTCAGGAAAGATCTTGAATACTTTCTGACGTTTTTTTATTTCTTTCCAATTTTGTATATAATGTGTGATAATTTGTCAAATGTAGGATGGTAAATCAGCACAAAAGGGACTCATTTGTTGACCTTTTCTCTTTATATTGTAAAAGTTCGTCTGGGCTGATGCTGTTAGAACGTGAGAAACCTCTATCAAAATCTTTTCTTTTGTACCCTGATTTCTTAGGTGACCACCAAGCTCTTGTAATTGCTTTTTCACAGTATCATTGATAGAGCAAATCCGCTTTATTTTGATGGCCTGGCTGTAGGGAATGCAGTGCTTTGGATGACAACTAAGGGGAGAAAGATATTGATGTTTGTCTGTGGGTTTGCAATACAGATCTGTAAATATAATTCCATCCTTCACTTGTGTAGCATCGTAAAGAAATGTGATCTTAGAGTCAGAGATTTCATAAGCGAATTTTATTGAGGGATGGACATCTTTGGCATGTTGAATGAAGGCATTAAGTTCTTGTTCAATATTAACCCACTTCATGTCAATATTGTTGATGAATCGAAACCAAGAGAGTGGTTGATAAAGAGAAGTAATTCAGAGCTTCACATAGTTTCATTAAGACCATATATTATCCTTATTTGTTAACAACAATGTGTTGTATGGTTGCTGTCTCAATGAAATTTATCCCACATCACTTTTTAATAAAATTCTTATTTGTTTCACAACACCTGTAACATAATTCTCTCACATATTCAGTTAATAATTTGAATAAATAGTTTTGATAAATAAAATCAGGTTTCTCCCTTTAATTCACTAGCAATTAACATTAAACATTGTTAAAATAAATTACCTTAGCCTTCAATAATGTGATTTCTGTCTCCATTCTCTGTTGTTTAACCTTATCTTCTTTCAATTCTGCCTCTACCTTTAAGCACTTAGCATTTTCATGCTTGTACATTTCCCTTAATTTTGTTTGCTAAAATACAAAAACAAATGTATATGTATCACATTCATTTCATTGTGTTCTGATAATGACTTCAAAGATGGCTTAAGAAAAGAAATTTAAAAGACCTTTCATGGTACTTGGGAGTCACCTGTAAGTTCTGCTAGGCAAAAGCTACATAATCCTGGACAAAAATTGTGACAATGTTCATTTAACAAGACCAATACCAGGTCTGGACCTGTTTTGCTGCATGCAATTGATAGAGGTAACATGTATACTCGAGCATAACTGATCATCTATCCCTTTCATTGAAACCAAGAAAATTTTCTTGTATAATGAGTGTTGTAAAATTTCAAACTATCGTCAAACAGGAAGTGGCTACAATGCCCATGTCAAAATTGCTTACTGGCTGCAACTCGAACATTATCAAGCTTCAGACCAAATATAAAATCATTCTCTTCAGTAGGAGCCAGGAAAAGTTTGAAGAAAATTTTCCTTGTACAATGAGTGTTGTAAAATTTCAAAATATGTGAAGTCCATGTTTTGGCAATTGGTAACCAAAGTAAGAGGCTCCCAGATGCATGTATTACCAAAATTTAATAGACACAATGCAACAAGATTAGTAGCAGGGATTGCGCTGGGTTTTGACAATATAACAAAATTCTATTTTTTATTTCATCCGACTACAAAATATGGCTGCTGGTGAAATTTCCTGTGCCAACATTTTCACATTTTCAATCATGACTAGTCTGTTTAGTTTCTCTCTATCTTCTTTAATTTTTGCTCAAAACACAAAAGAGTGTAAAAAAACATGCTCATTTAAGGGCAATCACTCCTATAAAGAGTGACAGTCTACTAACTATATTGGCAAAATTTGACTTGTTAGTAGATCTTGCCTTGCTGATCATTTTTGTGATAATTTTTATCATAAAAGGCAAAACGCAAAAAAAAATGGTAAAAATCGTCATTAAAGGGCAATAACTCCAATAAGGAGTCGTCGGATGATTTCCTCCAAATTGTCTTAATTGTAGATCTTGTCTTGCTGATCATTTTTACTTATTTAAGTTTCTATCTATCTATTATAATTTTTAAGATATAAGGCAAAAACGCAAAAAATTGGTAATAAACTGTTATCACAGAGATATGTCTCGCCTTTTTGTAATTTTGATGATGCAAATGTTAAAATTAAAATTGCTATACTTTAACATGTAAGTTATGCAAATATTCAAAGTCAATGAACCATGACTGAAGGTACATGACTAAACAATCTCCATGGAATGAGATGTGCCAATGCTAATACAACTGCATACCAAATACCATTGACTTATTATAAGTCGTTCCTTTAAAACAAACCTAAACACAAACATTAACTTGTAAACTATGTAAAAGTTTCAAAGTCAATGAACCATGATCAGGGGTGGGGCTATATAATCTCGATGGAAACGATACTTGCAAATGCCAATAAATTTGCATAACAAATATCATTGAATTAACATTAGCAGTTCATCTTAAACTGATCTAATCACAAACTAATACATGTAAACTAAGCAAAAGTTTCAAAGTAAATAGACCATGACTGAGGGGGCGGGGCCAAATATTCTCGATGGAAAGGAGATGTGCTAATGCTTATACAACTGAACACCAATTAACATTGGCCTACCACTAATGGTTCCCCTTGAACTGACCTAATCACAAACTAATACATGTTAACTTAGCAAAATTTTCAAAGTCTACAGACCATGACTAAGGAGGCGGAGCCAAAAAATCTCCATGGAAATGAGATATGCCAATGCTTATACAACTGCATACCAAATATCATTGACCTACCACTAGTGGTTCCCATAAATTGACCTAATGACAAACTAATACATGAAAACTATGAAAGTTTCAAAGTCAATAGACCTTGACTGAGGGGCGGGCCAAATAATCTCTATGGTAATGAGATGTGCCAAGGCTAATACAACTGCATACCAAATATCATTGACCTACCACTAGTGGTTCACCATGAACTAGACCTAATCACAAACTAATACATTGTTGCCGCCGCCGACGCCAGAAACAGCATACCTATGACTCGCTTTTTGACTCTGTCAAGGCGAGACAAAAATAGTCATCAAAGGGCAATAACTCTAATAAGGAGTCGACTGACGATTTCGGCCATGAGACTTATTTGTAGAACTTGTGTTGCTGATCATTTTTGCGATCATAATTTTTAAGATAATAGGCAAAAATGAAAAACAAGAGTGCACACAATGAAATGTCTTGCCTTCTTTACTAATCATTGATATTATGTTGATAGTCCTAAATATAAAGCTTTACTACAACTATCACATAAACTTAACATGATCCAAGAAAATGAGGTCGAGGTCATATAAACCAAACAAGAAATACATGTACACCTTACAATCATTCAATACACTAAATATAGTTGACCTATTGCTTATAGTTTCTTAGATACAGTCTTAACCAAGAAAACTAAACACTGACCAATGAACCATGAAAATGAGGTCAAGGTCAGATGAACCATGCCAGGCAGTCATGTGCAGCTTGCAATCCTTCCATATAACAAATATATTTGACCTATTGCTTATAGTATTAGAAAAACAGACCAAAACACAAAAACTTAACACTGAGCAATGAACCGTGAAAATGAGGTCAAGGTCAAATAAAATGCTCTGCAGGGCGCAGCTTGATACGACTGCAGAGGTGGAACCCTGAACAGTTGGGGCAAGTATGGACACAACATTCAAGCTTGATACAGCTCTGAATTTGGATTGTGATTAAATATTTGACACAGCATAGGTTTCTGACACAGAATGAATGTGGTCTAAGAACTTAAAAATTTTAAATTGGACATTCACCTATTATGGTCCAATATCCAAAATCTAAATACATGGTTAGATTCAGCATATCAAAGAACCCCAAGAATTCAATTTTTGATGAAATCAAACAAGTTTAATTTTGGACCCTTTTGACCTCAATGTGGACAAAGTTGATAACGGGGCCCAAAAATCAATAATCTAAATACATGGTTAGATTCAGCATATCAAAGAACCCCATATATTAAATTTTTGTTGAAATCAAACAAAGTTTAATTTTGGACCCCGATTTGGACCAACTTGAAAACTGGGCCCATAATCAAAAATCTAAATACATGTTTAGATTCAGCCTATCAAAGAACCCTAAGAATTCAATTTTTGTTAAAATCAAACTAAGTTTAATTTTGGACCCCGATTTGGACCAACTTGAAAACTGGGCCCATAATCAAAAATCTAAATACATGTTTAGATTCAGCATATCAAAGAACCCTAAGAATTCAATTTTAGCTTAAATCAAACTAAGTTTAATTTTGGACCCTTTGTACCTTAATGTAGACCAATTTGAAAACGGAACCAAAAATTAAGAATCTAAATACTTGGTTAGATTCGGCATATCAAAGAACCCCAATAATTCAATTTTTGATGAAATCAAACAAAGTTTAATTTTGGACCCTTTGGACCTCAATGTGGACCAATTTAAAAACGGGTCCCAAAATCCAAAAACTTAATACACGGTTAGATTCAGCATATTAAAGAACCCCAAGAATTCAAGAATAAAACTCCATTGAAATTGGTCAAGAAATAAGCAATTTATACGAAGTATCTTCTTTTGCACAATACTGTGCAATTGAATATTTCTTGCTATTGCGCAATACTGTACAGTTGACAATTTCTTGCTATTGCGCAATATTGTGCTATTGGATATTTCTGGCTCTGTGCTTGTGTATCCCGTCATAATTTGAACCACACTATTATTTTATTTATTGATATTGCTTTTACTGCTGAGTCTGTTTTTTGTGATGTCCATTTTACGTGACTCTGTATTTATGTATCTCTTTATACTTTGAACGACAAAATTATTTTATGTCTACCTGTGCGAATTTCAAACGCGCGATTTTACGCCAGTACTTAAAACCTTCCATCCTTTATAGGTGGATTTTACATAAATATATAAAATCGTATGATATAAGCATAATGAGGATGTTAAATTTGATGTATGCTTCTTCCTAAAATTTGTTTGTTTTATAGTGATTAAGATGATAACACAATGTTGACTGCTGTAACCCTATTTTTGACATTTTTACTAATTGTGTCTGTTTGTTTTGTTCACGCATCGTTGTCAATATAACGGAATTTGATGCGACTGTCATACAAGTGAGAGGTTTGGCTAGCCATAAAACAAGGTTCAATCCACCATTTTCTACATAAGAAAATGCCTGTACCAAGTCAGGAATATGACAGTTGTTATCCATTCGTTTGATGTGTTTGAACTTTTGATTTTGCCATTTGATTGAGGACTTTCCTTTTTGAATTTTCCTCGGAGTTCAGTATTTTTGTGATTTTACTTTTTGCTATTGTGCAATACTGTGCAATTGAAAATTTCTTGCTATTGCACAATACTTATTATATAATAATTTACACATCCTGCTTGGTGTGTATCTCCTACCATATCATTATTATTTGCTTTTAAATATAAATCAGAAATAAACCAACTTAAAATGGAAAATTTTAAAAGAAAAAAAAAGGAAAAAAAAAAAATCCCCCCCCTCCAAATTTTTTTGAACCCCCTCCACTGAATTTGGATTGTGATTAAATATTTGACACAGCATAGGTTTCTGACACAGAATGAATGTGGTCTAAGAACTTCAAAATTTTTAATTTACTTATTCAAACCATATCATTATTATTTGCTTTTATATATAAATCAGAAATAACCAATTTAAAATGGAAAATTTTAAGGAAAAAAATGAAAAAAAAATCCCCCCTCAAATTTTCTGAACCCCCTTATGATTCATCACCCCCAAACTCAATCACAGCCTTCCCTTTGTGGTATGGTACCTTGCAGTACAATTTCAGAGAGATCCGTACACATGAACACAAGTTATTGTCTGGAAACTAGAAAAATGGTTGTTTTTTGGCTCCTTTTTGGCCCCAAATTCCTAAACGTTTAGGGCAATTACCCCCAAACTCAAATCCAGCTTTCCCTTTGTGATATGGAACCTTGTAGTACAATTTCATAAAGATCCATACACTTACACACAAGTTATTGTCCTGAAACTAGAAAAATGCTTGTTTTTTTGCCACTTTTTGGCCCCTAATTCCTAAAATTTTGAGGCAATTACCCCCAAACTCAATTCCAGCCTTCCCTTTGTGGTATGGTACCTTGCAGTACAATTTCAGAGAGATCCATACACTTGAACACAAGTTATTGTCTGGAAACTAGAAAAATGCTTATTTTTGGCCCCTTTTGGCCCCCAATTCCTAAACGTTTAAAGCAATTACCCCCAAACTCAATTCCAGCTTTCCCTTTGTGATATGGAACCTTGTAGTACAATTTCAGAAATATCCAAACACTTACAAGTTATTGTCATGAAACTAGAAAAATTTGTAAGGGTTCCGCGGAACCCGGTGTCTCGCCTACTTTTGCTGTTAATCACAGGCTCAACAAAAATGAGGAAAAAAATTAATAAAAATATTCCTCTCTATACTATCTTTTGACTGTAAGTAGCTTCTGGCCAAGTTTGGTAAAAATCCAGGATAGTTTATGAATCTAATAAATGTTTTAAAAATTTAAACTGCAGACTGTATGTAATGTTAACTGGAAGAAAAACTAAGTCCATTTATAAGTAAAATACGGAAAAAATGGAACAAAATTTTAACAAAATTTCCTTCTAGATACTAGCTTTTAATCATAAACAAGCTTCTGTCCAAGTTTGGTACAAATCCAAGATAGTTTAAGAAAGTTGTTAAAATTTTAAAAACTTCAACCACATAGTGAATGTAATGTTAACTGGCAGAAAACTAAGTCCATTTATAAGTAAAATACTGAAAAATGATTTTTTTTTACAAAATTTACTTCTGGATACTATCTTATGATCATAAACAAACTTCTTTCCAAGTTTGGTAGAAATCCAGGATAGTTTAAGAAAGTTATTAAAATTTCAAAAACTTTAACCACAGAGTGAATGTAATGTTTCCTGGCAGAAAAACTAAGTCCATTTATAAGTAAAATACGGAAAAAATGAAATTTTTTTTTTACAAAATTTACTTTTGGATATTATCTTATGATCATAAACAAGCTTCTGTCCAAGTTTGGTAGAAATCCAGGATAGTTTAAGAAAGTTATTAAAATTTCAAAAACTGTAACCACAGAGTGAATATTTGTGGACGCCGCCGACGGAATGTAGGATCGCTTTGTCTCACTTTTTCGACAAAACTCGAAGGCTCAACAAAAATGCTTGTTTTTGCCCCCTTTTTGGCCCCTAATTCCTACAATTTTGAGGCAATTACCCCCAAAATCAATTCCAGCCTTCCCTTTGTGATATGGAACCTTGTGGTACAATGTCAGAGAGATCCATACACTTACACACAAGTTATTGTCTGGAAGTTACAAAATGCTTTTTTGGCCCCTAATTCCTTAACTGTTGGTACCATAACCCCCAAAATCAATCCCAACCTTCCTTTTGTGGTATTGAACCTTATGGTAAAATTTCATAGAGATCCATTCACTTAAACTAAAGTTAGAGTGCGAAAACCAATGTGTCATTTGGACGACGACGACGACGCCAACGTCATACCATATACAACCGCAAAATTTTTTTGCGGTTGTATAATAAAACCTGCAAGACTGACATGTACATCATAAAATATTTCCATACACCAAATATAGTTGACCTATTGGATATAGTATTAGAATAAAAGACCAAAACTCAAAAACTTAACTTTGACCACTGAACCATGAAAATGAGGTCAAGGTCAGATGACACCTGCCAGTTGGACATGTACACCTTACAGTCCTTCCATACACCAAATATGCTAGACCTATTGCTTCTAGTATCTGAGATATGGACTTGACCACCAAAACTTAACCTTGTTAACTGATCCATGAAACGAGGTCGAGGTCAAGTGAAAACTGTCTGACGGGCATGAGGACTTTGCAAGGTACGCACATACTAAATATAGTTATCCTATTACTCATAACAAGAGAGAAATTAACATTACAAAAAAATCTTAACTTTTTTTTCAAGTACCGGTAGTCACTGAACCATGAAAATGAGGTCAAGGACAATGGACATGTGACAGATGGAAACTTCGTAACATAAGGCATCTATATACAAAGTATGAAGCATCCAGGTCTTCCACCTTCTAAAATATAAAGCTTTTAAGAAGTTAGCTAACGCCGCCGCCTCCGGATCACTATCCCTATGTCGAGCTTTCTGCGACAAAAGTCGCAGGCTCGACAAAAATGGTAAAATTTGTCATTTATATTAATATCTCCTATAAGAAGTTGTCTGACAGTTTTGACGTATAAGGACAATTGGTAGAGCTCAATATTCTGAACATTTTTGTGTCTGTCAGATTTTCTCTATTTATAACGGTTTTCAAAATAATAGACAAAAATTGCATTTTATCCCTATGTTCTATTTCTAGCCATGTCGGCCATCTTGTTTGGCAGGCGGGGTCATCTGACACATTTTTTAAACTAGATACCCCAATGATGATTGTGAGCAAGTTTGGTTAAATTTGGCCCTGTAGTTTCAGAGGAGAAGATTTTTGTAAAAGTTAATGACGACGACGGACGACGGACGCCAAGTGATGAGAATAGCTCACCTGGCCCATTTCTGGCAATTTTTTGGACCCTCATTCCTAAACAGTTAAGACAATAACCCCCAAAATCAATCCAACCTTCCCTTTGAGGTATGGAACCTTGTGGTACAATTTCATAGAGATCCATACAATTATACTCAAGTTATTGTCTGGAAACCAAATGTCTTCAGACGAAAATGACAACAACATCATATCATTATAAAAAAGAATTAAATAAATAGGATCCGTATGGCCCTTTATATTATTGTAAAAACCAATCATTGTAACAATGCGAACGAACAAGCAATTCTCTTTGAGGTCTCACCACTTCTCCCTATCAGTTTCAAAAAGAGAAGTCACTTCTCCTCAAGCTTTTTTACATTCTTAAATATAAAGCTGTATACATACAAATAGTTAATGTCCTTGAAAGCCGATAAGCATCCCTATGTCTGGGACAATCGCCTGTGGCAAGAAAAGTTAGGAAGAACAAACAGAAGATTGTTATTTGCATATATTAGAAAATAAAAGATAGCTTCTTACATGACTTACAGATGATACCAGTTTCTCATTGTCATTTTGAAGATTTTTTATCTCCCTTTGCAATTTTTCTGCCTCCTTTGTCAGATTTTCATTCTGTTTCTTTAACTGATCTTCATTTAGATGCTGTTCTAGTTCTGTTATTGTTTGTATACATTTGGCATAGTTATCTAATATCATCTGCAAAGATTGTACATAGTTTTGAATGTTTACAATCCATTAGACATAACATAATACACAAAATTCTGAATAAATGTTTAGGTTGAATTGTAACAGTACAATGTAACATCCAAAGCATTATTTCTAATCAACTTTTTGTACAAATTATAAATACATGAAATATATACCTGCATAAGACTGTAAACTTTTTATGAATAAACAGCTGCGCCATGAGCGCATGATACGCCCGTCGTCTTGTGTGTGAATTTTTATGCAATAAGCATAAATAGTTTCTGACATACGGCGTGACATGCGAAAACCCCCCTTTTTTTTTTACAAAAACCTCAATATCTCTAAAATAAAATTTTGAATGAAAACCAAAAAGTATACAGATCTTTAGATTAATATAACTAAGAAGTGTGTAAAATTTTAAGCAATAATCAAGAATCGTTTTTGAGATACGGTAGCGACATGTGAAAACCCCTTTAAAAAAAAAAAAAATCAATATCTCAAAAATAAAATTTTGAATGAAAACCAAAAAGTATACAGATCTTTAGATTAATATAACTAAGAAGTGTGTAAAATTTTAAGCAATAATCATAAATCATTTTTGAGATACGGCGCAACATGTGAAAAACCTCTCCCCCTTTTTTTTTTACAAAATACTCAATAACTCAGAAATAAAATTTTGAATCATCACCAAAAAGTATACAGATCTTAAGGTTAATATAACTAAGAAGTGTGTAAAGTTTTATGCAATAATCATAAACTGTTTTTGAGATACGGCACGACATGTGAAAAACCCCTCCCCCTTTTTTAACAAAATACTCAATATCTCTAAAATAAAATTTTGAATCATCACCAAAAAGTATACAGATCTTAAGATTAATATAACCATGGAAGTAATATTTAAAAGGAATAACAACGTCGTCACTTCAAAGGTTTGATCTGCGTTACCGCCCATCTTTCAATAACTCGTTAATTGGTTTAATATCTGGCATGGATGTTGATTCTCCGCATGTGATCGATCAAATCACTGACACTTTTCGGTCATTTTCGTGTTCACGGAAAACTACGAACAGACAAGTTTTTGTCGATATACGCATAAGTAACCCGAATAGTCCATTCGTTACATTCCGTTGATGTACGCTGCCGAATAGAGTCATTCGTTCAATTTTTATTTTAGTCCAATTTTCCTATTTCTTGTTAGTTCGATCTTAATAGTACCGACAGCTATCACATATGAAATTGGAGAACAAGGCTGGGTCATTTTCAATTTTAATATTTACAGACAGTTAAAAAGCCATTTCCGTAAGTTAAGAAGATGATTGTACAAAAAATACGTTTGGACCCCCTTTTATTAAATACGAATAATCTAAGTCTTTCGTGTATTAGTCAATTAAAATATTCACAATTCTAAACGGTTCTATCCTTTAATTTATAGTTCTTGATACCTTAACTAATTTGTGTAAAAATGAATTTGCCGTAAGACAGATAGCGTCAAGCTCATTTTGTCGGTTTGTTTTAATTTTTGCTGTAGCTTGTTATATTAATACAAGTATTCCACAATAAACACTTTTTAAAAAAATATATATTTACGACCATATTATCCCTATTTTAGCTGTCCAGTTTCAATAATGTAATCAATGACATTTATGACATATACATAAATTTAGAATACTTCTCGATAAACTTTGCACATTTCAACAGTAAAAAAAAATCTATATGTCTAGATTTGTCTACATTATTTTGTTAAACATCATGTGAAACCTGACTAATTCATCGGTATTTAACTGTTTTACTCGGGATCCGCTTTTAACCGGAAAATACTTTTAGAACAGTTTAAAACAAACGGTAAAAAGCAAAAATATGCTAAATTAAATACAATTTTCCATGCTTAACTGTTGTAGGTTGAACAATTCTCGTCCGTTTTTCAAGTTTTTTACATCATACGACTTCTTTCTGAAGGTAGAGGTTTTATATGATACAGCGCCACTTTCTTATTAATAAACCTCGGATTTCACACAGGTGCTTTATAATTACCGGACTCGATAAAATCATGTGACTGATAAGAAATTCCAGATGCCATTTTACAACCGCGGTATCACAGATAGTAACCAAAGGGGTCTTGCCGCTGAGACTATAATTGGATAAAATCATATGACTTTAATACAGAGCTCTGCAGGCTGTTAATACATGCTAATTAGTCGTTGTTATTCCTTTTAAATATTACTTCCATGATATAACTAAGAAGTGTGTAAAGTTTTAAGAAATAATCATAAATTGTTTTTGAGATACGGCGCGACATGTGAAAAAAAACACACACCTGTTTTAGTTACTAAGTCCCGTAACTCAAAAAGTTTTAATCTTATTTTCACCAAAAAGTATACAGATTGTTTGACCATCATAAGAAACAACTATGTTAAGTTTCATGAAATTTGGATAAGTCATTCTCAAGTTACGGTGCGACATGTTTACGCCGGACAGACAGACGGACACCGGACATTTGTATACCATAATACGTCCCGTCAAAAATTGACGGGCGTATAAAAAAAACACTTTGCAGAATATTTCAAATCAAAGATCTTTTTAATTATTATTTTAAAATTAAATTAAGTTAATTAAGTTACACTCTTTCATAATGCTGAAAGAGGTGACTATTGTATTATTTTTATCCTCTCCATCCTTTTCTTCCAATGTACAAAATGTATCTCAGCTATCCTTCCAACTCTATACAATCAAAATATATAAAATCCTGATAACAGCTTCTGTCTACTTTTATTATCAAAATAATAGGCAAAGATACTAAAATTTAAAAAGAAGTGTAATTTAAGGGCAATTCCTCCTATAAAATACAATTGATGTTTCAATGTTTTAGCATTTTTGTAGCTCTTGTGTTGCTGATCATTTTGGCTGTTTACAGTTTCTATCTATTATAGTTTTAAGTTTATAGGCAAACACAATAAAACTCCTATTAGATAGTCTGATAATTTTGGTGGAATGGTATGTATATAGAACATGTCATCCTGAACATGTTTGCTCCCCCTGTTAGATTTTCAGCGCAAAGTGATAGCAAAAGCTTATAGTGGCCTTCTGTCAGATGAGCTAAAAATTATAAAAGCATAGAAATTTTACATTTTTCTCTTCCTCTAATGTCATGAGCTGATTTTTTAGTTGACAATTTTCTATTCTCATGTTATTGACTTCTTCGCTGAGTTTCTGGATATCTGTTGCTTTATCCTACAACAAAATGTGATTTCAATAGAGCAAATAAAGTCAAGTGTTCAATTTTACATTGGAAACTTTCTGGTTTTGGGAGAAAGATAAAAAAAAAATGTTGTTTCAGCCTCAGGTTGGATGGCCAGTTATCCTTTTTCAGAAATTGGTCAGTTTATTTTTAATATTCATTTTATAAATGTTCCTTGAGATTTTAAAATTGAAAAAAATTAATATCTGTTTCTAAACTTTCTCTGTTACAATTTCCAGCATAATGGTAAGAGAGACAAGATATCGTGTTTGAACTATACTGCTCTTAAACTGAAACTTTATAAGTTAAAAGCATCAAGAAATCAGACAAGTTTTTCTTTTCAAGAAATGTTTAAATGCATACCTTTAAAGTCCTTTCATTTGACCTCTTGCTGTCAAACTGCATGGTCAGTCCTTCTCTTTCATCTTTTACTAATTTCTTGTAGAAGGCTAAAGAGTTATTTAGCTCAGATATTTTATTCTGGTAATTTTCATTTTCCTTCTTCAAATCTTCAATACTAGAGGCCATGTCTTCTATTGTTGCTTTATCAATTTTCCCTTTCTGAACAAAATCAGATGAAATAAAATTTATCATACAACAAATTTGTTTTCCACATCAAAGTTCAGGGTCCATTTCCTTTTTGATAGGACATTACTTTACATAGTATTTTTACTTCCTTATCAGATAGTAATAGAAAGACAATATTGATGATGTTCAATTGGTTACTAGCCCCCTGTGCTGTATGTCCTTTTTCCAAAATAAGTTCATTGGCTATGATATATCTAGTATATTAATGTGGGATTGAACACATAATTACAGTCAAAATGATTCAAAAGTCAAATATTTTCTGGAGTTTCATGTTCATGTTCATGTATATGCTTATTTTCTTTTTTTTAAACTTATTTTTGCTTACATTATACAGCCTTTTGGTGAGGACAATACATATAGATTCTACCATTGGATCAAGTGTGATATACCATATTTATCCACTTGAGACACTGAATTTTAATATTTAAAACACAAGGTTTGCAGAGTAAAAAAAAATGGAGAATGTGTCCATGGGACACAGATGATGCCCCGCTTGCATATATAACGTTATAAAGGGACAAAACTAGAGAACTGTAAAAGTGATACCACCCAAATTTGAACTTGATCTGTGTTTTATAGTAATATAAGCATTGTGTATAAGTTTCATAACATTTGGTTGGTTGAGGCAAACTAAAGTTAGAGAACGGAAACGAAAAATTCAGTAATTTTTCCATACATAAAGGGGCATAACTCCACAAGGGTAATAGTGATGCCACCCAAATTCGAATTTCATCTGTGTTTTGTGGTAATAAGCATTGTGTATAAGTTTCATAGGTTTTGATTTGGGCTAATTATATTTTAATTTGTTACAAAACAATATCTGATAATTTGAAAACACATTTCTTTATAAAAATAAGGATATGTAGTATGATTGCTAATGAGACAACTATCCAACAGAGTTCAAATGAAGTGAATGTAAGCAATTATAGGCAACTGTATGTCCTTCAACAATGACAAAACCCATACCGTAGAGCGGACTATAAAAGGCCTGACATGAAAAATGTGAAACAATTCAAACGAGAAGACCAACGGCCTAATTTATAACAAAACAAATATAACAGACATGACCTATAATGGTTTACATTTATAAATTTTGACTTGGATGGAGAGTTGTCTCATTGGCACTCATACCACATCTTCTTATATCCAATTAAGACTACTTGCAATGAAATTATCCATATAATTAAAATTTCCAAGGGCCATAATTCTTGTAAAAATACTTGATCAGCACTGATTTTCAATCTTGCCCCAAGAAATTGCTGATGTTACCTAGGATAAAAGTTTTATAGAAATCTGGCAAGAATTGTACAAATGAGAGCGCTTAAAATGCAATTTTCTATAAAATTAATTTTTCCAAGGGGCAAAACTCTTTAAAAAAATAGTTGATCAGCACTGATTTTCAAATCTGTCCGAGACATTGCTGATTTAAACCTATAGCATAAGTTTCATAAAAATCTGGCAAGAATTGTACACATGAGACCACTTCCAATGCAATTTTTTATAAAATTAATATTTCCAAGAGGCATAACTCTTTTAAAAATAGTTGATTGGCACTGATTTTCGTACCTGCCCGAGATATTGCAGATATAAATCTATGATATCAAATTTATAAAAATCTGGCAAGAATTGAACACATGAGAGTGCTAACAAGACTGGACAGACAGATGCATGGACAGACTCTTGGTATTTCTATCTCCCCCACATTGACGGGGACAAAAAGTTTTAGACCAGAAGAAGAATAGATACACATGTATTACATTTGTATTTAAACATTAACAACATGCAAATATTGTTTTCCTGCACGTAACGGGAGACATAAGTCATAACTTTACTTTTACAAAGAGCTGCGCCATGACTGGCCCATGAGCGCATGATACGCCCATCGCTTTTTCAACGAATAAAGTTCCATAACTCCTCAATGTCATATCTGAAATTTATAAAAAAAACTAAAAGGAGCTTATATTAATAGATATAAAATAGTCACCAAAGATTCATGAAAACTGCTTAAAGCATTTTTGAGTTGTTGTCAGAAAACTGGAAATCCCCCCTTTTTCTATAAATAAAATCCAATAACTCGTAATTGTAAAATCGAAAATTTATAAAAATCGAAATAAACAATTCACCAAAGTTTCATGAAAACTGTTTTAAGTGTTTTCGAGTTATTGTTCGACATGTTGACCACGGACGGAAAGATGGACGGACGGACGGACAGACAACGGTATACCATAATATGTCCCGTAAACGGACGTATAAAAATGATAACAATAGATAGAATCACATGGTGTTCATAAAACAAGAGGCTTCTTAGAGCCTGAATCACTTCCCTGTCAAAATTTTTAAATAATAATCAACAAGAGGCTGTCAGAGAGACAGCAAACCGGATTTTCCTGAAGAGGTCGAACCCTGAACAGTTGAGCAAGTATGGACACAACATTTAAGCTTAAAACAGCTCTGAATTTGGATTGTGATTGAATATTTGATACAGCATGGGTTTGTGACACAAAATAAATGTGGTCAAAGAACTGAAAAATTTGAAATTGAACATTTACCTATTATGGTCCAATATCCAAAATCTAAGTACATCAGCATATCAAAGAACCCCAAGAATTCAATTTTTGATGAAATACTTCTTAGTTAAACCATTTCTGTTCAAATGGAAATAACTCAAACTTAATTTCCATGAACCAATAATGTAAATCTAAAATTAAATATGATTTAACCATAGACTCTAAAATTAGATATGATGTAAAGAGATATGATGTTATATTTATTTTTAAATTATAATCAAATATAATTAATAGTTTTCTAATAAATCTGTCATTCCAATTATAATTGGGTGATTGCATTGACAATTACCAGATGTGTGTTATCTTATCACTTAGTGTAATCAAACTTTATATATATAGTTGATAGTTCCCAATATGTTTTCTTTCATTTGTAACATACTAATTTAGATATGCAACTTATCTTATCTTAATTTTAAGTTTTAACTTATAAATAATAGATTATTATCTAATGAATTTTCAAATCTGAAACCCCAAACAGGATCAAGTAAAATCAAAATTAACACACAACAAAACAATTATATACATATATCACTCAGAAAATTAGTGTTTACAGAATAACAAACACACCATAAAATTCTCCAAACAATTTGTCAAAGAAAAGAAAAATTAATAATGAAAATCATACTTGCAAATCTGAAGGGTTATTTCCCTTTGAACAGAACTATGGTTTAATATAGTACTCTAACATTACATATATAATTATTAGTAATGTGATTAACTTCAAAATGTCTATCTCTTAAAACCTATAAAACTTATCTGTAATTATCTTCAAAGTGTCTAATAATGAACAGTAAATTTCAAACTTCATTTATACAGTCCTACTAGTAAATTTTAAACTTTATATATACAGTCCTACAGATCTTATCAGGAAACAGAAAATTTTCAAATAAATCTGTCACTCCAATTATTATCATATGCCAAGATATTTCCCAGATCTAATTAATAATGAAAATCATACTTGCAAATCTGAAAGGTCATTTCCCTTTGAACAGAACTATGGTTTAACATAGTACTCTGACATTACATATATAATAATTAGTAATGTAATTAACTTCAAAATGTCTAATAATATAGCTTATAATCATCACCACTTAGGAAATAGAAAATTTTCAAATAAATCTGTCACTCCAATTATAATTGTGAGATAAGACATTAACCATATGCTTATGATTACAAGAGAAAAATATTTAAAAATACAACTTTTGGATATTAAAAATGGCAATAACTCAAAAAGGAGAAATACTACAATCATGAAAATTGGACTTGACCTGCATTTAGTCACGAGAAACAACATATCTAAATTTGAAAAAAAATCATCACAGCGTTTTCATGTAATTGAATAGACACTGTTTGGCAGCCGCCCGCCCGCCCGCCGTACATCCCCAAATCAATAACCAATATTTCCTTCGAAAATCCTGTTAAAAATTATTTATTTAACCTCAGACACATTAAGTATACTTATGTTATAATTACTGGTTCATGGAATGAGTTTGAGTTATTTCCCTTTGAACAGAAATATGGTTTAACTAATAAAAGCAAACAAAGTTCTCTAAAATTGGATATGATTTAACCACTAAAAATGGTTCTCTAAAATTAGATATTATGTTACATAATGTATATCTATTTTCAAATTATAATCAAATATAATTAATAGTTCCAAATATTTTTCTTTCATTTGTCACAAACTAATATAGATCTGCAACTTATCTATCAATGTCAGCAACTTTATCTACACAATGTAATGTAATGAAATATATCCTTTAATAAAAATAGATTATTATCTAATTAAAGGAGTTCACTTCATCAAAAAAAAATTATATATATAGCATTCAGAAAATTAGTTTATACAGAATAACAAACAAACCTACCACAAAATTCTTCAAACAATTTACCAAAGAAAAGAAAAAAAATTCCAAAATGTCATTTACCATTAATACAATGTCTTTTAAAAATCTTTTAAAAAATGAGTTATTTCCCTTTGTACAGAAATGGATTAATTCATCAAAAATTGAATTCTTGGGAAAGGGCTATAACTCAACAATGAGAAAAGCTAAAATTGTGAAAATTAAACTTGACCTTCATTTAGTCACAGGAAACAACATATCTAAATTTGAAAAAATTTCGTCAAAGCGTTTTCATGTTAATAAACGGACACTGTTTGGCAGCCGCCTACCTGCCCGTCCGCCTGCCGTACATCCCCAAATCAACGACCGATTTTTCCTTCGAAAATCCGGTTAAAAATCAAAAGTTAGTAAATAAACTGTTGACAGAGATATGTCAAACCTGTCACCAGAAAATTCAGAAAAAGACAATATGATGGACAGCAACATTGTTAATTAATTCAAAGTTGCTGAACCCTGACCTAGGGGGCAGGGCCAGGTATCAAACTGATATGTACTGATAGTAATGCAACTTTACAGAAAATATCATTGATCTATCATAATTAGTTCCTATCAAAATGACTTAAGCAGAAAACTTAACATTGAAAATTGCTAATGAATTCAAAGTCACTGGACCATGACCTAGGGGCAGGGCCTCGAAATAGTTTTCAAACTAATATGTACTGATAGTAAGGGGACGACCATTTGATATTCTGGGGGGGGGCCAGGAGGATTTGTTTTGGATCGGTTATTTATTTTTGTAAACTAAGAGGACAGATTATCTATTTTCTGCACTATTGAAGCAAGATTTTTCATTTTCATTAAAGCAAGGGACTGATTATTTATTTTCACAACTATATTTATAATATTCGAAAACATACAATTTTTAAATCATTTGTTTATTATAAATAATACATGTATAGTCAAGTCATTATGTACCATTTAATCAGAATTAATTATTATCCTCTGCAGAAATGAATCTTCTATATCCCCCAATGCATATACATGTATTGCTGCTATTGCATACATACACAGTATTAAAGTTTGGTTGTAACTAAGGCTCTTTTAAAAGTATTGGTAAACATGTTTCGCCGAGCGGAGCGAGGCAAAATTTTTTTTGAAGGGTTTTTGAACCGCTGAAGGCCCAAGAAGCTATAGAACAAATGATGCAAAATCATGCTTTCTGGGTGTTCCCCAGACCCTTTCTTACACTGAAAATGCAAATTCTGTTTTAATAATTTTTTGACAATATTTTGGTCTCAAAGCAAAATGACGTTATAGATTCAGTGTAAGACTTAAGTTTCTAGGGACAACATCAAAAGACAAATATGCATGATAAAGCAAAAATGTAATTCACATAGTTAAGTCTGTGGCTGCTGTGTTTTTTTAAACTCATGATCAAGTTAATAATAAAATTACTAAATTACAAAATGAATCCAACACTAACAGAATACAGAAGGGCAATCAATGAACAAAAGACAAATAAATAAGAAACATTGACCTGAAAAATCAGGGGCTACGTCTGAGGGAGAACAGAACTTGCTTCTTGCAAGGCACTCACGGTGAACACAATTTGATATGGAGACAAGCGTTTGGTTTTGAAATTTCCTACATGAGGCATTTGTCTCAATGTAGTTACGGCCCTGATTTAATAAAAGTGAGGTAAGTGTTCCTGAGACAATTAACCTCAAGTTAAATGAAACCAATTTTCTGACATTTCAAGTATATTTAAATAATATTTATACTTTTATTATTAAAAGATATGGGAAGTGTTTCCTGATTTTTTTTGGGAAAAACATGAATTTATGAAGAATCTGGTGCCATTTGTGATTTTTTTTGTGATTATCAAGACTGAGTTATTTGTTTTCAAAATCCTCCTGGCCCCCACAGAATATCAAATGGTCGTCCCCTAATGCAACTTTATTGAAACTATCATTGATCTATCACAAGTAGGTTCTATCAAAGTGACTAAGCGGAAAACAATTGTTGACGCTGCCGACAGAAAAACAACACCTATGTCTCCCTTTCCGTGACTTTCATTACAGGCGAGACAAAAATCATCTTTTATAGGCATATTTTTCAAAATCAGAGGCAAATACTCAGAAATTTCAAAAAAAAAAAAGGTCTTTTAATTAAAGGTAATAACTCCTATTAGGTGTTATCTGATAGTTACAGTCATATTAGCATTTTTGTATAACTGATCATGTTTGCTGTTCACAGTTTCTACCTATCTATTATAGTTTTCAAAATGGGCAAAAACTATAGTCAAAAATTTTCATAAAAGGGCAATTACTCCAATCAAGTTTATCAATGGTTTCAAATATATATAGTGACGTTTTTATAGATCTTGTATTTCTAATCAATCATGCTGTTCACAGTTTCTACCTATCTATTATAGCTTTCAAGATAATAGGAACAAGAACAGCAAACTGGATTTTCTGTATTTTGAAGGCACCTTCAGGCTTGTTTGACCTCCCACATTCTGTGCCTGTTATCAAATCTATCAAGGATCGAAACTCCTGAAGGCAAAAGTGAAAATAATCAATTTGAAATCGACCTCCATTTTGTCATCAGTAACAACATAATCACAATTTGAAAAGCATTAGTTGGACAGTTCACAAGTTCACCGTGTAGAACGCCACATGCGGGGTGGCGGTTTTGAAGCAGAGAAAAAGCTATCAAGGTAAGTAAAAGTATCAAATTATCTTTTTTGAGAATTGTTTGGACCAAATAACTTAATGTATTTCCTTTTAGCCCATATTTCAGTTTTTTTAAGTAATGTGCATTTTTTAATGTTAGAAGTAGAGAAAAAGCGTCAAAGTTTTTGTTTTATACCTGAACATGATTTGTTTTCCTATTCATTTACTTTCATGGTCAGGAAGAAGTCACAGCTATGGCCTAATGCACCAAAACATGGAGCAATCTGCTTAAAACTCAGATCTATCTTAACTCGCCTGCTCCTATATATAAGATATGAGGATAACAAAATCAGAGATTTATATTTTAATAAGATTGAACATGGAGCAAAAGCACAGAGCAGACCTCCGTTTAAGATTTGCCCAAGCCATCGACACCTTAACTTCATCAAATTTCTACACTAGCAGAACGCCGCAGAAAGGACTAACTACGAAATGATTAAAAAAGTCTGTAACCAGTTTTCCAAAACCTCAGTGTAGTTTTCCAATACCACATTTCAGATGTTATCCTCTTAGACATAAGTCTGACTGTCTCCAGGAAATGAAAAATACTTGGAAATATTGTCTAATTAAATTTGTTTTCTTTTACCGTTTGGATGCATGAAAGAAAATCAGTAGCCTGATTATGTTCTTCTAGATTTTTAAATGCTGTTTTAAAATTGATTTGTCCATTCATGTGGTCTTCTTGAAGCTTAATTGTCATTTGTAAATATAGATGCCGATGAGTATTTCTATGCAGTGAGTAAGCAAATTCGTTTCGGAATAAGTCCCTTTTGCGGCGTGCACGTATGCTTTGGAGAGGAAACTGGTGAAGAAATTTGATGAAGTTTAGGTGTTGGTGGCTTCGGGAAAATCTTATAATAAGGTCTGCTCTGTGATTTTGCTTCATGTTTTGGTGCATTAAGCCATAGCCATGACATCTTCCTGACCATGATAGTAAATGAATAGGAAAACAAATCATGTAAAACAAAAACTTTGACGCTTTTTCTCTACTTCTAACATTAAAAATGCACATTACTTAAAAAAACTGAAATATGGGCTAAAAGGAAATACATTAAGTTTGTAATGAGTCATCATAACAAAGTAGGTGTGTTTGAATTACAATCTATCAGATAAAGTCCAAATTATAGGCAAATCTATCCTAGTTTTGAATAAATGCCTCAATCCCTCAAGAAGCAAAATCTGACACCACGGTCGACAGATTACATTTCGATGAAATTTTTTACTTTAAAACAAAAAAAATTCGACTAAGTTGGCATTTGGTTAAAATCTATGAAAGGAATTAATTTCTATATAAATCATATGGGAATAAAATGCTCCGCTGGGCGCAGCTTGATACGACCGCAGAGGTCAAACCCTGAACAGTTGGGGCAAGTATGGACACAACATTCAAGCTTGATACAGCACTGAATTTGGATTGTGATTAAATATTTGACACAGCATAGGTTTCTGACACAGAATGAATGTGGTCTAAGAACCTAAAAATTCTTTATTTACCTATTCAAACCATATCATTATTATTTGCTTTTATATATAAATCAGAAATAACCAATTTAAAATGGAAAATTTTAAAGAAAAAAAAAAGGAAAAAAGGAAAAAAAAAAAAATCCCCCACCCCAAATTTTTTGAACCCCCTTATGATTCATCACCCTAAAACTCAATCCCAGCCTTCCCTTTGTGGTATGGTACCTTGCAGTACAATTTCAGAGAGATCCATACACTTGAACACAAGTTATAGTCTGGAAACTAGAAAAAGGCTTATTTTTGGCCCCTTTTTGGCCCCAAATTCCTAAACGTTTCGGGCAATTACCCCCAAACTCAAACCCAGCTTTCCCTTTGTGATATGGAACCTTGTAGTACAATTTCATAAAGATCCATATACTTACACACACATTATTGTCCTGAAACAAGAAAAATGCTTGTTTTTTTCCCCTTTTTGGCCCCTAATTCCTAAACTTTTGAGGCAATTACCCCCCAAAATCAATCCCAGCCTTCCCTTTGTGGTATGGTACCTTGCAGTACAATTTCAGAGAGATCCATACACTTGAACACAAGTTTTTGTCTGGAAACTAGAAAAATGCTTATTATTGGCCCCTTTTTGGCCCTTTATTCCTAAACGTTTTGGGCAATTACCCCCAAACTCAATTCCAGCTTTCCCTTTGTGATATGGAACCTTGTAGTACAATTTCAGAAAGATCCATACACTTACACACAAGTTATTGTCATGAAACTAGAAAAATGCTTGTTTTTTGCCCCTTTTTTTGCCCCCAATTCCTAAAATTTTGAGGCAATTACCCCCAAAATCATTCCCAGCATTCCCTTTGTATATGGAACCTTGTGGTACAATGTCAGAGAGATCCATACACTAACACACAAGTTATGTCTGGAAGTTACAAAAATGCTTATTTTTGGCCCCTAATTCCTTAACTGTTGGTACCATAACCCCCAAAATCAATCCTAACCTTCGTTTTGTGGTATTGAACCTTATGATAAAATGTCATAGAGATCCATTCACTTAAACTAAAGTTAGAGTGCGAAAACCAATGTGTCTTTGGACGACGACGACGACGCCAACATCATTCCAATATACGACCGCACAATTTTTTTGCGGTCGTATAAAAATTGCCAAAAGTAGTTTTTTATCCTGAAACTTGCATATGAAGTCTCAAAATCAGTAACACGGAAAACTAGGGAGACATGTTTGAGAAAACGGAGCACTGGAAACGTTTGCTTCTGCCTGCTGGAAATATATCATGATTAGGTTTATTCCGTGCAATACATTATTTGGTGCTAACAATTCTCAAAAAAGAAATTTTAATACTTTTACTTACCTTGATCGCTATTTTTCCGCTTCAAAACCGCCACCCCGTGTCAAACATAGCCAACAGCATGTAGCGTTCTACACGGTGAAGTTATTACACGGATACAACATAAAGTGTCATTTTCCAAGATATCATGGACAATAACTTCTGAACAGTACATGTAAGTGAAAATCATCAATATCAAACTTGACCTCCATTTTTTAATCATTAACAACATATTATCAAAATTTGAAAAGCTTTAAATTGTTTGAACGGTTCACAAGCTATTACAGGAAACAAAAAGTGTCATTTTCCAATAGAAAATGTTGGCAGCTATATTTCTCCAAATTAATAATGGATTTTTGGTTCAGAAATTCCAGTTTAAAAACCTGTAAAAAGGTAAAAAAAAAAATGCCATAAAAGGGCAATAACTCCTATAATGAGTCATCTGATAATTTTGGTCTTCCTCTGAATTCAATTTGGCCACTATCCATGTGTATTTATACATGTAAAATTCCCAAGTAGTGTCTCTATGAGATGAAACATAGAGATCATATCTGGGAACCAAACAAAATATCTATAAATATTATATATCTCCCCAATAGAGGTGTGGTTTGTGAAACAGCTGTATTTACAAAGTGCAACCTACAGATGCCAAGTGATGGCCCAAAAAATAATAAACAGCTCAGGAAGATATAAACCAACCTAAGGGCAGTATATATCAATGTCCACAAGTTACATGCACATGCTGTATAGATCTTCACATGTTGATTTCTTATACATCCTTGACTTTCATATGTTTGGGTTTTAGCATTCCTGATGAAGGTAAATCCAGAAAAGTGTTTCCGATGCACAAAATTAATTAAGTGTTATTTTCATTTACTAGCACTGAGTCGATACCACTGCTGATGAATTGCTATTCCTGGAGGGTATCATCAACTCAGTAGTCATTGCTTCTGTGCTGACATGATTTTTAACTAACTATTCCTAATTTTCTGTCAACAAATTACAAAATTACAAGTAAAAACTAAGGTTCCAACTCCCAGCAACCTTGTATGAATTTGGCTATTTTCTAAGGTCCCTTTTGGTCATATAGCTCTTAACCTGTTTAGGTCTTGTACATCTTTGGCTTTTGTATGTTTTGGTTTGAGGGTTCCTGACGATTGAAAATCTACAAAAGCACTTTGGACGCACAAAATTAATAAAGTGTTATTTTCATCATCTATAAGCAATTATTGTCTCATGTAATGCATCCTCCTTTCAAAACATATCTTTATTTTATCAAGCAATTTCCTAAATATTTAAATGACTACATTTGATGAGTTACTTTCCTTTATGGTTTGTTCGATTTTATATAAATATGAAGTGTACACAAAGCAAAAACAAGAGTGCACACTCTGAAATGTCTCGCCTGTTTTACTGACCATTGATTTTATGTTGAAAGTCTTAAAGATAAAGGTTTTACTACAAGTATCACATAACTTAACATTTTTAAAGATCTATGACAATGTGGTCAAGGTCAGATACATCCTGTCAGACAGACATGTTCACCTTACAATCATTATATACACCAAATATAGATGAACTACTGCTTATCAGTCAAGGGTCTAACTTAAATAAGTTATTAGAGAAAAATAACATACATGTGTTATTACAGATACTTTCATGAGTAGTCTGCTCTTTATTTCTTAATCTGTAGTAACATATGTTTGTTATTAGTTAATATATCAAAATATATCTTTATTTTTAGTGGGCTCTTGGGATTTCTTGAAACTTGCAGAAACATAATGCATAGCCTTGATAATTAATTTTCCAATTCAATTAATACAATTTTGATCAACCATGGTAAATCAATGAGACAAGGCTTTTAAGGGATACACTAAGTTGTAATAACAAGGCTTAGTTATTACAGGCATGTAACTTATAAAATGAGACACTTGGGAATTACTAGGAAGCTTGCGCAGAACCTCATTACATGCTCTGATCATTATTTCTTACAATGAATTAAAATACATTGTGATATATGTCTGAGAAATGGCTTTGAAGAGATGTAGAAAAGCTGTAATAACACCCTTTAGTTATTACAGGCATATATTTTCTGTAATAACATAGGTGTACTATACATGATTGGCAAATTATAAACTGTTATATCTTTCTAAAGTTTAGTATACATAAAGACAATAATAATACCAATAGAACTTGTATGCAATTTAACAAAGTAAAGGATGTATATTGCCTCTTTGAAACATGGAAACATGTATAACACATATGTTATCACAGTTTTTTGATATTTTAGCCCAAAATAACGACATGTATGTTATTTTTCTCTAATAACTTATTTAAGTTAGACCCTTGACTGCTTATAGTATTTGAAAAAACAGACCAAAACACAAAAAATTAACATTGAACAATGAAACATGAAAATGAGGTCAATGTCAGATGAAACCTGCCAGACTGACATGTACCCCTTACAATCATTCCATACACCACATATAGTTTACCTACTGCTTCTAGTATCTGAGAAATGGACCTAATCTCATAACTTTAACCTTGGTCACTGATCCATATAATGATGTCAAGGTCAGGTGAACTCTGTCTGACGGACATGTAGACATTGCAAGGAACCCATATACCAAATATTGTTATCCAATTACTCATAATAAGTGAGAAATTCACATGACATAAAACTATAATTTTTTTCAAGCAGTCGCTGAACCATGAAAATGAGGTCAAGGAAAATGGACATATATATATATTTATATATAGACAGAAACTTTGTAACATTAGGCATCTGCATAGGAGGTATAGAGCTACCTTCTCAAATATAAAGCTTTTTATAAATAGTTTACATCGCCACCACCACCGCCAGATAGTAATCCCTATGTCTCACATAATGCAACTTCTGTCAAAATCATCTAATTATGATATATTTTGTGGATTTCTTTAAATTTATACAAAACAAAAGCAAACAGCTTTTAAATCTTTTAAGAATTTCATCAGAACGGAAATGAATATATTATATTTCAAGTTTTGAGGACCTATATCTAAAATGTTCCTGTCGCTAATAAAGGTTTACCTGTCATCAATAGACAAACTTAAATTGCAACATTATATTCTATGATTTAATTGGAAAAAATTAAATTAAAATATAATTATAATGGTAAAAAGGAATATGTGTAAGGTAGATTGGGTGTCTTTTTCTGAGCATCCCTTCTGGGCATGTTGCAAAAATACTTTTTTGGTTTAAAATATTTTACCAAGTATCATTCAATATACAATAGAAACATCTAAAACTTGAAATTTTAAGATTAAACTATCAATAAATTAAGTGATATTAAAATTTTCATTTGATTGGACCAAGAATGTGTCCATAGTACATGGATGCCCCACTCGCACTATCATTTTCTATGTTCAGTGGACCGTGAAATTGGGGTCAAAACTCTAATTTGGCATTAAAATTAGAAAGATCATATCATAGGGAACATGTGTACTAATTTTAAAGTTGATTGGACTTCAACTTCATCAAAATCTACCTTGACCAAAAACTTTAACCTGAAGCGGGACAGACAGACGAACGGACGGACGAACGGACGGATCAACGAACGGACGGACGAACGGATGCACAGACCGAAAAACATAATGCCCCTCTATTATCATAGGTGGGGCATAAAAATCTATGTTTTTTTGATTTTTCATGAAAATAAGGCCTGTGACCCCTATTCTTATTTGATATTTTGGAAGTGATTTATGAACAGCAATTCTTTCATTGAATTTTAACCAATTCTATCGTTTAATGTTTCCACAATAAGAAAAAATTAAGTTTCCCCTATATAACCCATGAAAAATAACTGTAATTTTGTTAATTTCAAAGTATTTTAACAAAAAAAACAACGTCCGTGACCCCTAGTTTTTATATTGAAATTTGAAAGTACATTGACCCAGAAGTCTTTTACAGAAGTTTAAGAAAAATCTATCGTCGAACATTCTGACACCCCAGCTACCTCAACAATACAGGTACTTGAAAAAAAAGGGACAGTGGGTTACAGTGCTTATATTGCTAATCTTCATCTCAAAGTCATGATGAGGCCTTCAAAGCAGAGCAAAAACTAACATCTCACTGTAAGTTTAAGATGGCTCCTGGCACAGATTTTATTAGAATTTTTTACCGGATGTCTACAATGCCATACCATTTCAATGAATACTGACACAGATGTGAGTTAATATCAACAAATTAAAATTTTGGTGGTCAAATCCTTGGACCACTTTTCGAGAACTTGGTTATTCATATGGCAAATAATTCAGACATACTACATAACAACATCAATAAACAAAGAGAACAACAAGAGGCTGCAGAGTGACAGCAAACCAGATTTTCCTGCAGAGGTTGAACCCTGAACAGTTGAGAAAGTATGGACACTACATTTAAGCTTAAAACAGCTCTGAATTTGGATTGTGATTGAATATTTGACACAGTATAGGTTTGTGACACAAAATGAATGTGGTCAAAGAACTGAAATATTTGAAATTGGACATTTAAATACCTATTATGGTCCAATATCCAAAATCTAAGTACATATTAGAATCAGCATATCAAAGAACCCCAAGAATTCAATTTTTGATGAAATCAGACAAAAGTTTAATTTAGGACCCTTTGGACCTCAATGTGGACCAATTTGATAAAGGAGCCCACAATCCAAAATCTCTCAATACATGGTTAGATTCAGCATTTCAAAGAACCCCATAAATTCAATTTTTGTTGAATCAAACAAAAGTTTAATTTTGGACCCTGATTTGGACCAACTTGAAAACTGGGCCCAAACATCCAATATTTAAATACAGGTTTAGATTCAGCATTTGAAAGAAACCTATATATATTTAATTTATGTTGAAATGAAACACAGGTTAATTTTATCCATAATATTTTCTGTGCAAAGGGAAATAACTCAAACTGGATAAATAGTTTTCTTAAATAAGATATGATGCAATTTTTCAAATTATAATCAATAATATAATAACAACAACCAGTGATGACTAAGTTCTCTAAAATTAGATATGATTTAACACTCAAACATTGTTAGAATCAGCACATCAAAGAACCAAAGAATTCAATTTTTGATGAAATTAAACAAAAGTTTAATTTAAGACCCTTTGGACCTCAATGTGGTATTATCTTATTAATAATGAAAAGAAATACAGGTTTAGATTAAGCATTTCAAAGAACCCTATATATATTCAATTTATGTTGAATTCAAACACAGTTTAATTTTGGACCCCGATTTGGACCAACTTGAAAACTGGGCCCAAAATTAGAAATCTAAATATATGTTTATTAATAGACAAAATATAAGCTTAGTTTTTAATGCGAGTTCACTTCATCATCATCAAAAAAAAAAAAAGCATTCAGAAAATTAGTTTTACAGAATAACAAACAAACTTGCCACAAAATTCTTCAAACATTTTATCAAAGAAAAAATCCAAAATTTTATTTATCATTAATAAAGAAGACACAAAAAATCCAAAATTTTATTTATCATTAATACAATGTCTTTTCAAAATCTATAAAACTTATCAGTAAAAAGAAATAATTGTGACAGGATGCTGTAACAAAGTCTCGCAAACAAAGCTCCAATAATTTGTCATTCCCATGGTCGCCTGACATTGGGCAAAGTCCAGTACAAATTGGTTTGTGATATGCGTAAGTGACGCCTATGGATTGACCCTGTATGTCATTCAAATCTTCTTGAAATTACAAACAGGAATACATATGGTTTAGGGGTGGAGATCTTGACCGTTTACAAGTTCTCAAAAAGGGAGGGGATCCCCAGGGGACTAACCCTTTATTTCATATGATTTGTTTTTTTTGTCCCATACAAAAATATATATGGTTTACGGGTGGGGATCTCGACCGTTTACAAGTTCTTAAACAGGAGGGGGTGGGGGTGACCCCAGGGGACTCGCCTTATATTTCATTTGAATCATTTTATTGTCCCATATAAGAATAAATATGGTTTCGGGGTGGGGATCTTGACCGTTTACAAGTTTTCAAAAAGAAGAGGGGTGGGGGTTACCCCAGGGGACTCGCCTTATATTACATTTGATTTGTTTTATTTTCCCATACATAAATATATATGGTTTAGGGGTGGGGATCTCGACCGTTTACAAATTATAAAAAAGAGGGGGTGGTTTGGGGGTTACCCCCATGGACTTCCCCTATATTTCATTTGATTTGTTTTATTGTCCTATACAAGAATATCTATGGTTTAGGGATGGGGATCTCGACTGTTTACAAGTTCTTTAACAGGAGGGGGGTGGGGGTGACCCCAGGGGACTCGCCTTATTTCTATTTGATTAGTTTTATTGTCCCATACAAGAATATATATTGTTTCGGGTGGGGATCTCGACTGTTTACAAGTTCTCAAACAGGAGGGGTTGGGGGTTACCCCAGGGGACTGGCCTTATATTTCATTTGATTTGTGTTATTGTCCCATACAAGAATATATATGGTTTCAGGGTGGGGATCTCGACCGTTTACAAGTTCTTAAACAGGAGGGGGTGGGGTTGACCCCAGGGGACTCACCTTATATTACATTTGATTTGTTTTATTGTCCCATACAAGAATATATATGGTTTAGGGGTGGGGATCTCGACTGTTTACAAGTTCTCAAACAGGAGGGTTTGGGGGTTACCCCAGGGGACTGGCCTTTTATTTCATTTGATTAGTTTTTTTCTCCCATACAAGAATATATATGGTTTCAGGGTGGGGATCTTGACAGTTTACAAGTTTTCAAAAAGAAAGGGGGTGGGGGTGAACCTGGGGACTCCCCCAATATTTCATTTGATTTGTTTTATTGTCCCATACAAGAATATACAGTTTAGGGGTGGGGATCTCGACCGTTTACAAGGTAAAAGCACATTCTCAAATTGAAGGGGGTTGGGGTAAGAATATATATGGTTTAGGGAGACTTAATTATCTTCAAAATGTCTAATGAACAGTAAATTTCAAACTTCATTTATACAGGCCTACTAGTAAATTTCAAACTTTATATATACAGTCCTACAGATCTTATCAGGAAACAGAAAATTTTCAAATAAATCTGTCACTCCAATAATTATCATATGCTAAGATATAACCCAGATCTAATTAATTATAGATAATTTTCGAATAAATCTGTCAATCCAATTTTTATTCTGAGATAAGACAGATCATTACATGATAACAAGAGTAAAATATTTTAAAATTCTACTTTTGGATATTAAAAATGGCGAAAACTCACAAAGGAGATAAACTAAAATCTTGAAAATTGAACTAGACCTTCATTAAGTCCCAGGAAAGATGAATAAAATGCTCCGCTGGGCGCAGCTTGATAAGACCGCAGAGGTCGAACCCTGAACAGTTGGGGCAAGTATGGACATAACATTCAAGCTTGATACAGCACTGAATTTGGATTGTGATTAAATATTTGACACAGCATAGGTTTCTGACACAGAATGAATGTGGTCTAAGAATTTCAAAATTTTTAATTTACTTGTTCAAACCATATCATTATTATTTGCTTTTATATATAAATCAGAAATAACCAATTTAAAATGGAAAATTTTAAGGAAAAAAAATGAAAAAAAAATCCCCCCTCAAATTTTTTGAACCCCCTTATGATTCATCACCCCCAAACTCAATCACAGCCTTCCCTTTGTGGTATGGTACCTTGCAGTACAATTTCAGAGATCCGTACACTTGAACACAAGTTATTGTCTGGAAACTAGAAAAATGGTTGTTTTTTGGCTCCCTTTTGGCCCCAAATTCCTAACCGTTTAGGGCAATTACCCCCAAGCTCAAACCTAGCTTTCCCTTTGTGATATGGAACCTTGTAGTACAATTTCATAAAGATCCATACACTTACACACAAGTTATTGTCCTGAAACTAGAAAAATGCTTGTTTTTTTGCCACTTTTTGGCCCCTAATTCCTAAAATTTTGAGGCAATTACCCCAAAATCAATCCCAGCCTTCCCTTTGTGGTATGGTACCTTGCAGTACAATTTCAGAGAGATCCGTACACTTGAACACAAGTTATTGTCTGGAAACTAGAAAAATGGTTGTTTTTTGGCTCCTTTTTGGCCCCAAATTCCTAAACGTTTAGGGCAATTACCCCCAAGCTCAAACCTAGCTTTCCCTTTGTGATATGGAACCTTGTAGTACAATTTCATAAAGATCCATACACTTACACACAAGTTATTGTCATGAAACTAGAAAAATGCTTGTTTTTTGCCCCTTTTTTGGCCCCTTAATCCTAAAATTTGGAGGCAATTACCCCCAAAATCAATCCCAGCATTCCCTTTGTGATATGGAACCTTGTGGTACAATGTCAGAGAGATCCATACACTAACACACAAGTTATGTCTGGAAGATACAAAAATGCCATAATTCAATTTTTAATGAAATCAAACAAAGTTTCATTTTGGACCTGAAGGACCTCAATGTGGATAAATTTAAAAACAAGGCCCAAAATCCAAAAATCTAAATACACAGTTAGATTCAGGATATCAAAGAACCCCCATATATTCAATTTTTGTTGAAATCAAACAAAGAGTGATTTTGGACCCTGATTTGTACCAACTTAATACTTGGCCCATAATCACAAATCTAAATACATGTTTAGATTCAGCATATCAAAGAACCCCAAGAGTTCAATTTTTATTAGAATCAAAATAAGTTTAATTTTGGACCCTATTAAAATAGAAAATGACATAATAATCACAGCTAAAAATAAACAAAAAAGCTTCATCAGCAACATTTTATATTGGCAAATTTCCAATGAAGTTTATTAAACTAAAGTTATTGGCAAATTTCCAATGGAATTTATTAATAATAAAGTTTTTGGCAAATTTCCAATATACATAATTTAAAAGCAGTTTAGGTGAGATATTCAAATGAGTTTCAATTACCAACTTTACACTGCCTTTTAAATTATGCTTTGTACTTAAGTAATTGACCATTAACCTGGAAACCCTTTTCCCCCGTTTTTTGCACCTTATTCCTTAACGGTTTGAGCCATAACTCCCAAAGACAATTCTTACCATCCCTTTGTGGTATTACAATATCCAAAATCTAAATACATGGTTAGTATCAGCATATCAAAGAACCCCAAGAATTCAATTTTTGATGAAATCACATAAAGTTCAATTTTGGACCCTTTAAACCTCAATGTGGACCAATTTGATAACCGGGCCCAAATATCAAAAATCTAAATACATGGTTAGTTTCAGCATATCGAAGAACCCCAATTATTCAATTTTTGTTGAAATCAAAGTTTAATTTTGGACCCTGATTTGGACCAACTTGAAAACTGGGCCCATAATCAAATAAAATGCTCCGCAGGGCGCAGCTTGATACGACCGCAGAGGTCGAACCCTGAACAGTTGGGGCAAGTATGGACACAACATTCAAGCTTGATACAGCTCTGAATTTGGATTGTGATTGACTATTTGACACAGCATAGGTTTCTGACACAGAATGAATGTGGTCTAAGAACTTAAAAATTTTAAATTGGACATTCACCTATTATGGTCCAATATCCAAAATCTAAATACATGGTTAGATTCAGCATATCAAAGAACCCTAAGAGTTCAATTTTTGATGAAATCAAACAAAGTTTAATTTTGGACCCTTTTGACCTCAATGTGGACAAAGTTGATAACGGGCCCAAAAATCAAAAATCTAAATACATGGTTAGATTCAGCATATCAAAGAACCCCATATATTCAATTTTGTTGAAATCAAACAAAGTTTAATTTTGGACCCTTTTGACCTCAATGTGGACAAAGTTGATAACAGGGCCCAAAAATCAAAAATCTTAATACATGGTTAGATTCAGCATATCAAAGAACCCCATATATTCAATTTTGTTGAAATCAAACAAAGTTTAATTTTGGACCCCGATTTGAACCAACTTGAAAACTGGGCCCATAATCAAAAATTTAAAGACATGTTTAGACTCAGCATATCAAAGAACCCTAAGAATTCAATTTTGTTAAAATCAAATTAAGTTTAATTTTGGACCCTTTGGACCTTAATGTAGACCAATTTGAAAACAGGACCAAAAATTAAGAATCTAAATACATGGTTAGATTCAGCATATCAAAGAACCCAATATATTCAATTTTGTTGAAATCAAACAAAGTTTAATTTTGGACCCCAATTTGGACCAACTTGAAAACTGGGCCCATAATCAAAAATCTAAATACATGATTAGATTCAGCATATCAAAGAACCCTAAGAATTCAATTTTGTTAAAATCAAACTAAGTTTAATTTTGGACCCTTTGGACCTTAATGTATACCAATTTGAAAACGGGACCAAAAATTAAGAATCTAAATACACGGTTAGATTCAGCATATCAAAGAACCCCATATATTCAATTTTGTTGAAATCAAACAAAGTTTAATTTTGGACCCTTTTGACCTCAATGTAGACAAAGTTGATAATGGGGCCCAAAATCAAAAATCTAAATACATGGTTAGATTCAGCATATCAAAGAACCCAATATATTCAATTTTGTTGAAATCAAACAAAGTTTAATTTTGGACCCCGATTTGGACCAACTTGAAAACTGGGCCCATAATCAAAAATTTAAAGACATGTTTAGATTCAGCATATCAAAGAACCCTAAGAATTCAATTTTTGTAAAATCAAATTAAGTTTAATTTTGGACCCTATGGACCTTAATGTAGACCAATTTGAAAACGGGACCAAAAATTAAGAATCTAAATACATGGTTAGATTCAGCATATCAAAGAACCCCATATATTCAATTTTGTTGAAATCAAACAAAGTTTAATTTTGGACCCCAATTTGGACCAACTTGAAAACTGGGCCCATAATCAAAAATCTAAATACATGATTAGATTCAGCATATCAAAGAACCCTAAGAATTCAATTTTGTTAAAATCAAACTAAGTTTAATTTTGGACCCTTTGGACCTTAATGCAGACCAATTTGAAAACGGGACCAAAATTAAGAATCTAAATACACGGTTAGATTCGCATATCAAAGAACCCCAATAATTCAATTTTGATGAAATCAAACAAAGTTTAATTTTGGACCCTTTGGACCTCAATGTGGACCAATTTAAAACGGGCCCAAAATCCAAAAACTTAATACACGGTTAGATTCAGCATATTAAAGAACCCCAAGAATTCAAGAATAAAACCCCATTGAAATTGGTCAAGAAATAAGCAATTTATACAAAATATCTTCTTTTGCACAATACTGTGCAATTAAATATTTCTTGCAAATTGCAATACTGTGCAATTGAATATTTCTTGCTATTGTGCAATACTGTACAATTGACAATTTCTTCCTATTGTGCAATATTGTGCTATTGGATATTTCTTGCTATTGCGCAATACTGTGCAATTGAAGATTTCTTGTTATTGCGCAATACTGTGCAATTGAAAATTTCTTGCTATTGCACAATACTTATTATATAATAATTTACACATCCTGTTTGGTGTGTATCTCCTGCCATATCATTATTATTTACTTTAAATATAAATCAGAAATAACCAACTTAAAATGGAAAATTTTAAAGAAAAAAAAAGGAAAAAGGAAGAAAAGGGGGAAAAAATCCCCCAATTTTTGAACCCCTTATGATTCATCACCCCAAACTCAATCCCAGCCTTCAATGAGGTATGGTACCTTGCAGTACAATTTCAGAGATCCATACACTTAAACACAAGTTATTGTCTGAAACTAGAAAATGCTTATTTTTGGCCCCTTTTGGCCCCTAATTCCTAAACGTTTAGGCAATTACCCCAAACTCAATTCCAGCTTTCCTTTGTGATATGGAACCTTGTAGTACAATTTCAGAAAGATCCATACACTTACACACAAGTTATTGTCCTGAAACTAGAAAATGCTTATTTTTGCCCTTTTTGGCCCCTAATTCCTAAAATTTTGAGGCAATTACCCCAAAATCAATCCCAGCATTTCCTTTGTGATATGGAACCTTGTGGTACAATGTCAGAGAGATCCATACACTTACACACAAGTTATTGTCTGGAAGTTACAAAATGCTTATTTTTGGCCCCTTTTGGCCCCTAATTCCTTAACTGTTGGTACCATAACCCCAAAATCAATCCCAACCTTCCTTTTGTGGTATTGAACCTTATGGTAAAATTTCCTAGAGATCCATTTACTTAAACTAAAGTTAGAGTGCGAAAACCAATGTGTCTTCGGACGACGATGACGACGCCGGATTTATTTACGACAACGACGACGCCAACGTCATACCAATATACGACCACAAAAAATTTTTTGCGGTCGTATAAAAACTAAGTACATGTCTAGATTCAGCATATCAAAGAACCCCAAGAATTCAATTTTTGTTAAAATCAAACTAAGTTTAATTTTGGACCCTTTGGACCTTAATGTAGACCAATTTGAAAACAAGACCAAAAATTAAGAATCTAAATACACGGTTAGATTTGGCATATCAAAGAACCCCAATAATTCAATTCTTGATGAAATCAAACAAAGTTTAATTTTGCACCCTTTTGGCCCCTCATTCCTAAACTGTTGGGACCAAAACTCCCAAAATCAATCCCAACCTTCCTTTTGTGGTCATTAACCTTGTGTTTAAATTTCATAGATTTCTATTTACTTATACTAAAGTTATTGTGCAAAAACCAAGAAAAATGCTTATTTGGGGCCTTTTTTAGCCCCTAATTCCTAAACTGTTGGTACCAAAACTCCCAAAATCAATCCCAACCTTCCTTTTGGGGTCATAAACCTTGTCTTTAAATTTCATAGATTTCTATTAACTTATACTAAAGTTATAGTGCGAAAACCAAAGGTCGGACGACGATGACGACACCGTCATACCAATATACGACCGCAAAAATTTTGCAGTCGTATAAAAAAATTTGTTAAAGCGTTTTCATGTTATTGTGCTGACATTGTTTGGTAAAAGATCCGCCCAGCCGCCGTACATCACCATTTTAATAACCGATATTTCCTTCAAAAATCCGGTTAAAAATCAAAAAAGTTTCTCCTCTAATTACTGTTATGCATCAGGTTACATTTGTTTATACCATATAAATATTTACCATGAATTCTTCCATTGTGAGGCCCTTTTCTAACATCAGTTGATTTAAACAATGTTTTGTCCTTTTCAATTCTTTAACTAGATTAAGGAAAACTGCTTCAGATATACCTCTGTCATCCACAACATCAGCAAACACATTATTTGCTTTTGGACCAGTTATGCTTAAATTTACAGACGCACTTCTTTTATATGGTAGTGAAATGCTGCCTGAATTACTTATTGAGTCTGTTTCACGAAGATTTTTAAACACTGTAGTTGTCGTCTTAGATTGAGTAGTAAGTTCAAGAGGGGTAGCACTTAGCTGAGTTGGTGGTTTCTTTGATGAAGGTTCTGGTGATGGGGAAAGGAAAGGATCGCTTATGGGAAAGATAAATGAAGATCCAGAACTGCCATCTGTTTCTATAATTGATTGTGGAGTAACAAGTGAAGAATTTCTATAGATCAATGACCTTGAGTCTAATGAGGAAAGATCACTGGCACTAATACACCTTACAGAAGTCAATTTTTCAATAACTTTTTGATCATCTATTAACATTTTAGTGAACTTTTTCACTTTAGCTTTTTCTTTTTTAAGTTCTTTATCAATATTCTGGAAATGTTGGATGAAATCTGTTGCAGCATTTGCCCTTATTTCAAGTTCTGACAACCTTCTTCTAGAGATGTGTACAGTTTGTTCTTCTTCATCAAGTGACATTTTGTTAACTGAAAATACATCAAAATGAATTTAAACTCAATGAAAAGTGAATATATATGACTTTTTATTATTATCAGCAAGAAATATTATGACACTTAGAACTCTGTGTAAAAGTTTTCCAATCTGAAACAATTTCAAAATAAAAATTTTCAAAACAAAAATCTCAAGTTGAGGTATTATTTGTAAAAATTCACTATTTTGGTTTAGCCTGACTTTTGAATTTTCTAAACTACTTTCTAGAAAATAAAAAAAATGTGAATAAAATAAATATTTAAAATTGGTGCTGCTAGCATTCCTGCTTTTGTGAAACATATAGCAAAGCATTTATTGTACCAAATATAAATTTATCAGCAGAGTGTAGTATTTCTAAAGATAAATAGAAGAAAAGCAAAAAAGTGTCCCAACAATTAAATCATCATCTGTGCTGTGATCAAGCAAATTTTTAAGCTTGTCAGACATTTTTATGATCTCATTTTTTAATGTTTTTTCTTTATACCAACTTCTGTAAACATTTCAAGATGGCCATTAAATCTTGAAATAAAGGATTTGGCCCATTAACAGTTTCTTATTATTACTACAATATATAGAGAGCAGATACCAAGGGACAATTTAAAACATTAGTCTAATAAAAAGATACTATACAAGGATCAAAAAGTTGAACCTCGTTTTCATTATTATTTCACTAAAAAATTGCCTCTTCCAGCTCACGAAATTTTCAGAAAAAGTTTTGTCTCCTGAGGTACTTGACAATAGACACCCAGGTTTGAAATCATTAATGAAAATATTGGAAGAGTTGTGAGCATAATTTCAAATCATATTCTCAGGTATATTGGTAAAACAACCTTCATACATGTACAAATATCTTATACTGCTAAATAGCAATATAAGGGGTATAAACAAATAAATTTATTGCAGGAAGTGCTCAGTCTAGTTTTGCTTCATTTTGTTGATTTGTTTAAAGCAAGTTACTGAATTGTAACTAAATTTAACTAAATCAGATGATTATGACACTGAGTTTACAAGTAAAACAGACCCTGCTTGCATTTCATTATTGTCATTCTATTTTTTGTCATTGAGATTGAAAAAAGACAACTAATTTTCCTATAGGTTGCACTTCTGTAAATATATACAATGCAATTTCCCATGTAACTCCTTTTACGGCTAAAGGTGTGCCACTTTTACTATGAAGTATCATATCCTAGAATGGAAAGATCATATGCACTAGTTTATGCAAAGGTCAAATCATAGGGTTTGTGCAGCATATTTTCAACATTTATAAGCCTTGAACAACTAAAAGTTTTAACAAATACTAAAATTCTGTACTACCCCTCCCTTTACTTTATGTCATCCTGAAAATTTAATTTATCTGCTATCCAACAGTATTCATACTGGTAAAATTCCCAATTTGTGTCTCTATGAGATGAAACATGGAGATCATATATGGGAACAAGTAGGTAAACAAAACAAAATATCAATGAATACTAAGTGCCAGTCTTTGTAAGAATCATGCAATTTTGAAAAACATCAAAACATGGCAGAAAAAAAACCATCGACCTAACTATCCTATTTTGAAGGTACCCTCATCCTTAGTTAGAATAGTAGGTCTTTCTTTTCTGCGTGTCTGGTAATTCGAGAAATCTCTAGACAAATTTTGGTTAGAATGATAGCAAATTACAGAATTAGCTCCCATTAGTTTTTAATTTCTAGTGCTTTTTAACCAAATTATATCTTGAATTACCAGAACAGGACAAGGAAACAAAAGATTGGCACTTAAATATCTCCCCAAAAGAAGGGTCGTTTGTGAATCAGCTGTATTTACAAAGTGCAACCTTAAGATGGCATGGGTGTCTTCCCCCATCTTGGACTGTAAAATAGCAGAACACTATAGGTCTTGATTTTTAATTAAGAGAGCAAATTTCAATGCAGGAGTGCAATATGATAATAAGAATTTTCATTTAAATGAACAAATTTATGCAATTTTAAGATATGATTAACAATAATTTTACAAAAGTAAATTTTTCTTAATTTCGATTTTTTAACTTGCGTATTAATAGGTAACTCAGAAGTAGTAAAATTTATAAAGGAATTTACAGGAAACTTTTCTATTTTATTTTATAGCAGGAAAAAAAACAAAAAGTGAGCCCATTTTTCTTTTAATATTCTGAAATCATTTTCATTGAGAGCTATCTTCTCAAATTTTATTTCAATATTCTATCATTTAGTTTTCTTTCTATTCACATTATGATGTTTTTTCTCTGTATAATCCGAACAAAATGTGTCATTTGATCACCACCTGTAGCTTGAAAACAAGCTTAGTGACCTATCTCTTATATTATTTTTTGGAACATATAGCACAATAATAGATACATTTTGACAAAGTATGAAAAAATTCTATCATTTTTTAATTATACTCCCATACCACCTTAATTATTCATCCTTGACACATAATTTACAGAATACTTTTATTTAGTGTAGATCAAAAGTAATTGTAGGTATACTTCTGAGGTCAAGAATTGCTTATTGAGCTGAAGAGACAATTTAGACAGTAGGCAATATTTAATAGCACTAACACATTTACAATAAATGGTTAAGGCATGATTATAAAGTATAGACAACAAGCATTCTGAGAGTATTGCATGGCAAAACATAGTCCCCTACTGGTTTAAAATTCATTGTACTGGAACAAAATGCTAACTTGATCCATAACTTGTCATGGTGTAAACTTTATAACAAATATCAAGTCAATATCTTCAAGCATGACGTAAAAAAAGTGTGGAAAACTGATTATTTAAGTGAATTTTCTAAGTCCAAGGACTATAACTCTGCACAAAATCATCATCCCGGAACAAAATTTGAATGTGATCTGTAACTTGTCATGATAAAACTATATACCAATTATCCATATAATATCTTCAAGCATGACGAAAAAAAGTGAGGAAAACTGATTATTTGAGTGAATTTTCTAAGTCCAAGGACCATAACTCTGCACAAAATCATCAGACCGGAACAAAATTTGAACTTGATCTGTAACTTGTCATGATAATACCAATTATTAAATCAATATCTTCAAGCATGAAGAAAAAAAGTGCGCAAAACTGATTATTTGAGTTAATTTTCTAAGTCCAAGGACCATAACTCTGCACAAAATCATCAGACCATAACAAAATTCGAACTTGATCTGTAACTTGTCATGATAAAACAATAAACCAAATATCAAATCAATATCTTCAAGCATGAAGAAAAAAGTGTGGAAAACTGATTTGCCGGACTGACAGACAGACAGACAGACCGACAGAGTGAGCAGTTGAGGCAAGTATGGACACAACATTCAAGCTTGATACATCTCTGAATTTGGATTCTGAGTAAATATTTGACACAGCATAGTGTAATTTTTCAAGTAAAGTGCAGGGATTATCTAAATAAATTGTCCTCCTAATTTTAAACCAAGCCTTATATTACTCACACCTTTCAGTATAATTGTTTGTAAATCATAACAGATGTCAATCATACTGGTATTGTATCAGTACTCTTACTTTACATAGGAAAGAACTTGGACAATGGGAATCCACTTTGATATCAATACATAGGTTGTATCATCAGCTCAGTAGTGAATGCTTCCCTACTGCCATGATTTTTTAACATACCTTTCTGAAATTGTTCATTTATAAATTCAAAAATTATTTAAAAGAAACTAAGGTTTCAATCCCTCAGGCAAAGTTAACCTTAAATGGATTTGGCAATTATTTTTAGGTCCCTTTTGGTCATATTGCTCTTCACATGTTTTGGTTCTTATACATCCTTGGCTTTCTAATATTTGATTTTGAGCATTCCTGATGAAGGAAAATCTAGAAAAACGCTTGCAATGCATTAAATTCATAAAGTGTTAATTCATTTTTTTTTACCAAACTTTAATCAAATACTTACACAAGATTTTTAGATTAATTCATAAATAGTAATATTTTATAACTTTTAATTTACAAAGGAACTATATGCAATTGAATATATATATCTCTAAAATTTGGTAGCAGTTTGACTGCTCTTTTCTTAATTTAAGGGCAAATAACATATTAAAAGTTGGCAGTAGATGATTAAAAAGGTGTTAAAACTTTCTAGAAGTCATAAAACACATCATTAATTTCCTGAAATGTCTTTAATTCAAAATTCTGCACCTTTTAATTTAACCTTTAATAGAACCCTGAGTTATCACATAGAACCTGCATGGCTGGATAAAAAAAGACCAGTCAGTGTGATATCAATTTTTCTAAAATTTTAGAAAAAGATTTTCAAATTATAATTGTCAGATAATTTTGTCAAAATGTTTCAATGTTTTGAAATCAAGGTTTTCATATGTTGACCCTACTGCACAGACTGTTAGATGATTGGCATGAAGTATTTGTTAAAATCAGTTTGTTGATGATGGATTTCTCAAAAAGCTTTTTATATCTGCCTTACAATACATGTAAACAGGTAGATTAATACCTCGTCAAAATTGTATCCCCATTATTAGTATTAATTTTTTCAATCATGAAAAGGGTACACATTAAAGAGATGACAATTAAATTGTCATTCAGCTCTTGAAAACTTTATTCACATTGCATCATTGCAATACCTACTTGAAAGATAAATGTTTCTTCTACCTAATAAGCATAATTTAATATATATTAAGCCTTGAAATAACTTAAAATTATTGCACAACTGGGCAAATTTTAGAAAGTTTAGTAAACATTAAAAAAAATCCATCAAAAATACTTCATGAAAGGGCAGACTAGAAATTTCAGAAGGTGGATTTAAAACAAAAAAAATTGAAGATCCAAAAGTGAAGTCTGTGGGTTTTGGCAGAATTAATAGGGGTGTCGGTGAACAGGTATGGCTAAATTTTTTTTCTAGTACATTTTCATGAATAAGATAATTAATCTACCTAAAGTTGACTTTGAAAATGTAATAATATAAATGTAGGGGTAAGAAGTGTACTTAATGTCTTAACTGTAGTTTTTGTTTGCTATTCAAACACATCATCTCTGTTTTGACGACTCATTACAAAGGTATTTCATTTGACCAATATATGAGTTTTAAAGAGATTAGATTAATTTTTATGTTATTAAACTCTTAAAATATAAAAATAATGGGATCTGAAGCAGCATTTGTATCATTTGTTTTTGTTGTATAGGTTCTGAGGACAATTTTTTTAGCAGTCGATTCAAACAAGTCTGAAGGTTCAATTTCTACTTTTTAATTCGACTGGATATCAACATGTATATATACAATGTATTTAGATAAATGGTCCAAATATGGTGTTACTTCCCAAAAATAAATGAATCAATTTAATAAGACTTAAGAAGTTCAACTAATATTGCTGATACTGGTCGATAAAATGTTTGGAATAATGCCAACTTTAATTTTTTGTTTTATGTTTGAAAAATTGGATCTCTAAATGGGTGTTTTCTTGGGTGTTTTTTTTTCAATGTTAATACTAATTTTTTATTTTTTGCATGAAACATAAATACAGCTTGTCTTTTATTGTTCAATACTTTCCAAACGAAAATCTTATCTTGTCTAAACATATAACAAAAATTCGTAAAGGGTTCGCGGAACCCTGTGTCTCACCTACGATTGCTGCTATCAGTGTAAAAGTGTAATGTTGTGTCCATTTATCAGTAAAATACAGAATTTTAAAAAAAATTCAAACTTTTTCTTTAGATGCTATTTCTTGGTCTTGAAGATTAGCTTCTGTTTCATAACAATCCATGAAGGTTTACAAATTTATCATGTCAAAAAAATTTAATCCCAGACTGTCTGTAAATGTTAACTGTAAACAACTAAGTCCATCTATCAGAAAAATACTAAAAAAGAAAATATATCTTCATAAGTTTGCTTCAGACATTATCTCTTAATCATAAAAAATCTTCTGCCAAAGTTTCATAAAATTCCATGAAGGTTTGACAAAGTAATTTATGTGTAACAAACTTAAACCCCAGACCGAATATCTACTTGTTAACTACAAAAAAAGCTAAGTCCTTTTATCATTTATATACGGAAAAATGAAATTGAATATTTTCAAAATTTTGCTCTGGATATTGTATTTTGGTCATAAACAAGCTTCTGTCCCAATTTCATAAAATTCCATGAAGGTTTCACAAAGTTATTGATGACTGAAAAACTTCAACCTCAGAGTCTGAATCTGAATGTTAACTGTAAAAAAAGCTGTCCATTTGTCAGTTAAATACGGAAAAATGAAAACAAATATTTACAAAATTTTGCTCTGGATATTGTATTTTGGTTATAAACAAGCTAAATCTGTCCAAATTTCATAAAATTCCATGAAGGTTTGACAAAATTATTGATGTCTAAAAAAACTTTAACCACAGACTGAACCTAAATGTTGACGCAGCAGCCGCTGACACTGACATGGAATCTAGGATCGCTATGATACATGTCGCAGGCTTGACAATTATGAAAAACATTTCAAAGCTTATTCCTTTAAAAAACTTCAGATTTAATTTAAGTTGAGCGTCTAGGCTTGTACAATACTATCAATACATGGATATAAAAAACAATTCAAATATATGCTTTTCTGTTTTTCTTTTTTTTTATAACAAATTTATAAATTCAAAATAATTAGACATAATGGATGTAATAAAACAGGAGCATATGTTACATAAAATAATGTTCCCTATGAAATATTATCCTCCAGACAAAATGTCCTACAAAATATTGTCTGCAGACAATATTTCATATTGAAATTCTGTCATGGACAATATTTCATATTGAAAAAGTGTCCTTCTCTTTGAAATTTTGTCTTATTTGGGGTTTTGTGCCACTTTTCTTTCTGAAATGTTGCTTATGTTTTGCAACATGTCAATAAGATATTTGGTATATGATATCAAACAGTTTTAACTGGACACTTTTCCACTTGAGAGGTTATCTACCTGTATTCTGATTTTCTTGTTAAAATCGTAACTCCACAGAGACTGTAAAAGATATAGCTTAATTTTTTATCCAAAATGTTTATTTCCTCAGCATGATCTGTTCAGTTTGAACCAAAGCAATCCAGTAACATGCAATAAGAGTTATTTCCCTTTATGTGCTCAACATAAATGGTAAGTTGATGCAACTAATAGAACTTTAATTATCAAGAACTGAAGTCTTTTAATTTGTGGTCCTTGGTCCACCTCAAAGAAAAATTAGGTCAATATCACAGGTCAAGGTTATGATCTAAATTTTGACATTTACTGTTATTGCTACTACTCAGATACAGTTAAATATATTGACAAAAATGTGCTCTGCCTGGAGCAGCTGGATACGACCACAGAGGTCGAACTCTAAACAGTTGGGGCAAGTATGGACACAATATTCAAGCTTGATACAGCTCTGAATTTGGATAGTGATTAAATATTTGACACAGAATAAATGTGGTCAGATAACTTAATAAAATGCTCCGCAGGACGCAGCTTGATACGACCGCAGAGGTCGAACCCTGAACAGTTGGGGCAAGTATGGACACAATATTCAAACTTGATACAGCTCTGAATTTTGATTGTGATTAAATATTTGACACAGCATAGGTTTCTGACACAGAATGAATGTGGTCTAAGAACTTAAAAATTTTAAATTGGACATTCACCTATTATGGTCCAATATCCAAAATCTAAATACATGGTTAGATTCAGCATATCAAAGAACCCCAAGAGTTCAATTTTGATGAAATCAAACAAAGTTTAATTTTGGACCCTTTTGACCTCAATGTGGACAAAGTTGATAACGGAGCCCAAAATCCAAAATCTAAATACATGGTTAGATTCAGCATATCAAAGAACCCCATATATTCAATTTTGTTGAAATCAAACAAAGTTTAATTTTGGACCCTGATTTGGACCAACTTGAAAACTGGGCCCATAATCAAAATCTAAATACATGTTTAGATTCAGCATATCAAAGAACCCAAAGAATTCAATTTTGTTAAAATCAAACTAAGTTTAATTTTGGACCCTTTGGACCTTAATGTAGACCAATTTGAAAACGGGACCAAAAATTAAGAATCTAAATACATAGTTAGATTCAGCATATCAAAGAACCCCATATATTCAATTTTTGTTGAAATCAAACAAAGTTTAATTTTGGACCCCGATTTGGACCAACTTGAAAACTGGGCCCATAATCAAAATCTAAATACATGTTTAGATTCAGCATATCAAAGAACCCTAAGAATTCAATTTTGTTAAAATCAAACTAAGTTTAATTTTGGACCCTTTGGACCTTAATGTAGACCAATTTGAAAACGGGACCAAAAATTAAGAATATAAATACACGGTTAGATTTGGCATATCAAAGAACCCCAATAATTCAATTTTTGATGAAATCAAACAAAGTTTAATTTTCGACCCTTTGGACCTCAATGTGGACCACTTTAAAAACGGGGCCCAAAATCCAAAAACTTAATACACTGTTAGATTCCGCATATTAAAGAACCCCAAGAATTCAAGAATAAAACCCCATTGAAATTGGTCAAGAAATAAGCAATTTATACAAAGTATCTTCTTTTGCACAATACTGTGCAATTGAATATTTCTTGCAATTGCGCAATACTGTGCAATTGAATATTTCTTGCTATTGCGCAATACTGTACAATTGACAATTTCTTGCTATTGTGCAATATTGTGCTATTGGATATTTCTTGCTATTTTGCAATACTGTGCAATTGAAGATTTCTTGCTATTGCACAGTACTGTGCAATTGAAAATATCTTGCTATTGCACAATACTTATTATATAATAATTTACACATCCTGTTTGGTGTGTATCTCCTGCCATATCATTATTATTTGCTTTTAAATATAAATCAGAAATAACCAACTTAAAATGGAAAATTTTAAAGAAAAAAATGGAAAAAAATCCCCCAATTTTTGAACCCCTTATGATTCATCACCCCAAACTCAATCCCAGCCTTCAATGAGGTATGGTACCTTGCAGTACAATTTCAGAGAGATCCATACACTTGAACACAAGTTATTGCCTGGAAACTAGAAAAGGCTTATTTTGGCCCTTTTGGCCCCTAATTTCTAAACGTTTAGGCAATTACCCCAAACTCAATTCAAGCTTTCCTTTGTGATATTGAACCTTGTTGTACAATTTCAGAAAGATCCATACACTTACACACAAGTTATTGTCCTGAAACTAGAAAAATGCTTATTTTTGCCCTTTTGGCCCCTAATTCCTAAAATTTTCAGGCAATTACCCCAAAATCAATCCCAGCATTCCCTTTGTGATATGGAACCTTGTGGTACAATGTCAGAGAGATCCATACACTTACACACAAGTTATTGTCTGGAAGTTACAAAAATGCTTATTTTTGGCCCCTAATTCCTTAACTGTTGGTACCATAACCCCCAAAATCATCCCAACCTTCCTTTTGTGGTATTGAACCTGATGGTAAAATTTCCTAGAGATCCATTCACTTAAACTAAAGTTAGAGTGCGAAAACCAATGTGTCTTTGGACGACGACGACGACGACGCAAATGTCATACCAATATACGACCACAAAAAATTTTTTGCGGCCGTATAAAAATTTGAAATGGGACATTTAATCTACTTAATGGTCCAATATCCAAAATCTAATTCCATGGTTAGATTCAGCATATAAAAAAATCAAAGTGCTGGATAGCACCTCTGGGAAGTTTGCAACTGTAGATGTGTATTTTTTCAAATAGGTTATAGATGTGTATTATTTTAAATATGTATTCAATCACAGCTTTGATATTTTTAACTAAACCATTTTCTTTTTTTCATAAAAGTTTGTCATATAAAATTTTGATATTTTCTATTGCAACCTTAACTGTTGTTCTAAAATAATCAAATATACAATAAGCTCTGTTAATTTCTTTATGTGCCCATGCCATATCTAGGGCCTGTGATTTTATAGTATTTTTTTCCATTCGTAACTGGGCATAACCCTAACAACAACAGTAAAATGACGGCACCGAAATTCAAACTTGATCTTGGTGTTGTGGTTAAAAGTATTTTGTATAAGTTTCGTAACATTTGGTTGAGGCACACTAAAGTTAGAGCACAGAATTGAAAAAAATTGTAAGTGTTCCTCGAACCCGGTGTTTCGCCTACTTTTGCTGTTAATCGAGGATCAACAAAATGAGGAAAAATTAATAAAAATATTCCTCTCTATACTATCTTTTGATTGTAAGAAGCTTCTGTCCAAGTTTGGTAAAAATCCAGGATAGTTTATGAATCTAATAAATGTTTTAAAAAATAACTGCAGACTGTATGTAATGTTAACTGGAAGAAAAGCTAAGTCCATTAAGTAAAATACGGAAAAACAAGAACAAAATTTTAACTAAATTTCCTTCTAGATACTAGCTTTTGATCATAAACAAGCTTTTGTCCAAGTTTGATACAAATCCAGGATAGTTTAAGAAAGTTATTAAAATTTTAAAACTTTAGCCACAGAGTGAATGTAATGTTTCCTGGCAGAAAACCAAGTCCATTTATAAGTAATATACTGAAAAAATGGATTTTTTTTTACAAAATTTACTTCTGGGTACTATTGTATGATCATAAACAAGCTTCTATCCAAGTTTGGTAGAAATCCAGGATAGTTCAAGAAAGTTATTAAAATTTCAAAACTTTAACCACAGAGTGAATATTTGTGGATGCCTCCGCCGCCGCTGAAATGTAGGATCGCTATGTCTCGCTTTTCGACAAAAGTCAAAGGCTCAACAACAATCAGTTTTAAATTTGTAAAGGGCATAACTGTAAAGGGCATAACTCTAGAACAGTAAAACTGACGCCACTAAAACTCAAATTTAATCAGTGTTTTGTGATAATGAGCATTGTGTATAAGTTTCATAACATTTGGTTGAGACAAACTAAAATTAGAGATCGTAAACAAAAAATTCAAGCAACTTTTTCATTTGTTAAGGAGCATAACTCTAGAATTGTAAAATCGACGCCACCAAAATTCAACTTGACCTGTGTTTTGTGGAAATAAGCATTGCGTATAAGTTTCATACAATTTGGTTTAGGAAAACTTAAGTTAGAGAACAGATGGGATGTACAGACGTACATACAAGTAAGGGACGTAAATACTTACAGAAGAAAAAGGGTAAAACTTAATACGGTGGAGACATAACAATAGCAGTATGACGACATGAATAAAAAGTTTATATACACTAGATTCATAGAGGTGCTAGTAACCCGGCTGTAACACATTTTATAGTTGATGCTGTGAAATTTAGCATTGAGACAATAACATTTGAGATTTTTGGTTTGTCATAATTATTTGGACTAGCACTAAGAAAAAGAAAGTCATTTTCCTATTACATGGACAGATTTTATTTAATCATGTAAATAATTGCTACAGCACTTGTCTTGATACACTGAGTTATTCTAAGTAGAAGCTGACTTGTCTGCCTTATATATCCTTGTAACCATTTGTGTACAAATGTAATTGTTAATCGTAACGCTGAGGAGGCTGCGATATGTACGAACTCGTTCAGTCAATGCTTTTCAGCTGTCAGTTTGACCCACCTGACTGAGCATGCTGGATGAGTGAAGGTCCTTAAATCCACATTGGAATGTGAAATAGCTAGTATTTAAATAGCGGAATTTAAAGTTTTCAAATGTTTTGGCATCAAAACATTCTGATCAATGTTTTAACAAAACATGCACCTTTCTATCATAGCCGGTATTTACCTTTACTCATCGATGGCGTGTGACATAAGCCATATAATTATCGAGTATTTCTGTCACCTGTGTATAATTGTTCAATCAAACTTTTATCACTTGTCAATTATCCCAAGGCTTGGTCAAAACATATCAGTAATGTCAGCCATACGGGATTCTTTCGATACACTCGGACTTTTACTTATTTAATAATAAACATTTGTAAATATCGTATATAGTAAAAAAGTTGAAAATGTTCATTCATGAAATATTCATGAATGAATTAAACGCTGTCTCGCGTGAGATTTCTTTGATTTTCTCTTCAGCGCATGGAAGATCCGCAAGTAGTGTTTGTGATAGTTATTTTCAAAATGAAGTTAAATTCATCTGAACTGTCGATGAACATTCATTCCTTTTTATTCAAGCTGTAATCTTTCAAAAGGACTCAAAATTTCAAAAGAATCTTCTTACAATCAGTATTCAAACACTAATACTACATTATCTTGGAGCAGAACATTTGCGATAGTCTGTCACCGGAAGTTTGAGGCCGACGCCTAAGGAAAGTATTGCTATAGCAAACTTCCCAAAAACCCATGAATTCAAACAAAGTTTAATTTTGGACCCTTTGGACCTTAATATGGACTAATTTGAAAACAGGGCCCAAATTAATAAAATGCTCCGCAGGGCGCAGCTTGATACGACCGCAGAGGTCGAATCCTGAACAGTTGGGGCTAGAATGGACACAACATTCAAGCTTGATACAGCTCTGAATTTGGATTGTGATTAAATATTTGACACAGCATAGGTTTCTGACACAGAATGAATGTGGTCTAAGAACTTAAAAATTTTAAATTGGACATTCACCTATTATGGTCCAATATCCAAAATCTAAATACATGGTTAGATTCAGCATATCAAAGAACCCCAAGAGTTCAATTTTGATGAAATCAAACAAAGTTTAATTTTGGACCCTTTTGACCTCAATGTGGACAAAGTTGATAACGGGCCCAAAATCAAAAATCTAAATACATGGTTAGATTCAGCATATCAAAGAACCCCATATATTCAATTTTTGTTGAAATCAAACAAAGTTTAATTTTGGACCCCATTTGGACCAACTTAAACTGGGCCCATAATCAAAAATCTAAATACATGGTTAGATTCAGCATATCAAAGAACCCTTAGAATTCAATTTTTGTTAAAATCAAACTCAGTTTAATTTTGGACCCTTTGGACCTTAATGTAGACCAATTTGAAAATGGAACCAAAAATGAAGAATCTAAATACACAGTTAGATTCGGCATATCAAAGAACCCCAATAATTCAATTTTTGATGAAATCAAACAAAGTTTAATTTTGGACCCTTTGGACCTCAATGTGGACCAATTTAAAAACTGGGCCCAAAATCCAAAAACTTAATACACGGTTAGATTCAGCATATTAAAGAACCCCAAGAATTCAAGAATAAAACCCCATTGAAATTGGTCAAGAAATAAGCAATTTATACTAAGTATCTTCTTTGCACAATACTGTGCAATTGAATATTTCTTGCTATTGCGCAATACTGTACAATTGACAATTTCTTGCTATTGCAATATTGTGCTATTGGATATTTCTTGCTATTGGGCAATACTGTGCAATTGAAGATTTCTTGCTATTGCGCAACTACTGTGCAATTGAAGATTTCTTGCTATTGTGCAATACTGTGCAATTGAAAATTTCTTGCTATTGCACAATACTTATTATATAATAATTTACACATCCTGTTTGGTGTGTATCTCCTACCATATTATTATTATTTGCTTTTAAATATAAATCAGAAATAACCAACTTAAAATGGAAAATTTTAAAAGAAAAAAAAAGGAAAAAAGAAAAAAAAAAATCCTCCCCAAATTTTTGAACCCCTTATGATTCATCACCCCAAACTCAATCCCAGCCTTCCTTTGTGGTATGGTACCTTGCAGTACAATTTCAGAGAGATCCATACACTTGAACACAAGTTATTGTCTGGAAACTAGAAAATGCTAATTTTGGCCCCAATTCCTAAACGTTTGGGCAATTACCCCAAACTCAATTCCAGCTTTCCTTTGTGATATGGAGCCTTGTAGTACAATTTCAGAAATATCCAAACACTAACACACAATTTATTGTCATGAAACTAGAAAATGCTTGTTTTTGCCCCTTTTAGGTCCCTAATTCCTAAAATTTTGAGGCAATTACCCCAAAATCAATTCCAGCCTTCCTTTGTGATATGGAACCTTGTGGTACAATGTCAGAGAGATCCATACACTTACACACAAGTTATTGTCTGGAAGTTACAAAAATGCTTATTTTTGGCCCCTAATTCCTTAACTGTTGGTACCATAACCCCCAAAATCAATCCCAACCTTCCTTTTGTGGTATTGAACCTTATGGTTAAATTTCATAGAGATCCATTCACTTAAACTTAAGTTAGAGTGCGAAAACTAAGGTGTCTTCGGACAACGACGACGACGACGATGACAACGACGACGCCAAAGTCATACCAATATATGACCGCAAAATTTTTGCGGTCGTATAAAAATCTGAATGCACAGTTAGATTCAGCATATCATAGAACCACAAGAATTCAGTTTTTGATGAAATCAAACAAAGTCCAATTATTTACCCTTTGGACCTCAATGTAGACCTATTTAAAAATGTCCAAATATCCAATATAGTAATACATGGTAAAAACCTCAAACAATTCAAGACTTTAAATTGATCCTCATTGAAATTGGTTAAAAGATTTGTATCTATTTTCAATTGAAGATTTCTTGCTGTTGTGCAATACTTTGCTGTTGTGCAATACTTAGTAAATCTGTTAACAAACTAAATATAATAATTTACACACCCGTTTAGTGTGTATCTCCTGCCATATCAGTATTTGTTGTTTCTTTATATAGATCAGAAATAATTTATGTTAGAGCCAGCTTAGCCAGTATTAGAAAAGTCTTGTTTTTGGCCCCTATTTGGCCTCTAGTTTCTTAACGATTAAAGCCACAACCACAACAAAATCGACCCCAACCTTCTGTGTATGGTATGGAACCTTGTGGTACAATTTCATAGAGATCCATTGACTAATAATGAAGGATTTGTCTGGAAACCAGAAAAACCTTGTTCCTCCCCCCATAACCCCAAAAGTCAAACCCAACCTTCCCTTTGTGGTATGGAACCTTGTGTTTCAATTTCATAGAGATCCATAGACTAATACTTAAATAATTGTCCATTAACCAGAAAAACCTTGTTTTTCCCCTCTTTTTTTTGCCCCTTATTCCTGAACAATTTGGGCCATAACCCCCAAAGTCAATCCCAACCTTCCCTTTGTGGTATGGAACCTTGTGGTACAATTTTATAGAGATCCATACACTTATACACAAGTTATTGTCCGGAAACTAGACAAATGCCTTTTTGGCCCCTTTTTGACCCCTAATTCCTAAACAGTTGGGACCATAACCCCCAAAATCAATCCAAACCTTCCTTTTGTGCTATTAAACCTTGTGGTTAAATTTCATACAGATCCATTCACTTATACTAAAGTTATTGTCCGGAAACCAAATGTCTTCAACGACAATGACGACGACATGATAGCAATATACGAACGCAAATTTTTTGCGGTCGTATAAAAACAATTTGACCAAAATGTTAGTCGTGACATGTCCTAACTGGAAAAGTTTGGTCCATATGGTATGGTGACATTTTATTGGAGGGCCAATACCATCAACAAATTAACTAATATTATAACTTTAAACTTTGCAGCTAGCATGGTCTACATGCATTTATCTTGTATTTCAACTAACCAACTACCCACCTCCACCTGAATTATCTGGGGGGACACAATTCAAAAAAATAGAAATTACCTTCTGCCCAGTAAATTTAACTGTACAACTGCAATCCAGTTTAAGCACATACTTTGTACATCTAAAATAGAATTTCAATGTGTATATTTTCTGAAAATAACCAATAAATGTTTTGTTGCATTACTATAACAACAGAATTAATTTTTACCAGAAATGTTTGTACATACAATGAATGAAGACTCATGGTCAGCAATTACACCTCAGTTAACCTGTAAATGAATAAGAAAACATATTCCAGGAAACACTATAAATATAAGTGCGGTTCACTTGACGTCCTGACCTGGACTAAGAAATTAAATTCAATATGACATAAAAATCCCTACAGAGTTTGTAAATAGTAGTGAAATCCTACAATGAAGCTTCTAAACATGCATTAAAATACAAATCTGTGCTCCCGTAATAACTGTTGAAATATGTATATTTTTTGAAAATAATTGACACGGGATACTCTACACATAAATGTAAAACAAAAGGGAGGATTTTTCGTTCCCTTTTGTTAATTTTCAAACAGTGATGTTCATTTTGCACCATCTTACGGTGTTAATATATCCCAAATTATTCTCTATGCCCGTGTCTGTAGTGAGGTTTTGGATTTCAATTAATGTATTTCTGGTAAATTATTAAGTCAAGGATTTTGTTAACACAAATTACTTCACCTTTACTAAATTCTTTCATAAATACAAAGATCTGGTTTGGAAGTTTGGCTGTACCTGTAGAAAACTTATTACAAACGGGATAACTCATCCTAATTTTACAGTGATGTTGTTTACCAAGCCCGTAAATTTAGATCCGGGTTAAACTTATTGATCTTTTGAATAAACTAATTCTAAAGGGTTATATATACCAATTCAAAACTGTAATTAGATCTTCAAATATTGTTTTTATCAGTATAAATATTGATTTAGTTATCAATAAATTAAAACCTAACTGAATACCCCATTATTATTGTTAAATACATATGTACATTCCCTGTCCTACAATCTGTCAATACCTATATTTTTGACATTGCACACGGTCATGTTTTTCTCAGGCTGTTAATGACATCTTTATACTAAATCATTTGGATGTTGGATGTGTGCTGATTGATATTTTAGTCTTTGACACATGATTTTTTTGTTTTGGGCTTTGAACTAAATTTCAGTAACTGCGAGTACTCTCAGATCTGTACTATGTGTCTTTTGTGTGTTTGTTTTTTGTGCTTTGTATCAACCTGATGAATTAAGCTCTTTCAACTGATTTTTATAGTTTTGTTCTTATGTTCTACTGTTACACCACTGTGTCCCATGTAAAAGGGAGGGTTTGGCTCCAGCAAACATGTTCAACCCCGCTACATTCTGTATCGGCATGTCCCTGTGCGCAGGTGGTTGACGTTTGTTGCTGTATATCATATATGTTTTTCCTTTATTGTTTTGTACATAAATCAGGCAGTTAGTTATTTCGTTTGAATTGTTTAATATTTGTCATTTTAAAGCCATTTATAGCTTACTATGCGGTATGGGTTTTGCTCATTGTTGAAGGCCGTACAGTGACCTATAGTTGTTACCTTCTACATCATTTCATCACTGGTTGAGAGTTGTCTCTTTGGCAATCATACCACATCTTTTTATTTCTATATAGCTCATGATCTCTGATCAGACTAAATAAAATCAATAGTTAAGGTAGCTGTCAATACACATGTTGTCTGTTCAAGGTCCAGACCTAATAAAATGCTGCACAGTTGCGGCAAGTATGGACACTACATTCAAGCTTGTGATTAAATATTTGACACAGAATGAATGTGGTCAAAGAACTGAAAAATTTGAAAAAGGACTTTACCTATTATGGTCCAATATCCAAAATCTAAATACACAGTTGGCATATCCAACTACACCAAGAATTTATTCTTTTCTTTATCAATGGACAATATTAGCTTACTTTTTAAGGGTTCGCTTCATCAAAAACAGAAATTTATATATAGCATTCTGAAAATTAATCTATGCAGAATAACAAACAAACCTAACACAAAATTCTTCAAAAAAATGAAAAAAAAATAAAAATAAACAATTTTTAAAATATCTTTCATCATTAATACAATATCTTTAGAAAATCTATAAAACTTACCTTGAATTATTTTTCAAACTATCTGATAACTAACAGTAATTTTAAAACTATATCTATCCATAATTTCTTCTCTAAAATAAGAATTTGATGCTTTATCTATTTTTAACTGTGAATCTACTGACACTTTTCAATGAAAAGTGCAATACAGTTCTGAGTTTGGATTGTGATTAAATATTTGACATAGCATAGGTTTCTGATACAGAATGAATGTGGTTCAAGAACTTTAAAATTTGAAATTGGATATTTACCTATTATGGTCCAATATCCAAAATCTGAATACATGGTTAGATTCAGCATATCAAAGAACCCCAGGAAATCAATTTTTGATGAAATCAAACAAGCTTGGACCCTTTGGACCTCAATGTGGACCAATTTGATAACGGGGCCCAAAATCCAAAATCTAAATACACAATTAGATTTAGCATATCAAAGAACACCTTATATTCAATTTTTGTTGACATCAAACAAAGTTTAATTTTGGACCTGATTTGGACCAATTTGAAAACTAGGCCCAAAATCAAAAATCTAAATACATGTTTAGATTCAGCATATCAAAGAACCTCTGGATTTCAATTTTTGTTATAATCAAACTAAGTTTAATTTTGGACCCTTTGGACCTTAACGTGGACCAATTTGAAAACCAGGCCCAAAATCAAAAATCTAATTACAGGGTTAGATTCAGCCTATCAAAGAACCCAGATAATTTAATTTTTGATGCAATCAAACAAAGTTAATTTTGGACCTTTTGGACCTCAATGTGGACTGATTTAAAAACTAGGCCCACAGACTAAAATCTAAATACACAGTTAGATTCAGCATATTAAAGAACACCAAGAATGCAAGACTTTGATTAAACCCCCATTGAAATTGGTAAAAAAATAAGCAATTTATACAAAGTATTAGAAAAGTATTGTTTTTGGCCCCTTTTTCCTAAACGGTTAGGGACATAACCTCCACAATCAATCCCAACCTTCCTTTTTTTGGTATGGAACCATGTGGTACAATTTTATAGAGATCCATAGACTTATACTCAAGATATTGTCAGGAAACCAGAAAATCATAGTTTTTTGGCCCCTTGTTCCTAAACGGTTTAGGTTATAACCCCCAAAATCAACCCCAAACCTTCCTTTTGAGGTATGGAACCTTGTGGTACAATTTCATAGAGATCCATACACTTATACACAAGTTATTGTCCTGAAAGAAAAAAGCTTGTTTTTGGCCCTTAATCATGTTAATTCCTAAAAAGTTAGGACAATAACCCCCAAAATCAATCCCAACCTTCCTTTTGTGGTATGGAACCTTGCGGTTCAATTTCATAGAGATCCATACAATTATACTAAAGTTATTGTCTGGAAACCAAATGTCTTTGGACAACGACTATAAGGACGCTGACAAGTCATAACTTTATATGACCACAAAAATTTAGAATATTAAATTTCAAGTTAACATGGTTAAAGTATGGAAACTATAACAATTATGGACCAAATTCCTTCCAAATTCAAACAAAATGCAAACACAACAAATATATAAAACATAAATACTGTGGGTCTCTTGAAAAAAAGGAAACTTATTAAGAAATATGCAAGGATACTTTTTTTAATGTAGGGTGTTTCAATCCTTGCATGTTTCTGGGAGTAGCATTTTTTGTTAAACACAATATACTTGTTGCACAGACCAGAAAAGGGACCTAAGCCCTCCCTCTATCTTTTTTGCTTGTTCCTTAAGATCCGATCCTATGTATTTGATCAAGGAACTGCCACCTCCCCCTTGCATATCTAGTTTGGAGAGAAGGGAGGGGTAATCTTTGTTTATGGGTAGAGAATGTTTGTTAAATATTTGTCACTGGATGTCATACATACCTGCAATCAAGAAAGCAAGCAAGCATTCAATAAATTAATCAATCTATTGAATAATCAATCAATCAATACAACCAAAAAAAAAACAAACATCCAAGCCAATCATCGAATAATGAATGTAAACATGTCAAACTTGACAGTATGCCAGTATGCAAAATATTCATCAATCAATCATTTAGGCAATCAACCAAACAACTCCCACACATACACCTCTATCAACCATCCAAACCAACCAACCAATAAATATGTATCAAATGTCACTTGGTTGGTTGATCCAATCAACAAAACCAACCAACCAAAAAATTAATGCAAGAAAAGCATGAAAAGGGGGAAAAACCTTCCTTCACTTAACCATTGTTTGTAAAAACAATTGATCTTTAATTTTAAGGTCTTCCCACCTTACCGAAGAAAGACCTTTTGATTTTGCACTGATTATCAGGTCTTTCCACTTTCTATGGAAAGACATTTTGAATTTTGTTCTGATTTTTTTTTCTTCTACAAATTTCCAAATCTGCCAAATTTTTTTCTTTAGTGGAATTTTTGTGTCGTAACATGTCGATAAGATATTTGGTATATGATATTGTACAGTTAATGCACTTTTGAAACTGTCCCTGCTTAACCAAACACCTTTTCATGTAAAGAGTTATCTCCACGAAAACTGTTTTTCTTGTTATTGCTACTCCTTCGCAACTGTTTAAGAATCTGACAAATTTGTTTTCCAAATTGCATGTTATATCCTCAGTATATTGCAAATATTTTTGACAGAAGAATCTGGAAACTCCATACGAGATTTATTTCCCTTAATGTATTCGACATTAGTGAAATGTAATTGTTACGTGTGAACTGTAAATAATAGAAATCTAGGGTATTGTATTTAAGGTCCTTAATTGGTCCACCAAAAAAGAAAATGAGGTCAAGGTCACTATCTAATTTTTTTTAGGATTTTGCTTCTTATCATTATTCTTCAGAAACAGTTCAAGATAAATTTCTATTATTTTTACTAAATTGTTAGTTGTGGCATGCCGTAGCACATATATTTTGGTTGAAAATTGAGTTGCTATAACTCCTTATTGGTACATGATAAAGTCATAGGGTTTTTTCCATTAGCTTGTAAAAACATGTCCTTGAAAAACCTCAACCTGAAGTGACTTTATTGTAATCCGGAAGTAAGCGTTTTTGCACTTTTTTCATTTAAAAGTAACTACAACCATATATATTTGGAATCAGTGTCAAACGAAATCAGGCGTGACATTTTTGTAAACCAGAAGTAGCAAATTTTCTCCCTTATTTCAAGCTAAGTTTTTAGAAACCATATTATATTTCAAGCTAAGTTTTTAGAAACCATATTAAAGAAATTAGTGTAAAGTAAGCTATTATCTGACACCTGAAAGGACATTTCAAACCGGAAGTTAATATTTTCTTATCAAAACATGTGAATTTAGGGTGGAAAGGCCTTCAATTGTTCAACGTTTTTGAATTTTTTTCCAAACCACTTTTGTTTCTGAAATGTTGCTTTTGATTCTTAACATGTCCATTAGAAACAATTATTGTGTTTTTGGGACCTATTCAGAACAGAACATCTCCCTGTATACTGTTTTTCCTGTTATCAGTACTCCTCAGAAATTGTAAAAGATACATTGCTAAAATAATTTCTCCGAAATGTTCATTACTTTCTTGATGATCTGTTCAGTTTGGACTGAAGCAATTCAGTAACAGGTAATAAGAGTTATTTCCCTTTTTGTGTTCGACATAAATGGTATGTTGATGTAACTCATAAAACTTAGGTTAATGAGCCCTCGAGTCTTTTGATTTGAGGTCCTTGGTCCAGATCCTTGGTCCACCTAAAAGAAAATAAGGTCAAGGTCATAGGTCACGTCATGTTCTAATTTTCACATTTACTGTTATGGCTACTACTCAGATACAATTATAGATGTCGACAAAAACAATTTGACCAAAATGTTAGTCACAACATGTCATAACTGGAAAAGTTTGGTCCATATGGTATGGTGACATTTCATTGGGGGTCAATCAATGCCCTTGCAATCAATAAATCAACAAATTAACTAATGATAACTTTAAACTTTGCAGCTAGCATGGTGTGCATGTTTTTTTTTTTTTGTATCTCAAATAACCAACTACCCCCACCCCTGAATTATCTAGGGTCAAAAACATAGTAATTGTCTTCTGCCCTGTAAATTTAACTGTAAAACTGCAATTAGGTTAATGAACATACATAGTGCATCTGAAAAAGAAAACCAATTTGCCTATTTTCGAAAAAATATCGATAAACGTTTTATTAAATTACTATAATAGTAACATTTTCTTGTCCATGCAATAAATGAAGACTCATGGTCAGCGATTAGATCTCAGCTTACCTGTAAATAAATAAGAAAACATTTTCCTGTTTGCACTATAAAATATACATGCTTTCCCTTGAGGTCCTGACCTGGACTGAAAGATTAAAATCATTGACATAGTAATTGCTCCCCGAATTCAATAATATTTGTGCAATACTACAATCAAATTTCTAATCATGCATTAAAACACAAATCTGTGCTACTATTGAAATATGTACATTTTCTTACGGAAAAAAAAATTGATAACCTTGCTGTTAAATTCCATAAGATCAAATGTATACCAAAAGCTCTATTGTTCGTGTACCCAATCAAAACATCAATTACCTGTAATAAATTAAATCAATAGTTGGTGCATAAAAAATACAAAAGGACATTTATAAAGAATGATGCAAGGAATTTTTTTTTGGGGGGATGTTAAAATCCTTGCATGTTCCTACAAATATCATAATTTAAATACATTGAATGATTAATTAATGGACAAGTAGATGATAGACCTATTGGTTGGTTGGTTGTTAATTGATTGACACATTGGAAATTTCCATAATGTAACAATATGCAAAGTTCATATTGATTAATTGATTGATTGATTGTTTGTTTGTTTGTCTGACGTCCAGAAACAAATATGTCACATAATTATTATTAAATAAATTTGTTGCATGGGATCCAGGACCTGCTTTTTCTTTTCCTCTTGTTCCTTGAGACCAGCCCCTTGCATTTAAATCGCTTATTTCTAGAGACATGGCCCCAAGTAAAAAATCCAGGAACTGGTACCCTGCCCCCCTGGCTTCTTATTAAAGAAAAAAGGGGGACTTTACCAGTGTAACAAATGTTTGTGACATATTTGCCTCTGGACATTGGACAAACAAACAAACAATCAATCAATCAATTTGAACTTTGCATATTTTTACATTATGAAAACTACCAATATGTCAATCAATCAACAACCATCTATCATCTACCAGTCCATTAATTAATCAATCAATCAACCAAGCCAATTATCAATTAATGAATTTGAATTTAATCAAACTTGACAAAAGTATGCAAAATTTCTATCAATCAATCAACCAACCTATCAATCAATCATTTAACCATCCAAACCAACCAATCGATATGTAGTAAATGTCACTTGGTTGCTTGGTCCAACCAACAAAACCAACCAAAAATTCATGTAAGAAAAGGGTGAAGGACCTCCACTTAACAACTGTTTGTTAAAATAATTGATTCTAAGTTTATTAGTGTTTTTCTTGTACTTATTTTTTAGGTATCTATTAAACTGCAATTTAGAGTTGATTCCTTTTATTGTACTGATTTAAATTTATTGTATCTTCTTTTAAGATTCTTTAATTATGCTACTAGTCAAGATGTTAAAAAGGGGAGGGTTGAAATCTAAAAAAAATAAAATAACTTATTCCTGCTGGAGTTGGGCTACTGTGTTATAAGGTTGTTATCTCATTGACATGTACCTTACATCTCCTTTTACCTGTAAGATACCTGTTAGATTGTTGCCGGATTCCATCCCTTTTAGCCCACCATATTTTGGTTATATTTTTTAAACTATAAACATACATGATATATTCAAACATCTAAACTCCTTGAAAACACTAAGGGATATACCTATCTGTTTCCAACTATTGCACTGAATTTACTTGTCATAGGTCCACTGTCAGTACTATTTGACATATTGGAAATAAAATGTTTATACAAAAAAAGAACATGTGGTATGATTGCCAATGAGACAACTCTCCACCAGAGACCAAATTTAAATAATGTTTTAGTTATCAACTATAATTCACCATACAGCCTTCAACGATGAGCAAAGCCCATAGTTTATATAAAATTATATGTAGTGTTATTACCAATGAAACAACCAACAAGTATCAACCAAGATCAAAGGAATAGGACATGAAGGATGTGAACAACTACAGGTCACTTGTACGGCCTGAAAAAAAACCTCATACCATATTATCAATAATAAAAAGGCCTCAGGATTACAAAATGTGAAAGAATTCAACAGAGAAAACTAACCACCTGATTTATGCTAAACAATTTAAACGAAACCAGTCATACAATGTAGCAGATTGAGATAGCAACCAATTAACTGCTGAATTAAATGCTCCTGACTTGGAACAGGCACTTCAAGAATGTGGTGTAACATGTTAATGAGTTCTCGTCCCTCCCCCAATAAAACACAAATAACTGATTTAAGAATACAGTTGCAAAAAGCTAGTTAATAGTCCAATTTCAACTAATAATTAAATCATATGCTATCCAAGACTCAACACAGACCTGGGGTAATTAAAAATGTAATTGTAATTAGCTGTAATTAATTACAATTTTGAAAGTAATTCAATGTAATGTGTAATTGAGCATATTCTCAATTACATGTAATTGAAAGTAATGAATTACATTGCCTTTTTCCAAGTAATTATGAATTACTTTTCAATTACTTTGAATTACATTTAAATATTTGTTTGGAAATTTTAAAAATTTTGGCTATTCTGATGCAACTTATAGTTTAGTATACACATGTACTTTGATTTGTTTAAATATTTTTAACTTTTATCATGATGAAAACAATATTCCTTTATATTTCATTAATCATTATACATGTAGCATGTATAATTATCTTTATTTGTATTTATTTCATTAACTTTTCACATGTTTACATAAAAATCAAAAATCAAAAACAATACCAATTCATTTACATACAAATTGTAAGTATGTTGTTGTAACAATTAACAATAATCTTAGCCTCATGTTATTCCTTTTACTTAACTAATTATGAAGTACAAGAAGGTCCCTTGATTAGAATGCCAAAGGTCATTGTTATTTTAAACTTTAAAACCATCATATTTATATGTTAAAATATGTTTAGATGGATATTATTTTTAAATATTTTCTACAAACATGACAAAATTGTAAATGCAACAATCAAAACATAAAAGAATGGAGTTTAATTTACATTTTTTTGTACTTGACAATTTTGACTTGCCAAAAGACAAGTCTGGAAAAAGCTACCATTACTATTCTGTAATAAATGGAAGCTTGAAAGTTACTTCAAATTTCACATGGTACATAAGAAAACCATTAACATCTAAATAAACATTTTAAGTAGAAACTTGAATTTTTAAGAATTTTTTTAAGAATTAAAAATATATTCATCTTGATCTATATATATTTATATTATATAAATTTGTTCCCATAAAAATAAGAAATGCAATCAAATAATCACAGTGAAAGTCTAATGGTGATTAAATGTAACAACGACGTTCGAAATTTGAATCTTTTACTAATGTTTTTACTGTTAAAAAGTGTATGTACATATAAAAGTTTCATTCTTTTCTAGCCTGTTGCCAATTTTATGATTTTATTCTAAATGATTTAGCTCTTACATTTCTTTGGACAAAAGTAATTGAAATGTAATTAATTACATTGGCAATGTAATTGTAATGTAATTAATTACATTTGAAAATCAATGTAATTGTGATGTAATTAATTACATTTAAAAATCAATGTAATTGAATTGTAATTAATTACTTTGGCATGTAATTGACCCCAGGTCTGACTCAACATCAATCAGTACACCTCTGACAAATTAAATGCAAAGACATTGTAAGCAGTCTGAGAAAAGCGCAATGCCAAAATATATGTATCAACCAGATTAAGAACCAAAAGTGTGAATAACTGGATAGCAATACATGTTTTCTTATGATGTATTAAGCAGTCATTTTGTACTGATAAAGACAATATTCAAAGATATAAATTGATTACCTTAACAAATGTCCAATTATACATACACTTATATCTTAATTTACGATAATGCAATATGGTAATCTTTTGCAGTAATATGTGCTGTCCATTCATAGTATACATTTGTATGACATTACAAAATAAGAATACTTATTTAAGCTTATTTAAATGTTTGGATTATATATTTCAAAGAATCATACATGTCAGCAAGTCTTTCTTACTGTTATAACTAAACTGTAAAGCACCCTGTAGCAAGCTGTGCCACAAGACTTGAAGATTTAGGATTAAGAATACACAAAAACTAGAGGCTCTAAAGAGCCTGTGTCGCTCATCCTAGGTCTATGTGCATCTTCAACAATGAACTCTCTTCAACATTGTGGACTAGAATATAGAATTCATGACAAATATCTTCTTTTTTTGTTTGTAGATCTTGTATTGCTGATAATTTTTTCTGTTTACAGTTTCTCTCTATTTTCTTTAATTTCCTCAAAACACAAAAACGGTAAAAAAAATATCAATTAATGCAATCACTCCTATAAAGAGGAAACCAACAATTTTGACAAAATTTTACTTTTTGTAGATCATTTATGCTATTCAAAGTGTCTATCTATCTTTTATAGTTTTCAAGATAGTAGACAAACACGTAAAATATTGGTAAAAATCGTCATTAAAGAGCAAGTACTCCTACAAGGAGTCGACTGATGATTTCCGCTATTTGACTTATTTGTAGATCAAGTCTTGCTGATCATTTTTGCTTTATGATATTTCTATCTATCTATTATAGTTTTTTAGATATTAGGCAAAAATGCAAAAAAATGGTAAAAATCATTATCAAAGGGCAATAACTCCAATAAGGGGTCGTCAGACGATTTCAAGACTGAAACTTATTTGTAGATCTTGTCTTGCTGATCACTTTTGATCATTTAAGTTTCTATCTATCTATAATAGTTTTTCATATATTAGGCAAAAAGCAAACTAGAGGCTCTAAAGAGCCTGTGTCACTCACCTTGGTCTATGTGCATATTAAACAAAGGACACAGATGGATTCATGACAAAATTGTGTTTTGGTGATGGTGATGTGTTTGTAGATCTTACTTTACTGAACATTCTTGCTGCTTACAATTATCTCTATCTAAAATGAACTTGGCCCAGTAGTTACAGTGGAAAATATTTTGTAAAAATTTACAAAAATTTACAAAATTTATGAAAATTGTAAAAAATTGACTAGCAATAACTCCTTAAGGGGTCAATTGACAATTTTGGTCATGTTGACTTATTTGTAGATCTTACTTTGCTGTACATTATTGCTGTTTACAGTTTATCTCTATCTATAATAATATTCAAGATAATAACCAAAAGGTGCAAAGTTTTCTTAAAATTACCAATTCAGGGGCAGCAACCCAACAACATGTTGCCTGATTGGTCTGAAAATTTCAGGGCAGATAGATCTTGACCTAATGAACAATTTTATGCCGTCAGATTTGCTCTAAATGCTTTGGTTTCAGAGATATGAGCCAAAAACTGCATTTTACCCTATGTACTATTTTTAGCCATGTCAGCCATCTTGGTTCATGGGCGGGTCATCGGACACATTTTTAAACTACATACCCTAATGATGATTGTGGACAAGTTTGGTTAAATTTGTCTTATTAGTTTCAGAGAGAAGATTTTGTAAAGATTACAAAAATTTACGAAAAATGGTTAAAATTGACTATAAAGGGCAATAACTCCTTAACGGGTCAACTGACCATTTTGGTCAAGTTGACTTATTTGTAGATCTTACTTTGCTGAACATTATTGCTGTTTACAGTTTATCTCTATTTATAATAATATTCAAGATAATAACAAATAAAATGCTCCGCAGGGCACAGCTTGATACGACTGCAGAGGTCGAACCCTGAATAGTTGTGGCAAGTATGGACACAACATTCAACCTTGATACAGCCCTGAATTTGGATTGTGATTAAATATTTGACACAGCATAGGTTTCTGACACAGAATGAATGTGGTCTAAGAACTTAAAAATTTTAAATTGGACATTCACCTATTATGGTCCAATATCCAAAATCTAAATACATGGATTAGATTCAGTTCATATCAAAGAACCTCCAGTTATATCAAAAATCTAAATACATGGTTAGATTCAGCATATCAAAGAATATCAATTTTATTGAAATCAAACAAAGTTTAATTTTGGACCCCGATTTGGACCGACTTGAAAACTGGGCCCATAATCAAAAATCTAAATACATGTTTAGATTCAGCATATCAAAGAACCCTAAGAATTCAATTTTGTTAAAATCAAACTAAGTTTAATTTTAGACCCTTTGGACCTTAATGTAGACCAATTTGAAAACGGGACCAAAAATTAAGAATCTAAATACCTGGTTAGATTCGACATTTCAAAGAACCCCAATAATTCAATTTTTGATGAAAATCAAACAAAGTTTAATTTTGGACCCTTTTGACCTCAATGTGGACAAAGTTGATAACGGGCCCAAAAATCTAAATACATGGTTAGATTCAGCATATCAAAGAACCCAATATATTCAATTTTGTTGGAATCAAACAAAGTTTAATTTTGGACCCTGATTTGGACCAACTTGAAAACTGGGCCCATAATCAAAATCTAAATACATGTTTAGATTCAGCATATCAAAGAACCCTAAGAATTCAATTTTGTTAAAATCAAACTAAGTTTAATTTTGGACCCTTTGGACCTTAATGTAGACCAATTTGATTAAGGGACCTAAAATTAAGAATCTAAATACAAGGTTAGATTCGGCATATCAAAGAACCCCAATAATTCAATTTTTGATGAAATCAAACAAAGTTTAATTTTGGACCCTTTGGACCTCAATTTGGACCAATTTAAAAACGGGGCCCAAAATCCAAATACTTAATACACGGTTAGATTCAGCATATTAAAGAACCCCAAGAGTTCAAGAATAAAACCCCATTGAAATTGGTCAAGAAATAAGCAATTTATACAAAGTATCTTCTTTTGCACAATACTGTGTAATTGAATATTTCTTGCAATTGCGCAATACTGTGCAATTGAATATTTCTTGCTATTATGCAATACTGTACAATTGACAATTTCTTGCTATTGCGCAATATTGTGCTATTGGATATTTCTTGCTATTGCACAATACTGTGCAATTGAAGATTTCTTGCTATTGCGCAATACTGTGCAATTGAAAATTTCTTGTTATTGCACAATACTTATTATATAATAATTTACACATCCTGTTTGGTGTGTATCTCCTGCCATATCATTATTATTTGCTTTTAAATATAAATCAGAAATAACCAACTTAAAATGGAAAATTTTAAAGAAAAAAAAAAAAAAAAAATCCCACCCCAAATTTTTGAACCCCTTATGATTCATCACCCCAAACTCAATCCCAGCCTTCCCTTTGAGGTATGGTACCTTGCAGTACAATTTCAGAGAGATCCATACACTTGAACACAAGTTATTGTCTTGAAACTAGAAAATGCTTATTTTGGCCCTTTTGGCCCCTAATTCCTAAACGTTTCAGGCAATTACCCCAAACTCAAATCCAGCTTTCCTTTGTGATATGGAACCTTGTAGTACAATTTCAGAAAGATCCATACACTTACACACAAGTTATTGTCATGAAACTAGAAAATGCTTGTTTTTGCCCTTTTTGGCCCCTAATTCCTAAAATTTTGAGGCAATTACCCCAAAAATCAATCCCAGCATTCCTTTGTGATATGGAACCTTGTGGTACAAAGTCAGAGAGATCCATACATTAACACACAAGTTATGTCTGCAAGTTACAAAAATGCTTATTTTTGGCCCCTTTTTGGCCCTAATTCCTTAACTGTTGGTACCATAACCCCCAAAATCAATCCCAACCTTCCTTTTGTGATATTGAACCTTATGGTAAAATTTCATAAAGATCCATTCACTTAAACTAAAGTTAGAGTGCGAAAACCAATGCGTCTTCGGACGACGACGCCAACGTCATACCAATATACGACCGCAAAATTTTTTTGCGGTCGTATAAAAACGGCAAAATTTTCTTAAAATTACCAATTCAGGGGTAGCAACCCAACAACGGGTTGTCCGCTTCATCTTAAAATTTCAGGGCAGATAGATCTTGACCTGATAAACAATTTTACCCGTCAGATTTGCTCTAAATGCTTTGGTTTCAGAGATTAAGTCAAAATCTACATTTTACCCCTAAGTTCTATTTTTAGCCATGGCAGCCATCTTGGTTGGTTGGCTTGGTCACCGGACACAATTTTTAAACTAGATACCCCAATGATGATTGTGGCCAAGTTTGGTTAAATTTGGCCCAGTAGTTTCAGAGGAGAAGATTTTTGAAAAAGTTAACGACGACGGACGACAGACGACGCCGGATGCCAAGTGATGAGAAAAGCTCACTTGGCCCTTTGGGCCAGGTGAGCTAACAAGAGGCTGTCAGAGTGACAGCAAACCGGATTTCCTGCAGAGGTCGAACCCTGAAGATTTGAGCAAGTATGGAAACTACATTTAAGCTTAAAACAGCTCTGAATTTGGATTGTGTTGAATATTTGACACAGCATAGGTTTGTGACACAAAATGAATGTGGTCAAAGAACGGAAAAATTTGAAATTGGACATTTACCTATTATGGTCAAATATCCAAAATCCAAGTACATTGTTAGAAACAGCATATCAAAGAACCCCAAGAATTCAATTTTTGATGAAATCAAACAAAAGTTTAATTTAGGACCCTTTGGACCTCAATATGGACCAATTTGATAAAGAAGCCCAAAATCCAAAATGGTTAGATTCAGCATTTCAAAAAACCCCATAAATTCAATTTTTGTTGAATGAAACAAAGTTTAATTTTGGACCCTGATTTGGACCAACTTGAAAACTGGGCCCAAAAATCCAAAATTTAAATACAGGTTTAGATTCAGCATTTGAAAGAACCCTATATGTATTTAATTTATGTTGAAATGAAACACAGTTTAATGTTATCTATATAATTATTAATTTTCTGTTCAAAGGTAAATAACTCAAACTGAATAAATAATAAACAAATAGTTCTCTAAAATTAGATATGATTTAACCACTAAAAATAGTTCTCTAAAATTAGAGATGATATTATACATTTTCAAATTATAATCAATAAAATTAGTTATGATTTAACCACTTAAACATTGTAAAAGTAGTATATCAAAGAACCCCAAGAATTCAATTTTGATGAAATTAAACCAAAACCAGAAATCTAAATATATGTTTATCAATAGACAATATAACTTTGCTTTTAAAGGAGTTCACTTCATCAAGAAAAATTATATATATAGCATTCAGAAAATTAGTTTATACAGAATAACAAACAAACCTACCACAAAATTCTTCAAACAATTTACCAAAGAAAAGAAAAAATAAATCCAAAATGTCATTTATCATTAATACAATGTCTTTAAAATCTATAAAACTTATCTGTTAGTGTAATCAAACTTTATATATATTATTAACCATTTCTGTTCAAAGGGAAATAACTCAATCACATAATAAGTACCACTTTTGACTATTGGAAAGGGATATAACTCAACAACGAGAAAAGCTAAAATCCTGAAAATTGAACTTGACCTTTATTTAAAGTCACAGGAAACAACATATCTAAATTTGAAAAAATTTCGTCAAAGTGTTTTTATGTTAATGAACGGACACTGTTTGGCAGCTGCCCGCCCGCCCGCCATACATTCCCAAATCAATAACCGATTTTTCCTTCGAAAATCCGGTTAAAAATTGATAAATATCATCGCTAAAGGGCAATAACTTCAATAAGGAGTTGTCTGATGAATTTCGATGTACTTATGGACTTATTTGTAGATCTTATCTTGTTGATCATTTTTCATATATAAAATTTCTCCCCATCTATTATAGTTTTTCAGATATTAGGGAACGACCATTTAACTTCGGGGGGGGTTATGGTTTTTTCCTAAAAAAATATTCTGATCCCCAATTTGATGAAAAAAAATATTGTGGTTAAGCAGATGGCAAAAAAAAAATTATTCTGAATCCAGATTTTCCCAATACCTTAAAGTTAAATGGTTGCTCCCTTAGACAAACATGAAAAAAATAGGTAAAATTCATCATTGAAGGGCAATAACTCAGATAAGAAATCGTCTGACAGTTTTGAAGTATATAGACAATTTGTAGATCTCATCATTCTGAACATTTTGCCCCCCCCCCAACTCCCGTCAGATTTTCTCTATTCATAGCAGTTTTCAAGATAATAGACAAAACTTGCAATTTACCCCTATATTCTATTTTTAGCCATGTCAGCCATGTTGGCAGGTGGGGTTATCGCACACATTTTTTAAACTAGATACCCTAATAATGATTGTGGCCAAGTTTGGTTAAATTTGGCCCAGTAGTTTTAGAGGAGAAGATTTTTGTAAAAGTTAACGAAGATGGACTACGATGACAACTGAGGACAGATGATGGACGCCAAGTGATGAGAAAAGCTCACTTGGCCTTTTAGGCCAGGTGAGCTAATAAGATTTAGATACCAAGGGGACATTCAATCCTGTCGATTGTTGTTGTATTATATATTTGTTTTTCGTTTATTGTTTTGCACATAAATCAGTTAGTTTTCTAATTTGAAACGATTTACATTGTCATGTCAGAACTCAGGATCTTTTACAGTTTTCTATGAGGTATGGGTTTTGCTCGTTTTTGAAAAGAATTGAGAATGAAAACAGGAAATGTGTCGAAGAGACAATAACCCGACCAAAGAGCAGAAAACTCCGAAACATACAAATGAACCAAAATTTAAAAAAAACACAAGACTAACAAGTGCTAGAGGTTCTTGACTTGGGACAGGCGCAAAAATGCGACAGGTTTAAACATGTTTTGTAAAATCTCAGCCCTCCCCCATACCTCTAGCCAATGTGGAATAAACAAACACACAGCAATACGCAGAGTAAAACTCAGTTTAAAAGAAGTTTGAGTCCAATGTTAGAATAGGTAATAGAAGAACCAAAGCAAAATGACAATGATCAACATATATTAATGAAAGACTTCTAGTAGTTACTGACATGCCAGCTCTAGAACTCAATAAAACTGATGGAAATATTATATCTCCACCATATGAAGGCAATGCAGTAACTTCAACATCATTTGGTCTCTGGCGGAGAGTTTTCTCACTGGCAATCATACCACATCTTCTTATTTTTTAACTGTAAAGCACTCTGGTCCCAAGCTGTGCTACAAGACTTGGAAGATTTTGGATTAAGAATACACAAAAAAAAAAGAAATAGATACCAGGGGACATTCAAAACTCATAAGTAGAGAGAAAACGACAACACCACGGCACAAAACAAAAGAAGAATAAAGACAAATAAGCTAAAAAAAACACTAAATAGAAAACTTAAAGACTGACAAAATACATGATTGTGAGCAGGAAGTGGAAAAATTATTACAAACGGGATTGCACACCCTAATTTTCATAGAGATATTGTTTACAGATCCTGTAAATTTAGATACAATGCAGGTAAACTTATGGACCCCATAAATAAACTTATTCTAAAAGGTTATCAATCTAACACTGTAATTAGATCTTTGAATATTTTTTTATGGGCATAAATTAAAACCAAACTAAATATTAGTGTTATATATATATACACATAATGTATATTCACTGTCCTACATTCTGTCAATACCTATACATTATGTATATTTTGGCATTGCACAAGGTCATGTTTTTCTCAGACTGTTAATAACATATTTACACTAAATCCACTGGATGTTGGATGCGTATTGATTGATATTTTAGTCTTAGATACATGTGTTATTGGCTTTGAACTTGCTTTCAGTAACTGTGAGTACTCTCAGATCTGTTCTTCGTGTCTTTTGTGTTTTTGTTAGTTGTGTTTGCGATTTGTATCGACAGGATGAGTGGAGCCCTTTTCAACTGATTTTTATAAAATTGAGAATGAAAATGGGGAATGTGTCAAAGAGACAACAACCCGACCAAAGAGCAGAAAACAGCCCAAAGCCACAATGGGTCTTCAACACAGCAAGAAAATCCTGCACCCAGAGGGGGATTCAGCTGGCCCCTAAAAAAAAATGTGTACTAGTTCCGTGAAAATGGACGTCACACTAAACTCCCAAACATATAAATGAACTAAAATTAAAAAAACATACAAGACTAACAAAGGCCAGAGGTTTCTGACTTGGGACAGGCGCAAAAATGCGGTGGGGTTTAACATGTTTTGTGAGATCTCAACCCTCCCCCAATACCTCTAGCCAATGTAGAATAAACAAACACACAGCAATACGCACAGTAAAACTCAGTTTAAAAGAAGCCAGAGTCCGATGTCAGAATAGGTAACAGAAGAAACTAAGCAAAATGACAATAATACATAAATTAACAAATGACTACTAGTAGTTACTGACATGCCAGCTCCAGACTTCAATTAAACTGATTGAAAGGTTATGTCTTCATCATATGTGAAAATCAAGCACAATCCCTCCCGTTTGGGGTTTAGTATCATACCATCATAAAATATATGAGAAGAACATAACCCATATCATGCCAACAACTGGTTTTGTATAAATGTGTTTATTTCCAATGCAAAGACCCTATGAGTGAATCAATATTAATTCCAAAATATGCCATCTTTAATGACCTGACAACAGTATCGTAACTATATCCCTTCTGAATAAGTCAGTTTAAAGGTTTGGTTAGCTTTTGAGGTGAATGACGACATTTTTTGTGCTTTGTATAGAATATTACCATAAAAGATTGCATGTGAAATACCTGAACGTATAAGATGTCTGCATGTTGATTTATATTTACGAATGATGTCCTTGTACCGATGATAAAATTTAGTAAATGTTTTGACTAGTTTGTGATATCGAAAACCCTGGTTATAATTTTTCAGTAATACAGAGATTTCTTTCTTTAAAATCAAATACGTTGTTACATACACAAGCGAATCGAACAAGTTGAGATATATAAACACCATAAGATGGTGACAAGGGAACGTCACCATCTAAAAATGGATAATTAACAATAGGAAATGAAAAATCATCTGTTTTATCGTAAATTTTGGTATTAATCTTCCCTTTAAAGATATAGTCTAGATATCAAGATCCAGGAAAGGGCAGTGTTCATTGCATTGTTAGTATTAGCTTTATTTAAAGTCAGTTCAGCAGGATAAATCTCTTTAGTGTACATACTGAAGTAGTCATTATTGAGAGCCAATATATCATCCAAATATCTAAAAGTTTATAGTTTGTTCTTATGTTGTGCTGTTACACAACTGTCCCAGGTTAGGGGAGGCTTGGGCTCCTGCAAACATGCTTACTCTGCCACATTCTATATGTGCCTGTTCCAAGTCAGGAGCCATTTAATTCAGTGGTTGTTGTTTGTTGCTATACATCATATTTGTTTGTTCGTTTATTGTTTTGTACGTAAATCAGGCCGTTTGTTTTCTGGTTTAAATTGTTTTACATTTTTCATTTCCGAGCCTTTTATATCTTACTATGCAGTATGGGTTTTGCTCATTGTTGAAGGCAGTACAGTGATCTATAATTGCTTACCTCTATGTCATTTGGTGAAGAGTTGTCTCATTGGCAATCATACTACATCTTATTTTTATATAAACAAGAAATTTTGTGTTGAAGATCACATTCTATATTAGTTTGCAGTATAAAAGTATTGACAGCATAAGAACAATGGTTCTAGGGCAAATAAGATATAAGCCCAATCTCAAATTCCTACCCAAGATTTACTTTTGTATAAAACCTTGGACTATTATACTAAGGCCATGCAAAAAAGATTGTTGGTTTCCCCATACCCTGAAGGGTCTGTTTTTACCCTCCAGGTCATTTTTTTTTGTTTAAAGATGAAAATGAGAAAGAGCAAGACTCTCTTTTAAGACAATTATCATTATTATACTTCATGTCAAAATGCCAGATTTTGATTGGTTAATACAAGGGAGACAATTTACTATATCCCATGGCAAATACTCTATTACCCTAGGCCTTCACAGAGACGCTTGCTCAAGTGTGCGCTTTAATAAACACGGATGATTGTTATGTACAAGACGACATAGTTTATTACTTTGAATTTGAAATTTAATAGACAGTAATAACAGAACATTCAGTATAATAAATTAAATAACACATATCTGAGAGGGTGATAGAGCAGATTGTTTCCCCTTGAAAAGACATTGTCAACCTTGGCTTCGCCTCAGTTGACAATGTTTTCTCGGGGTACGTAACAATCAGCTCTATCACCCTCTCAGCTATATGTTATTTATATAATGCTGCTTTAATAGACCACTTTCGAGTTATGTCCTTCACTGGAAAGGTTCGTCAAATATGCTGGCCTTTATGACGTCATTTACCAGATAGAGGGGATCGGCAATATCCCTACACTATTAACAGTCAGGGGAATTACTGAAATAAGTGATTTATTTATCACTCATTTAAGAAGCAAATAAGAAATTCTGTGATTTTGTAGTTTTACCAAAATTTTAAACATACAGGTTTAGATTATATCTAGTTATTAGCATGATTAGTAAAATTGAAAAAAATGAACCTTTTGCTTCTTTTAAGTAGCAAGGTTTACGCCTTTGATGCAATCATTCATCTGTAAATCCTATATTTGTAGAAAAATATGCTATAATGAAGCTTTACATACGTAATGATCTTATACTAAGTTAACAGATTTTTCCCAGCAGTGGGAGTATTTTTCCTGTAAAATTCAAGGTTTCATCTTACAGATTATGTAATAAAATTTATTGTTCGCGACCAAAATTTCACTGTTCGAGGGTGTTGAAATTAGTGGGGTAATTAAAATAATAGTACTTAAAGAAGTGATTTTTTTTTAAGAAACTAGAGGTATGATACTTAAACAAGTGATTTTCATGTCATTATCCCAGATTCAGTACAAGGTCATCACCTGACATGACCGGTTATCCTATAAACACAGATGTTGGTTCTGATCATTTTAGCAACATAATTAGTCCTTGGATCATTATTAGTATTATATATTTAAAGCTACAATAAAATTAAATCATTTAGTCAAGTGATTTATTTGTACTACTTAAATAGGTGATTATTAATGAAAGACAACTCTTACTTCCAACATTTCTGGAAAAATGTTACTTGAATCAGTGATTTCTTAATCACTCATTTAAGTAAGTCCCCTGACTGATTAAAGTTCATCAAGCGTCTTCGTGATTGTCATTATGCAGGATGAACTAGAAATAATGTTTGTTCTGTAGGTACTCAATCACAATTTCCTAATGACAGCAGTGCTGATAATCAATTATGAGAATTTAATTTGCCAAATAATTCGTGCAATATAGCATCATATTTTTTCAACCGCTCGCTCAATATGTGAAGGAAGTGACGATGCCCCTCAATGCACGAATGATGTTCATTAAAACCAAACGAACTCGAAAGTGGTCTATTGTCTGATAATTTCTTAAAACATGTTTCATTTATTATTCTTAAAGTTTAAAACAGCTTAATATGTGCCTGTCCCAAGTCAGGAGCCTGTAATTCAGTGGTTGTCGTTTGTTTATGTGTTACATATTTGTTTTTCGTTCATTTTTGTACATAAATCAGGCCGTTAGTTTTCTCGTTTGAATTGTTTTACATTGTCATTTCGGTGCCTTTTATAGCTGACTATGCGGTATGGGCTTTGCTCATTGTTGAAGGCCCTACGGTGACCTATAGTTGTTAATTTCTGTGTCATTTTGGTCTCTTGTGGACAGTTGTCTCATTGGCAATCATACCACATCTTCTTTTTTATATATATCACAATGTCATATTATCAATGATATTTTCATTCCAAAATTTCAGTTGATTAACATGTTTAAGAAAATTCTCTGTAGACAAAACTACATGTGCCTTGCTTGATTTTTTCACCCCAAAAAAAAAAATAAAATAAAAAAATGTTTCTGCCTGCCAACCCATTAAAATTTTGGCACTGGCTACGATTATGTTGAAAAGTACAATGTAACAATAACAAAAAAGTTATTGTTAAGTTGGACACTAATTGCAGGAATGCTAGGTTTGGTTAGGAATTGATTAATTACAAACGTAACAATAATATTTGTGTCTACGGTTACGTTGCTTTATTGTAATTTAGATTTATCAAACTTTTAATTGACTTTACTTTTGTTGTTTGTTGCTGAATTCTCCTATATGTTTTATAACTATTATTATTATACTTTATGCAAATTTCTCATATTATCCATTCATTTCATTGGACACGCTGTATTTGTTAATTTTCACTAACCTTTCATAAGCCCCGCCCACCGATAGCAACATGTGATAATATTAGCAACGGGTGTTAATGCCTAAAATTAACACCCACTGAGCCCGAACTTTGCCGATCAGGAACAATTAACACCCACTCTGGCCAAGGTTTACAGATTCTTATTTCTACATCATTTCTGTCGTTTTGTTGTTGTTATTAGTAAACTATCTTAATTTAAGACTTTATTTTTTTACAATTGTTCTTCATAGTGCATACTTGAATCATAAGGCATTCATGATCAGTACATGATAAAAAACATACTGCTCTTGGATGAAGGTGTTTGGGTGAATAACACACTCAGTGAAAAAATTATCACCCGCGACTTTGTCTTGGGTGATAATTTTTCCCCTCGTGTGTTAATCTACCCTACAGTCAGGGGTACTACTTGTACAACGTTAATTTTATTTACTTGAAGAAGTAAAAAAAAATATACACATATAAGTAAATAAATAATGTTTGAATAATCTCCCCTTAATTTTCCCAAAAATTTACTTGTATAAGTAAATTTTTCTTACAATCCCACAAAAATCCTCAAGTTTTGAGATGTAAAATCATGCCTTTAATGATTTTTCCCAGGTTTGCTCAATTTTTTTTTATTAAAGTTCAATGTTTCATCTCATTAATTCAACAAAGAAACTGATTGAGCAAAGATCTTGTATATTTGGACAAGGCCTTCAAAAGTTGCTCCTTTGGGGCTTGTAAATGAGCAGTGTTATGAAGATAACAGACAAATGGGATTTTCATTGTCCATGAAATTACACTTAAATGATTAGTAGGGACATCTGCAAAAGGTACACAATTTAAAATTCTATTAGAGCAAAGAAATCTTAAGAATTCAAGAAAAGAAGAAAGGATGACTTTTTTACTTATACAAGTAAAAATTTGAATGTCTAATGGACATAAGACATTTTTACCTATACAAGTAAATAAAATTCACTTGTATAAGTATCCTACAAATTTACTTATATGTGTATATTTTTTTTTACTTCTTCAAGTAAATAAAAATTACTTGAATAAGTAGTACCCCTGACTGCCCTAACACCTTTATCCAAGGGCAGTATGTTTATATTATTATTATTATTATCATTATAATTATTATTCAACAAATTTATGATGTTTAAATAGTTTTTAAGTTTAAATTATTTTAATAATCTTCAAGATAATACTACAGTTTATTAGTGCCAGAGGCAAAGAATATAGTAGTAGATCAATGGTTCGATGGTTTAGAAGAAAAGTATTCACTTCTACATGCAAGTATTTAACTGCACACTTACCCTTATTACTGTCATTATACTTTGAACAATGGACGAAGTTGTTCCCAATTCCAAATTTTCTTTGAGTGAAATATTAAAAACTTTGGATGCGTTTGAATAAAAAAAGAAAGAAAAAAAGATTTAAAATTTTATAGTTACATGTATATAAACGAAGTTTTCGAAAAATTGATAAATCAAAAGCAGCAAACTAAAATATTGTGAACTTGTGTATATAAAAAGATGTGGTATGATTGCCAATGAGACAACTCTCCACAAGAGACCAAATGACACAGAAATTAACAAACTATAGGTCACTGTACGTCCTTCAACAATGAGCAAAGCCCATACCGCATAGTCAGCTATAAAAAGCCCCGAAATTGCAAATGTAAAACAATTCAAACGAGTATGCATGTATCCATGGAGGACGTAATTTCATTTCAAAATCAGAAGGAGTACGTCCAAACCAAAGGTAGGTTTTTTCTTCCTATATAAATATCAATTGGTCAAAAAATCAATATGAATGGTATAACTTCAAAAGGGGAAATTGCAGAGTGGAACTGTGTAGTGTGCAAAACCGACGTGCACATTGCTGCATCACTCCAAAAAATGCGTCTGACTAAAAAAATGCACCCAAAAGCACAAATAAGATGTACAAAAGCTGCCATTGTAAATAAAATATATAATCTGTATGCAGTATTCATGATATTGTATAATATTGAATTGTTTACAAACAAAAGTTTTCAAGTTGTTTTTAATATATATTACAAACATATGGGATATATATTACTATTCCCAGCATATATTGACATGCATTAACGTAACTGACAATAACACCACGTAACCTTACACACAAATATTATTGTTACGTTCATAATTAAGCGGTTTCTAAACCAACCCAGCATTCCAGCAATTAGTGTCCAACGTAACAATAACTTTTTTGTTACTGTTACGTTTTCAACGTAATCATAGTTAGTGCCTAAAATTTTCTTGTGTTAGGGGAAACAAACATTCAATTTTCAATGGCCTAATATTAGTAATAACTACTAGTCCCAGATAAACTCAAATGGGTTCACTGTAAACTCTTCAGATCTACCTGTTTATATGTGACAATGATTTCAATTCTTTCAGTGTTGTAGTATGAGGCTGTTTAGGTCATATAATTAAAATTCCACTGCTAACAGAATCTATTTTTTTCAGCTTGTCAACTAATATAACTTGTAATCCTCTGTGAATATTTTGTCAGTACATAACGATTATAATTTGTCATACTCTAGTAATATGAAATTAGGTAAAACACATTATAAGCATCTTAATTAATTCATAGATGGCAGAATTAATCGCTTTTTAACTTCTTAGAATTTTCAGGAATTTCCAAAACTTGAAAACCCAAGTAAACTCCAATTTTTACGCTAAGGGTTATCTAAGAACGCGTGCATTGGTCCCGTAAGATGTTTTGACACTGTAAATGCGTTATTTTAAAAGGTACGATTATCAATTCATATAAAAATTTACCTGTGCAAACTCAGACAATTTTTGACAACTTTTTTATTCTTCATTTAATTTAATTATTGATATTTTGTTTCGAAATAAAAAAAACATATCATACATACTAGGTCATATAGCATATTCTCTTGATTTGCATTTTGTTTCATTTACATTATTTTTCATGTTGTATATGTCATGTATGTTGTACACTTGAATTACGCAATATCATAATTATCTTATGTGCTTTATACAATAAAATATTTGAATTTGAATTTGAATATATCTAGAGTTTGGTATACATAATTTATCACGTATAAATAAACAAGACGTTTCGGCCTGGAACAAGTTCGGCCTTGATCGTACCGTGGTGCAAAAAATAGTTGGCATGCATTTTGTAGCCGGACACACGGACACAATGATAAATTTTAAATATTGAATATACAAATTCAGTTTAAAGGCTTAATTTAATACAAATGATCGTTTTCTAATGTAGAATGCCACAAATGTAAAATAAAATTTTATTTAGATACAATTTTCTGAAACACAAATTATACTGTAATTTCGTATTGGCATCATCTGAGACTACTATAACATATGTGATCATATGTGTTATAGTAGTCTCATGCATTATGTAGGCACCGGACACATCCATCTAGAACACCAATACCAATATTTAATACTCAAATAATTCCTGTGTAATGCTGTACGTTATTCGAGACAGAGAGTTAATCGTCTGTACAATTTTATACCCTAATGTGAAGTATGTAAAGGGACACACTTGCTTTGACGAAACTCTTGCGACTTTTACTTTATTGTACTTTCAATTCACATTGCGCAGGCGCATGCAAAAATTAACATTTTAGCGATTTTTACATCGTTTTTTTTATACAAATCTTTTATTGTCAATTTGCTCTGAGTTTTCAACCTCTCTGTTTCGATTGTTGAAACTATCGTAAATATAATGTCGATATAATATATTAACAATAAATAAAACAAAAAATATGATTTAGTTGAAGCTGGGAAGAGATTAATTTACACAGAGACATATATATGTGAGCCATAAACGTGTCCTGTGAAAAAGTGTCCACCCGGAAATTTTTTCACAGAAAAGGTATATTTAAATGTGTCCGATGCTGTGAAAAAGTGTCCTTTCAATCAGACATCCTTGAACAAACCAATTAAGAACCAGTTATAATTTGATATAAACAAAAATGGAAGGTGTTGAATTCCACAGCATTTTCAATTATCTTAGCTATAAACGGCGTGCTTCGTTTGGTTTGTTCATTGAAAGAAATGTTTCTTCCATGTCCCCAATGAAGCAAACTCAGATTCTAAAATTCAGGTTCAACAGGCAGATATTCCTGCCACAACCCCTGTTCAAAGAACAAATCCTGTTAAAAGAACAATAATGTGTTTAAAATATATTCGGATTTGGCATGTGTTGTTGAGGCCTGATGAAAGACCAACAATTGAGCAAAATCGATTGTTATAGTAATCCAGCGTACATTCAAACGTGCAAAGCCGACTTTTAACTTGGGCCTACTATTAATAATAAAATCGAATGGATTTTTACTCCAGGCAATGCAACAATTTCAAAGAAAGAATGCTATAAATATATTCCTTGGTAATGCTTTTTTTTGTCAGATGTAGGCTTATTAGACTTGTTTCTTCCCCGATCTTCCTCATGCAGCAGCCGGAGCTTTGCTTATTGCCTTTGATTTTCATACAGTGTGAACAATGTATTTCTTCCACTGATGTCTTCCTATTTTTCTTACGCATTTCCAATTTATTTATATATGTGTTTATGCCTTAAAGATGAAATCATATTCATTTGGATATGGTTCGGTATAAGTTTACGGAGCTGTACGTCAAACTGAATTAAATTGTCCAGTTATGATCACATACAATTATCCATGTTTTGAGTTTGAGCAGGTAGATGTTTCTTTAAGTTTATATCCTAAAAGGATTCACTACACGCACTGTTAAGGTCTTATAAGTCTATAGATTATTGAGAAAACACAGAGGGGTCCGAAAAGGGGAGGTGGATAAATTGTTTGATCCTTAATTTCTGAAAAAAATAAGTTAATTTATACAGGGAAGTGAAAAAATAGTTTGTTTCCCTTGAAAATCTATATTACTAAAGGAAGAGACCGATTTCATGGAGCCGCAACTCCTCTGAAACCATACAAAGTCGGAAATATTTGTGATATGACGTATAAATGTAGTTTTTTGTACTTCCTAAATTTGTCTTTGAAACAATCTTTTTTCCACAGAAAACGCCATTTTTTTTTAGAAAATATCCAAATTCGGAGACCGTTATTGATCCGTGTCTTATACGCTTTCGCGCATGCTCAGTCGACTTTCTGCCCGCGAAATCCAAGTGAAAGTAAGAAGAAAGGATAGAAAATAGGACAGTTAGGCCTATAAGGATCCTGCATTGTATTGTAAGTGCATCATTTTGCTAAATTAAACGACATCCACCCTTTTTACTCAGGTGCAGAACTGTCCAAATATGAAATGGGCGTTGAACGTGTCGAAGTGATCCTCCCCCGTTTTTATGTGTAAACACAGGCACCCGACGTCCGGACCCTCCCCCTTTTTATGTGTAAGCACAGGCACCCGACGTCCGGACCCTCCCCCCTTTTATGTGTAAACACAGACACCCTTGACACTCTTTGTTTCAAAACTTGCCCAATTGTACCGCGATTTCGCGGGCTTCTTCTAGTTATGATAAAATAAATACAACATTTGAGTTTTAAAATAAATCTCGTTCCTGTCTATATTTGATATTGAAGAAAATAGTTGTTATTCTAAATTATTTCGCATTATAAAGAAATTCACTGCATTTTGTACTAATTCTATTGTGTTCTTAAGAGTTGCATTAAGTAAACATGAAACTTGTTTTTGGCAACTTCTGGTATCAATTTGTCAAACCAAAAAAATATGTAATGGATTTCCACTTTTTTATAGAAAATTGTAGAAATGTATATAATTTTAGAATTATATGCCCAAAATACATCCTCGAAAATTTTCCATTTCATCAGTGTTTTTATCCAAAACTAGAATGCTGACTTTCTATCTGAAATGTTTTAATGTTCTGATATTTATGTGTCTATTCTGATGTCAAGTTTTATTGGTCATTTGTAAACTATGAATCCAGAGAAAAGTAGATTAACATTGAAAATAATGTATTTATGGTCCTGGTCCTGGTGTTTTTAAATAAATTTAAATGTGAGGTGCTTAATTTTCATAAAAAGATGAAGTCCTTCATAAAATTTTCACAAAATCTATATAAAAATAAATTAAGAATGATTGTTTTGCCTGATTTATTTCACATCTTACTTCTGAAGGATAACTAGCGGTTCAAATATATGCCTATTGAGGCTAAACTTTCAAGCAAGTATCCATTGCAGAGTGAAAAACTTTGCCTAAGACCATACTGTCTGGAAGAAAAGTATAAAGCAAGAGTTCTTTCCATTCAGGCTTCTTGTATCAAGACATCTAAGCATAGAGATAAATGAAAAAATAACAAATTACATACCATCTTGGCTAGAGAGGAAAAGAATCGACATGAACATTGACTAACGAAGATGTAGACATTTATTTCTGCTGAAATCAACATCACTTTTAAAAATAAGTTTCACCACTTTTTTATTTAAATTTGCAATTAAAAAAACAAAGGAAAATTTTTATATAGAAATTGCACTGTGTCCAGCTGTGTCCGCCTGTAGCTACCAGTTTCTATAAGTTTTATATAGAAATAATGTGTGTCCACTTGTGTCCGCCTGTAGCCCCCTGTTTCTTAAAGTTTTATGTATGAATAGCACTGTGTCCAGCTGTGTCCGCCTGTAGCCACCAGTTTCTTAAAGTTTTATATATGACATATGAATAGCACTGTGTCCAGCTGTGTCCGCCTGTAGCCACCATTTTCTATAAGTTTTATATAGAAATAACGTTGTGTCCAGCTGTGTCCGCCTGTAGCCCCTGTTTCTTAAAGTTTTATATATGAATAGCACTGTGTTCAGCTGTGTCCGCCTGTAGCCACCAGTTTCTATAAGTTTTATATAGAAATAACGTTGTGTCCGCCTGTAGCCCCTGTTTCTGTAATTTGTATATAGAAATTGCACTGTATCCAGCTGTGTCCACCTGTAGCAACCAGTTTCTGTAAGTTTTATATAGAAATAACGTTGTATCCACTTGTGTCCGCCTGTATCCCCCTGTTTCTGTAATTTTTATATAGAAATTGCACTGTGTCCAGCTGTGTCCGCCTGTAGCCACCAGTTTCTATAAGTTTAATATAGAAATAACGTTGTGTCCGCCTGTAGCCCCCTGTTTCTTGAAGTTTTATATAGGAAATAGCACTGTGTCCAGCTGTGTCCGCCTGTAGCCACCAGTTTCTATAAGTTTTATATAGAAATAACGTTGTGTCCACTTGTGTCCGCCTGTAGCCCCCTGTTTTTAAAGTTTTATATAGAAATAGCACTGTTTGCAGCTGTGTCCGCCTGTAGCTACCAGTTTTTATATTTTTACAAAGAAATAGCACTGCGCCTAGCTGTGCCCGCCTGTAACCCCTATTTCTTTAAGTTTTATATAGGAAATAACACTGTATCCACTTGTGTTTACTATTTATTTAATTTTTATATATAGATATAACGTTGTGTTCAGATTAGTACTAATTTGTTTAAGCCACACATACGTGTCCCTGTATCCCCGGACACAAAATGCATGCTAATAGATATAGGAAGATGTTGTGTGAGTGCCAATGAGACAACTCTCCATCCAAGTTACAATTTATAAACGTAAACCATTATAGGTCAAGGTAACTATATTTTGCACCGAAAACAGGACATATGTAATCGTCATTTCGGTCATTTTTTTATTCATTAATATGTTAATAGGCAAAACATATGTTGCGATTAAAAAGTTAATGTTATTTGTCTTATTCGAATAATGATCAATAAATGAGATAGGTGCTACCCGACTGGGAGAAATACATTTGCATAAATGTTCCCAGTGCCTGATGCACTCCCAAAGCTTAACTTATCATCATACTTTCAGGAGGAACATTAGTGACTGAGTGTACTTATCTTCGTCCTTTAACTGACTCCGGTGGATGGTTGTCTCCGGCATTGACAATCTAATCTAATCTAACTTATCTTTAAACCCCCTTTGTAGAGGAACCATATTTTCATATATAGGAACAGTTGATTAGACCACATCTACTTATTTTTATATTAGTAGTCATCTAAGGTGATTATATTTATTTTTTTTTCTCAACAAACCAAATGACATTAATGGTATAGAGATACACACAATAAATATTACATGATGTATATGTACAGATATACAAAAGTTATACGAAAGCAAGTCAGAGGCTAATCATAAATTATAATCTAATTAGAATATAGAACTATAATTTATGAGATATCTTATAAAGAAAATTATATGAGATATCTTATAAACTACATGTATATGAGATATCTTATAAAGTTTATTAGAAATTTTGAAGTTAGAATAAATAGTAAAACGGCTTGCCATACGTATCACTTACCAGAGCAAAACGACTGGTGTCACGTGTGGAATAGGATCTGCTTACCTTTCCGAAGCACCTGAAACGATCCCCTCCCCACTTTTTGTTAAGTTTGTGTTGCTCAGTCTTTAGTTTCCTTTGTAGTATTTTAAAGAATGCTGTTTGTTTTTGTGAAATGAGTCTTATATCCGCCATGTATCCAGGACCAAAGTTTATATAGAACCAAATCGACCCTTCTACCATTTATGCTTCTTTTTTTTTAAAAAACTATTTTATATAATAAGAATTGTGGTACGATGAATTGCCAATGAGACGCATGTCCATAATGATACAGGACTAAGATGTTAACATTTACATGTCACTGTACGGCCTTAAATAATCAGTAAAACGGATTCGTTATAGTAAGCTATAATAGTCGGCCAAAGTATTACAAAATGCGAAACAATTCAAAAGAGAAAGCATATGGCTTGATTTTATTATCATTTATATGACAACAATGAAGAAAAACAAATATAACTGAAGGCAACCAACGGCAACCACTGGATTACAGGTACTTAATAAATGAGGCATGTGTATTTATGTTTATCGGCTTGTTCACAAATGACAAAACTTTGTTATTTTACGTCTATTCGAAATAATTGCAATATCTTTTCATTATTGTTTAGATTGTTTTCAGATACATTTCAATTTTTTTGTTTTTTTTTCTGCCTTCTACTTACAGCGGCCATGTTTGATATCCTAAATATATTGAATCACGAATGTTGCCATTCTTGTGAAATTAAGTGCATCTTATTCAATAGCAGCAATGAACAAAAAGGGTATGTTTTTGTTATATTTTTACCTGTCAGTTAGGTCAGTTATTACAAAGGTAGCCCTTTAATATATAATTCTGAATAAAGAAGGGCAATCATGCAGAATGGTTAGTGTGTTCAAAACAGAGTTACATTCATATATTCTTGTAGGTGTTTGAAGAAAATAACTTCTTTTCTTTTTTAACAACTATTATTGAAAAAGGGGGATGCATGAAACTGATGACAAAAAATTCAGGTTTGCAATTTTTCATGTACAATGACCTACATTTTATACTTCATATATCAAAAATAATTTCTTAGCAATGAATTAGATCTTCCTTTTTTAATGCAACTCGTGTATATATGAAATGTAGATCATAGTTGTCTAATGTTGCTGAACAGTACTTTGCCATTGTACAGTACTTACAGGAAGACTGTACTTACTATATATACTATCGGTAACCTGTATATGTCATTGTTTAATTGATTTGATTTGATTTGTATAATTAAAAGAAGGTACATGTATCAGTGACCTAAATATCACTGATATCTATTTTGTAGTTGGAAAATATCATTTATTTATTGTCAAAGGTTATTGATTACTACTAAGGATCTCAATAAAAAGATGAGTGAGTTGGTGAATACATAACGAGGGTTATGTTCTTATTCGCCAAGCTTAAAGGGGCATTTGCTGTCAAATTCATGTTCACCGATTCATGTTCACCGATTTGACTCTATCTACATCTACATAATACTTCTTAACTTCAGTATGTTGAAGATTACAAGAAGGCACATGCTAGGGAAAATTTCTAAAAAATCTGAACATATTTACAATAATTTCAAAACATTTTTTTTAATTTATTTTTGTATATAGATAAAAACATGTTTTTGATCTAGCCATATATATGTGATTTTGCACCAGACTTAAATGCTTTTAAGTCTGGGCTACTGGCTACTTGGTTTGGTAAGGATTCAAATTCTCATATTTGATTTATACATACTAGAACGTATATCCAAATTACAATACGTCTAAAATAAACAATTAACAATGCATGGACTCGATAATATATATCAGCATGTCGTGTGTATTTTAGTCTAGACGCCATCTCATTAACCATCGAGATGACCTTTGAAGACTGCCGATGGTCATATAACCCAATATAAACATAAATATAAATAGATAGCGACCACGTGCAATAGACCAGTTTCACATAAGCGACTTAATTATCAACGCTGATCTCGAAATCCTATGTGCGTTTTAGTTTAAATCCTGCGATAGTTAACGATATCATACGTGACAGGGGGCTATCCGATTCACCCTCATATTTAGCAACACAATAATAAATGAACCGATAATACACATCTCTCTCTCTCTCGTGGTGTATGCTGGAGGCATCTAAACAGATGATACCAGTACACAGTATTTTTGTCACGGCGAATGTATCTATTTGAGAAGTTGTCACTGACATCATAGATATAATAGCTACTATATCTTTGGCAATTGCTGACATTAAACAATTGTATATTAACAAATGTAACTGTATTATGATTGGGACGAATAAATTTATATATTGGTCCCAGATAACTTAATCTTAAGTTATTAATAATCCTTAATTTTATATATTCAAACTAAATAGTATGACCGTTTATACAGAGAATAACATAAATTTATAATAAGAAGATTGCAAACGAGACAACTATCCATCAGAGACCAAATGACATATGAAACTCTGCAACCATAGGTCACCATACGGCCCTCGACAATGAGGAAATCCATACCGAATAGTAAGCTATAAAAGGTACCGGCACAAAACAGTTCAAACGAGAAAATAAGTCTTCTTGTTGGCGTAAAGAGTTCATAACAGTTGTATTTATGAATGAAATGGTTTTAAAAAAAATATATATCTTGCAGTTGCTATCTTTTGCTTACTGCGCTACAGTGCTGTATGTCAGTACAATTTTTCGTGAAAAGAGAAAAATATTTTGTTATAAAGAAAACAACATAAACATCAGAAATACATTTAATATCAGATCCGTTCCAGTATCAATTCGCTCGGTGTGAGTTACCGTAAACAATTCTCAGTTTTTCTCAAATATTTCTTTACATCTTCTTGTAACATGTAAAGGGTTGCGGCCTACAGTGAGGTTTAGTACCATAGGCTCGAACTTTTAATTTTCTTTTAAACAAAAGCCGGTTACTGTTATGGTGATTTTTGCGTGAAATTTTATGGGTACAAGGACCAGTTAAGAATGTTGCTACTAAATAATCGAAATTTCAACTTATGGTATAGTATGGAAGTATAAACGAAAATTGATAGAATTTTTCCTTATATCCTATGCCAAAGATGTAGTATACCTGTATATTGTGATATGTTAAAAATATAAAAAAACACAATGATAGGTCACCGAGTTTGTTTTCAAGCTACCACGGCTGTGAAAATAGGAAATATTTTGTATGGATTATACAGAGAAAAGGCATCATTATATGACTATTTGAAGGTAAACTGAATGATAGTATTTTAAAATAAAATGTGATAAGATAGCTCTTATAAAATGCTTTCAGAATACAAAAAAAAAAAAAAATGGGGTCACCATGCGTTTTATCCTGTTACAGCATACATGGCATATAACATAAAACAGAACACTTTCCTGTTAATTGTAATAGACATGTACATTTGTTTCAAATATTTCTGCTCCAGTGATATTTTTAGACGGTCATGATAATGAAGTGAGATATAATTAAAGCAGATTTAAAACATTTTGTAAAATACGTATCAGAAATACAGGTTTGTCTTCAATTTTCAAACATCAGACTTTTAAACAATGTATTCAATACCATTTAAATTTCTAGGCTATGTTCATGATCGACTTTGTCTAAGCAGTGGTTCTGTGCCAACGGCCAGAGTAATTTTCTACATATTTTCAACTTTTGCAAATTGTATATAATGCATATCTTAGCATACTTTGTGTCCAAAACTTTATAAAAAAAGGATAGATATAATGACATTCCAACTTAATTTAAAAATTTACAAGACATCATTAAAAGTAATTGAATATCCTGTATTTACCACGCTTAACCATAAAATAAGATCAAATTGCTGAATGACCCCCTCCTAAATTATTAAATAAAAATATATCCAGTTGCATTAACCGTACTGGCCATGATATCTCAGTGTAAATTAGGTACCAAGGTTAACATTTTTAACATCTATATTAGGGAATGACCATTTGATTTTCGGGAGGTGGGTTAAAAAAATGAATATCCTGGTCAAGTAAGAGCTGAAAATAAATAATTTTTTCCAAGGCAGGATGAAAAAGAATAATCTGCAACACAAAATGAAGGAAATAATTTTGTACAAAAGTTGAATAAATTTCCTTCCAGCTTCCGTCAGAATAGCACTTCTTCGTGGCAATTAAAGGTACAAAGTCAGGCGGCATATCAGATCGTCTATTATTGCAACCAACAACACAACAGTAGTCCGTTTTAAAATCTTTTAATGTGTCATTGTTAATAAAGTTATCTCGTCAATATAATTTTTATATTTTGATTCAAATGATGCTCGTGTTGTATGTACATGTAAACGCAGACACTTAATCAGGACTGGGGTGATTGTTTTTCCAAGTCGGCATGGTCACTGCTTATCAAACGTAAGCCCCCAGTTGATGAATTCTCGGGAATTATCGCGTGATTTCATAGTTTGGCTAATTAGGATAGACATGCGCAGTTAAATGTGAAACTGGTGTATTGGATTTTTCTAGGTCTGTTTGATTTCATGTTACAGGTTAAGAAAAGTTAATCATCGTTTTTACCTGTATAAGAATGATTTTTTGTGTGGATCGAATCAGTTAACGAAATTGTGTACCCTTGTTTCACTTTCAATGTTTACATTATTTTCCTTTTAATAGCTGAAAACGCTTAACACATGCGTACCCCATCTCCAACTAAGGGGTTAACTTGAAGTTCACATGAATTATACGGATTGACATGTGGTTGAATTATTCACTTACAAAGAATTTATTCTTGGTACTCATTTGCAGATAAATTTTTAAAGACATGAAAATAAACCCAGAAAATCACTCTAATATTAATGTACCTTTTAAACAATAAAAAAGTGTTAAAATGTAATATTAAAAAGTTTGTTTCAGAGGAATATGATAAACTACTTTAAATAAACTTTCAAAACTGGATTCCTCATCCAAACTTTGTCTTTATGGGAAATCAAAAATTAATTGTCAGCCTGAGGAATATTTAAATTGCAATAATTGTATACATACTAGGCAGTTACTCTCAAAATTTAGACTTAGTGATCATTCCATTGAATTGGGTAGATACAGAAACATTCCAAGAGCACAAAGATTATGTAAAAAATGTGGAGTCCTAGATGACGAATTTCATTTCTTTTTGTATTGTGACATTAACATCGCATTGCGTTCAATTTTTTTTTTGCTTATCTTAAAAGACTATGTACCACTATTTCAACATCTTGATGCATTTAATATACTAAACCACATTCTTAACCCCACCCCTGAACTTGTTTGTCATATTGGAGTCTCCATTAAGCAATCTTTAGAACTGAGAGGGTCAGACCCATGTCAGACAAGTTTATGATTGTGTTTTTTACATAAATTTGTAAATTGAACTCTTCCTTAAAATATGTTCTATTGTATTGTATTGTATTGCATTGTATTGTATTTAATTGTATTTCATTGTATCATTGTTTGTTTGTATTGCTTGACCCTTATGAGTGTAATTTTGCAATAAAGATTATAATAATACATCATCGATGTTTTTGAGCTTATTTGACAATTTGTTTTAATATGGGCCAAACTAACTGCTTATAACGAATTATTATTTCAAATTTCCGCTTTTATTGATACTTGAAACAAAGATTTGTATTTTAAATTTTTGTCTAAATCGTAGATAATACCCCTTTAACCAACATAAATTATTTAGTCAATAAAACTCAACACATGTATAAAATAGGAATGAGCTAGCTCTCCTGGTGAGTAGCACACTTTAATACTTTATTCAGATACTATTCCAGAAAACATCAGACAATCATAGCATATCAACACCTTCCTTCAAATGTTCTCAACCTATCTCAGAAAAGTATAACACGAATAAATTTCACCAATACACTGTCCGTATCGGACAATCTAATTAAAATTCATATATATATATCTATATTTAACTCGCGTGCTCGTACATATAATCATATGAGTATACATTATTATATAAATATGTCTCTGGTATAACGAAATCAGAGAACTATATTTTAATTAGATTGCTCATATGAGTATAACCAGAAGCATATAATACATTATTATATGTCTCTGGTATAACGAAATCAGAGAACTATATTTTTAAAATTAGATTGTATCGGAATTCCTTCTAATAAACACACAATCTACAACTCAACAAAACACAATATATATACATCTATATTACAAATTATCATTATAAACATACTGCCCTTGCCTGATGAAGGTGTTAATCACCCTAACACTTTCATCCCAGGGCAAATGTTTTTTTTATTATACTGAATGGCTTAAGATTCAAGTGCACTATGTTATTAGAAGGACAATTGTAAAAAGATAAAGTCATAAATTAAGATAGTCTATACTAATAACAACAACAAAACGACGGAAATGATGTAGAAATAGGAATCGGTAAACCTCGGCCGCGGAGCGGGTGTTAATTGTTCCGGATCGGCAAACTTCGGGCTCAGCGGGTGTTCATTTTAGGCATTAGCACCCGTTGCTAATATTATCACATGTTGCTATGGGTGGACGGGGCTTATAAAAGGTTAGTGAAAATTAACAAATGCCGCGTGTCCAATGAAATTTATGGATAATATAAGAAATTTGCATAAAGTATAATAAATCAAATTATTAAACTGGCTTGACTAAAATCTATGAAATGGATGGGGGTTGGGGTATATGTATAACGAAACGAAACGTATGCTTCTCAGAGAATTGGTTTTCAAAGGTTATAAAAATAACCACCAGCAACGACAAATTTCTTCATTTATGGATGCTGTTGTGAAATAACTACTCTCTTTGATCACTGGTGTTAAACTGGTCGTGGTAACTGTACACTTACCACGATCCCAATATGGCGGAGGTAGAAATAGGTAAAATCGTTTTCTGCTAATTTCTCCGTGTAAACGTGTTGTTTTTAAGAATTATTCATCCACCAGGTTGATCTGTACGGTTTTGTTGTGTGTGTGTACGTGTGTTTTTAATATCATAATCATATGGCTTCGTTATCAAAATAACAGCCATCGCAAATTTTAGGAAGATAGTCGTAACTCCAAAAGAAGATAATCGTAACTTGTGGACAAATAACTGGATAGATAATCGTAACTGTAGAATATTTGAATGATAATAGTAACTGATTTTTATTAGTGACCTCTGCTTACGGAATATTTGATAAAAAAGATTGCGTCATAATAACAACAAACGCGATAGTGTTATATCATTTTTTAGCTCACCCGTCGTCCGTCGTCGTCGTTAACTTTTACAAAAATCTTCTCCTCTGAAACTACTGGTCCAAATTTAAGCAAACTTGGCCACGATGAAGCGGCCCGCCAACCAAGATGGCCGCCATGGCTAAAAATAGAGCATAGGGGTAAAATGTAGATTTTGGCTTATATCTCTGAAACCAAATCATTTAGAGCAAATCTGACTGGGGTAAATTGTTCATCAGGTTAAGATCTATCTGCCCTGAAATTTTCAGACAAATCAGACAACCCGTTGTTGGGTTGCTGCCCCTGAATTGGTAATTTTAAGAAAATTTTGCAGTTTTTAGTTATTATCTTACATATTATTATAGATAGAGATAAACTGTAAACAGCAATAATGTACAGCAAAGTAAGATCTACAAATAAGTCAACATGACCAAGATGATCAATTGACCCCTTAAGGAGTTATTGCCCTTTATAGTCAATTTTTAACATTTTTGGTAAATTTTTGTAATCTTTTACAAAAATCTTCTCCTCTGAAACTACTGAGACAAATTTAACCAAACTTGGCCACAATCATCATTAGGGTATCTAGTTTAAAAAAATGTGTCCGATGACCCCGCCGACCAACCAACATGGCCGACATGGCTAAAAATAGAACATAGGGGTAAACTGAAGATTTTGACTTATATCTCTGAAAATAATGCATTTAGAGCAAATCTGACAGAGGTAAAAATATTCATCAGGTTAAGATCTATCTGCCCTGAAGTTTTCAGACAAATCAGACAACCCGTTGTTGGGTTGCTGCCCCTGAATTGGTAATTTTAAGGAAATTGTGCAGTTTTTGGTTATTATCTTGAATATTATTATAGATAGAGATAATCTGTAAACAGCATTAATGTTCAGTAAAGTAAGATCTACAAGTAAGTCAACATGACCAAAATGGTCAATTGACCCCTTAAGGAGTTATTGTCCTTTATAGTCAATTGTTTACAATTTTTTTGTAAAATTTTGTAATCTTTTACAAAAATCTTCTCCTCTGAAACTACTGAGACAAATTTAACCAAACTTGGCCACAATCATCATTAGGGTATCTAGTTTAAAGATGTGTCCGATGACCCCGCCTACCAACCAACATGGCCGCCATGGCTAAAAATAGAACATAGGGGTAAAATGCAAGTTTTGTCTATTATTTTTTTAACCGTTATAAATAGAGAAAATCTTAAAGGAGCAAAAATGTTCAGAATAATGAGCTCTGCCAATTGTCCATATATGTCAAAACTGTAAGACAAATTCTTAAAGAAGTTATTACCTATAAATGACAAATTTTACCATTTTTTCAGTTTTGCCTATTATCATGAAAACTATGATATTTAGAGAGAAACATGTTTTTCCATTATGCCTTATATGATTTAAATTATAATAAATAAATAAACACTTTAAATCACAAAAATGATCAGCAAGGCAAGATCTATTAAAAAGTCAAATTTTGCCGATATAGTTAGTAGACTGTCACTCTTTATAGGAGTGATTGCCCTTAAATGAGGATTTTTTTTACCCTCTTTTGTGTTTTGAGCAAAAACTAAAGAAGATAGCGAGAAACTAAACAGACTAAAAGATCAGTAATACAAGAACAACAAAATAGAGATTTTTGTCATGAAGTCTTTTCTCGTCTACAATGTTGGAGAGTGTCCTTTGTTTGAAATGCACATAGACTAAGGTGAGCGACACAGGCTCTTTAGAGCGTCTAGTTTTGTTCACCACCAGACCTCAATGGACGACTAAAATATAGTATGAAATTATTATGTACACAACTTTTCCAATCATTTCAACACAGATTTGATCACTTTATTAGCATGAATTTAGATTTTTTACAAGTACTATATTTACCATGGTTCTTACGAGTTAACATATTTAAACAAACGAATCCGTAAGACACGTGGTATATATAATTTGTAATATAAATAGAATGATTGACAGCAGACACTGAGAAAGTTACCGATTTATCCAACGAGATGGTTGCTAGCGCAAGTCAGTATTGCATTTGACTTACAATGGTGGTCTGACACACATGCAGATTTGTAACAAGCAGACGCGGATCCAAGATTTTGAAAAAGGGGGGTGGGGTGGGGGCAAACAAGGCAACATTATGAGTGGAACATGTAAAAAAGCTTTGCATTAACCATATATCTATCTCCATAAAGGGGGTCTAGGGCACCTGGCCCCCTCAAAATCCGCATCTGACAAGGATATTAAACATTATTCTAATAACGGTAAGCTTTGTTTTATTGATAATTTTCAAGATATTGTACAAATACTTTTATTTTACAGGTTGTTCATTTCATTTTATCTTTTAGCTTTTCGTACAAACGGCTTGGTTATTTAGCAGGCCTTTAAGTGAGAATAAAATTAAAAAAATCACAACTACATTTATGTATTATCCTTATTTTTTAGGGTTTGTTAATGGTTCTCGTTTAAAATCATATTTATAAAAATTCTCGAGAAGCGATAACAATGATTATTACCAAACACTTAAGACAACACTAATATTAAAAATTATTGTTTTTCTCTCTCAGTTTATCTTTGTTTAGTTTCCTAAATAGTTGAGAGGCGAATATATTTCAGAAAATGGGGTGGAGCTTCAGCCATGGAATAGCATCAAAATGAACATGTTGTACCATAGCTAAGCTCTGCCTACTTTCCTTTAAGATTCTAGTTTGGTTCGTGTTTAGTTATCAAAGTATGGTTCAACATCAAATTGAAGATAATAGACCATGGGTTTCCATCAACACACTTTTTGAGCAAATTATTTCTTTAAAACATCAAAAGAAAAAGTGCAATTTATATTACAAATATATGTATAGAAATGAATCAGAAACTTTTAGTTGTTTAACTTTCAAAATAAAAAAAAGAAAATGTGGTATGATTGCCAATGTGACAACTATCCACCAGAGACCAAAAGACGTAGATGTAAGCATGGAAGTAATATTGAAAGGAATAACAACAACGCCAGTCTGCGTTACCGCCTATCTTTCGATTACTCGTTAATCAGCTTACGATATGGAATGGTAGTTGATTCTCCGCATGTGATCGATCAAATCACTGACACTTTTCGATCGTTTTCGTGTTCACGGAAAATTACGAACAGACAAGTTGTTGTCGTATATACGTGCGAAGTAACCCGAATAGTCCACTCGTTACATTCCGCTGATGTACACTGCCGAATAGAGTAATCGTTCAATGTTGATTTTAGTCTAATTTTCCTATTTCTGTTTATTTCGATCGTAATAGTTTAAGCCGACAGCTAGCACATATGAAATTGGAGAACATGGGTGGATCGTTTTCAATTTTAATATTTACAGACAGTTAAGACGCCATTTCTTAAAAATTTAAGAATATGATTGTACAAAAAATATGTTTGGACCCCCTTTTAT